>JAUCMU010000125.1:22133447-22144473 GCA_032275025.1 Enteromius treurensis
CCCAATTGAGCATCTCTGCAGAGACCTAAAAATGGCTGTCCACCAACGTTTACCATCCAACCTGACAGAACTGGAGAAGACCTGCAAGGAGGAATGGCAGAGGATACCCAAATCTACAGTAGGTGTGAAAAACTTGCATCTTTCCCAAAAAGACTCATGGCTGTTTTAGATCAAAAGGGTGCTTCTACAAAATACTGAGCAAAGGGTGTGCACCGTGTGATGTTTCAGTTTTTTCTTTTTTAATAAATCTGCAAAAATGTAATGAATTCTGTGTTTTCTGTCAATATGGGGTGATGTGTGTACATTAATGAAGAAAAAAATGAACAAATGATTTTAGCACATTTTGTAAAAAATTAGAATAGTTCACCCAAAAATGTAAATTTCTCACAAAATCTCTCATCGTCAGGCCATCTAAGATTTAGATTACAGCCCCTATTCACTGGTGAGCAAGGGATATAATTTCTCAAAATTTCTTTGTTTTGATGAAGAAACAAACTCATCTACATCCAGCATGGCCTGTGGGGGAGTAACACATTTATAACACATTTTCATTTTTGGATGAACTATATGTTTAATAGAGCAATTTTGAAGCACTTCAGCTGGTTAGATCTGGTTGTATAAAATGAAAGGAGTCTTGAAGATAAAAAACAGTCAAAACTCGTGTGGTATAAAAATGACATATAATTGGTTGCTTTAAAGCCTGCCCTTTTATTTTCAGCATTGCATTATATATTTCCAGGTTTCTCTAAAAGGTGAGAAAGTGTAGAAGAATGTTGCCGTACAGCCATACCATACCATACCATGTTAAAGGTCAATCAAAACAAATGGTCCAACCATGATTAAAGTACATATAGCTTGATACTTGTATAGGCACATCATCAATGTGTATTTATGTAGATTAATGTTTTTCCTGTGTAGCTCCTTCAGGTGTGTGGGGGGAAAAAAAACTAATCACAAAGATGTTGTGATTTCATTATGCACAGTATAATGTGCCGGCTGGGAACCCTCAAGATAATCAATAAAAACCTGATGGAAAAAGAGGAGTTGTGTTGAGCTATTGTCGTGGAAAGGAGAGTCTTCAGGGAAAACAAAGACAGAAGAAGGAAAATAGGTCTGGAAGGTATTGACATAATAGAAAATGTCACATTTACATTTCACATTAGTAAAGTGGTTGCCGTTATGTTTTATTCCAATTGTTTAGGCCCAACGATTATGAAAACCAGCACAGAAAGACACAATGCATTAGCCTCACTCAGACAGTCTCATTTTCATTTAATAATAATATTAAACAATAACACGTTTTATTGTTAAGCCCTTTTCCCAGAGCTCAAGGTCACATCACAAGTCTTTAACTTTTAAGAGACAGATGCAACTGACAGGCACAAGTAACTACACATAAAGAGAGCGAGAACTACACAAAAACATTCAGAGTCAGAGAAAAAGTAGTGTGAGGAAGTTCGTATTTGGGATTTGAGGAGACTCGATGGGAGTAAGATTCAGAGTTTTGGTGCCATGATACAAAATTAACTTCCACCCACAAAAGTAAGTCGAAATCTAGGGATGAAGTAACTCACAGAGGCTGTTGAGACATTTAAAGGTTAGGAGAGGCATCTTGCAATGGATACAAAGAAGAGACAGGCAGCCAAAGTAATTTACAAAGGATGTGGGCACATTGTTTGGTGTGGGTGACTTTTGCTGCAGAAGTTTTAATATATTGCAGTGATTTCAGCAGGTACTGAAGGCCAACCAAGAGAGAAGAGCTAAAACAGCATAACATCTATCCAGTTTGACTGTGAGAAAATTAGAGCGGCCATGCTTTCAAATCACCAATGCAGGCTTTAAAAGAGCAGAGTGGGAGGACAGATCTGAAAGTCATGAGCGGAGCAGTGTGAAGCTGAAAAGATGATGGCTAACAATATGACCAAGAGGAAGCATGCAAATATTGAAAAGCAAAGTCTGTCAGCTGAATGATATTTAAACCGCAAGGGAGCAAAATCTGTTTCCTTTAGAAGGGAGTCAAGAGAGACGAATGTACTGAACCCAAACGCTAAGATCGAGCAGGATGAGGATACCAAGAGTCAGCAGCTAAAAGAAGGTCATTGATATTACTCAAGAGACCAGCGTCTGCCGTGTGCCGTGTAAAGTGTGAAAAACAGATTGAAAAGGGTCATGGAGACGAGTAAGCAGATACAAGTATAGTTGGAAAGCAACAAGCGGTTTAGATAAGAAAGACGATTTGAGATAGAACTGAAATTGTTCTGTGCAGATGGATCTAAGCCACGTTTCTTAATTATAGGGGTGATGGCATCTGTTTTCAGGTGTATTGGCACAGAAGCAGAAGAGAGGGCATTTTATCAAATGTGAAATGAGAGCAGATTTTTTAAAACGGGGTGAGGGAAGGGTCTGGGTGGCAGGATGATGAGTTAGATTTTATAATTAACTTCGCTGACAGAGGATGAGAGAATTTGTTTCAAGGCTTGAAGCTCAGGGGTAAACTGCAGAGACAAGTAAGAGCAGGGCATCAGCCTAGTTTCGGTGGGAGCGAACTTCAGAGACGGTAGAGTAACCACCGTTTAAATTTTTAGCTCTGGTAAAATTTTGAAAGAGGTCACCAATGCTCACTGCTGTTGCATTTAATACGTAAACATACAGTAAAGCTGTAAAGTAAAATTTCAATGAAGCCTTTTCAGTTTAAATATATTTTTAATATGTAATTTATTCTTGTAACCATTCAGTGTCACGTGATTCTTCAGAAATCATTTTATGCTGATTTGATACACAAGAATGATGAAAACAGCTATGCAGCCTCATTTTTTTGTGGATTCATAACACTTAAAAGATATAAATACTTACCTGTAGATAACGTTACACTCTCAGAAGTAAAGGTACAAAAGCTGTCACTGGGACAGTAACTTTTCAAAAGGTACACTTTTGCACCTCTTAGGTTCAATATGTACACTTTAGGTATTAATATGTACCTTTAAGGTACCAAAATTGACCCTTCAGGTACAAACAAGTCCCTTTTGAAAAGGTACCACTCCAGTGACAGCTTTGTACCTTTATTTCTGAGAGTGTATAAATACTGTTACTGTAATTTTTTTCTGCAAGTTACTGTGTTGTTTTCTCCATCCAGCCCCAGACACTTGATCCTTAAAAAATATCCATTTTGTCTGGTAACAGAACAACTAAAGTTATCTAATACCTAAAACCCAGTAACAGCAAGTCTTGTCCGATACTCAAAACTGTATTAATAAGCTTTCTAGTAGCCAAAAAGTTCACTAAGTAAAGCCAGTGAAGAGCAGAAGCAGGAGTTGAATAAATGCAATAATAAAAAAGGTAAAAATTATTATAAATGAATGAAGAATGAATAAGTAAAACAACACAAATGTATTGCAATCTCTTGAAGCAAAACACACATGCTGCATTTGAGGATTAGATCCTTCAGTGTCCTTCCTGAATAGTGTTCATCTATACATTCAAGTATTCATCTCCTTCAAACCTTTAAACAGCTATGTATAGAAATGAAAGATCACCAGTGTTTCTACAATAAATTGCTGGTTGTGTACATGAGCGTACAGATAGCCTAGTTGTAATTATAGATTCAGTGTTATGTTTTCTCACCGAAACGCATTTGAAAATCCAGTATGGGCTTACCTCACTCTCTCCACAAACATGCCATCAGAGTCAATGAGCTGAAAACATTAATACCAATGTTTGTGAAGAGGGAACATTTCTTTTAAACAATTTCATTAAACTTTTGAGGTTGTTGTTAATATGAATCCATTGTGATGGGCTCTAATTTGAAGCGATAGAAACAAATATCTGAACAGCCCCATTCTCAATTTCCTGTTTGGTCCTGATGTCTCTTATCAGTCTTTCCCTGTAGCAGCATTATCATAGATCCCTTTGTCTACAGCTGTCAAATGAAAAGAACACAAGTCATTATGGCCCATTTTCAATGCATTTTCCTCATAAAGAAATTAAATATATAACCATTATATTCATTTAGCAACATGACTAATGGTTCACATGGTAAGTATATTACCTTTGCTGGTTCTATAGAGTGTGAAACGTGATATAAAAAAAAAGTGATTAAAAAAAAAAAAGCTTTAAAACCTTTTTATATTGGAAATTGTCCACTGGTCTTTTTATTGCACAAAGGGAATTGTGGCTTGGAGAAAGAAGAGTCTCTAGAATAAGGAACATTAATTGACTTTGCTAAGTCAACCTTTAATGTACAAATTAGCGTAGAAATACCATCCTCGCCACTATTTTGCTTCTTTTTCATGTGGCAGGGGCATTCTTCTCACAGTCAAGTAGACATTAATTCCTTTCAATCTTCACACTCAATTTATTCTCAAATGTTTCTGCCGATATGCTTGGTCCTCTAAATTAGTGGCGGTGAATTATACGGTAAAGAAAGAATGGAAGAAAAAAAAAACTTAATCATACACCATAGCTGCGTGTGAGGAGTCTTGTATCATGAAATATGTTCCTTCATCCCTGAGGATATAAGTGGTCAATGGAGGAATGGAAACCAATGGAATGAACCAATAAATAGCAAAGAGCTCAAATAATTAGGTCTTTTAGTTCCGCTTTGGGTATTTTGTTAAAGGCTATTTTCTATGCCAGCATCCTTTACAAAAAAAGGGTGGAACTCATGAATAACTTGCAGAACTACAAAACTGTCCAATTTATAGCACGTTTATCTCTTCTCACCAGAAATATGCTTTGAAAGGTGCTGATATACTGTTCATTTGGTTTAGCTCTTCATTCGACATACTGAGAAATCACATGTCTTTGTATATATGTGTCCAGTCAATAACGCTGCTGTGATTAAAACACATTAATTGCACCGTTTATCAATACTGTTTATCAGCCAGCAAATGTTTTAGCATTAATTCCAGTGGGCGGGAATGAATGATGAGACTGGCATTCGAGGAGAGAAAAAAACTGAATCATTATGATGAACAAATTAACCTCTCCACCCACCCCAAAAGACACAGGCCTTGAATCTAAGCCATCTATCAAAATTACATGCAAATTAGGCACCAGGAGGCCATATGGGACTTTACACTTAGGTCAAAGAGCTGGTACTAGTGCCGCCCTCACTAAAGTCCATCATAGTGCCCATTTACAGACAGACTGAGAGACAGGGGCTGCTGCTGCTTTCAGCGATTAATGTTTCGGATTTACCACATTACAGTGAATGCATTCGCTATTTCGAAGGGCCCGGAGCAGCCAGAGAGGCACAGCGATGGACCCCGTGCACAGACAAGGTCTGCAAGCTGCTGTCATATATTTCAGGGAGACAGTCAAGCTCTGCTGATGCTGAATGTCTACAAAAATATCTTTGTTTGTTGAGGAGAACTTGAGGAGGTGTGGGACAGGAATTATGATGTGACAACAGAGACCCCTAATGGAGGAAAGAAACACTTCATCCCTCCGCAGCAATGAGTACTAAAAAAATAAAAGATTAATAAATTGATTCATTTTCACTGACACTCGTGACACACACAAACACACACACACATATATATCAAACATCAAAGTTGTCCTGAAACTAAAAAACTAAAACAATGTCCATTCTTGTCTTGGGACAACTTTGATGAATTTTTATAATCCATATCAAATGTTGACTATACATTCATAAATACATATATATATATATATATATATATATACTGTATATATACACAGACACACAGATACTCAACATCACATGAACTAATAATGCAGGATTATTGAACACCCAAAATGCATTTGTTTTCAATGTTATATATGTTGTAGATCAAAAATAAATAATACATTGACAGATGGACGTACAGATATAGAGGAGGGATAACACTGTTGAAAAATTGTAAAAAAAAATTATTTTGTTGAATATTGTTGGATTAATAATATTTTTTTTTTACAAAAACAAACAATTCCACTATTGTTGCCCAGAAATGATTCATGTTGACCTATCAATATATGTCCCAGTAATGCCAGCCCTTTAAATATCTTATATGTAACACTGGGTACCACAACTTTTTAAACAATTTACAGAAATGTATAACCACAAGCAAGGACGGTATCACTGGAATAAAACTTGGATCACTTTGCACAAGAGCACAATTGTAATAATTCTCTCTACATCTACAAGCTTTGGTTTATCAAACGATTAAGAGGCTTGGATTATGATTTGAACATCCTGGTCTTTAACCATGGAGTCGTGCTTCACCATTTTCATGATTAGAGTTCTGGCCTTCTCCTGTGCTGATGTGGTTTAAAGAGACCATAAGCCAAACTCCTGCAGAGTTTAGCTCCAGCCAACTCCAAAACACCTGCGTCAAGTACACTTAGTTAGACCCTGAGTAGCTGCTTCAGGGGTGATTAATTGAGGCTTGAGCTAAACTCAGCAGGACAATGGCTCTCCAGGACCGAGTTTGGACACCTCTAATCAAAAGGCATCATGAAGAGAGCCTCGCAGCAACGTTTTTTTACTAAATTAAGTTTATTGGATATTAGAACTCGACCTAATGCCGATTCCAGAATTCATTTGAGGTAAGCCAAGGAAAGATTTCTATTTATTCTCTTAATAAAACCTTGCAAGCCTTTCCATATACAAATCAATTTTTATTTTTAATTTGCCACACAGCTTAAAAGGCTGTTGTACAAAATTAAAATCATTATTTACTTAAAGACTAACCGTCTGCCTATTAAAATCATGATATATGCCCAGAATAATCAATTAATGAGTACGAAAAAAAATTCCCTTGTCACAGCATTGCCAGGACAGAATGGGGAGGATGAGATCATCAAAAAATGATTGTCACATTACATTAATTAACGAATTTAGGAATATCAGAGAATGGAAATTCAATGTAGTAAGATCACTGTACTGTGTATTACCAGGTAACACTTAAAATGTATCACCCTTTAGTTCCAAACAGGTTTGTTTTCCTTCTGTGAAACATAAAAATACATTTAGAAGAATATGTAGGCAAACAAATTGGTGAGCACTGACTTCCACAATATGGATGAAATGCATAGACATTTATCAAATTATATTCTTCTTACACAGAACTCGTGCAGGTTTGGAATGACATTAGGGTGAGTTTAATGACATTTCAAACGAATTTACACTTTTTAATCATGTTCTGCCCAGATAAAGGACTTACAGAAGGTCACTGTCACATTCCAAACTTTATTGCACAGATCATATAAAGACAAAATATAAAGCGATTATTTTCATACGCATGTGTGAGAAAACAGTCTTGAGCGAGATTTTGCCTTTGACAAAACCGTAACAGTGCTAATGTGCAGCCCAGTAGCTCCACAGCTTTTCTAAGCCAGATGGACAGGCATGCAACACATTTCCAGTTAACGTTTAAATGCAACATGCTACACATTAGCCATTTACTAGTGCAAAGAAAAATCCGAACGGAAATTTACTGTATAATACAGCTCAACCAGCAGATCATCCATCTTTGGTAGACATAAACAGTTTGGGTCAGTCAGTCTGGCTTCACTGTGAAGCATCTACCCTGACTGTTCCCTTAAAATAGTCTCCTTTCTACACTGAATCTCAAGTCTCTCAGTCCATTTAGGTTCAAGATGAGGTCTAAACCGGCTCCAGGCTCCTCGAGTTACAGACGTCCTTGTGTGCATCTGCGCAGACTCTCAAGCGACTGCAAGAAGGTGCGCCGGGCTTTGTCTTCCTCCACTGTGAGCGGTCCTTCCTCGTCCACCTCCTCAGTAATCTTGTCGCAGCTGAACTGCCTCTTCCTTTGCAGGACGGAGCGGGCCCTGTCGCAGTCTTGGGTCCTGGACAAGCCCACCATCTGTGGGAAATCCTCCATAGCCAAGGACATTCGGGGAACGGCCAAAGCATTCAAGTGGCACATCTCCATTGCATGCACGGACATTCTGGAATTTTGGTTAAACGAGGAAGGTCTCTTACAAATTCTTCTTTTAGATATAGTTCTTGCAAGTTGAGTCAGTCTTCCAATGCCAGAGTGCTGGTAGAAGTAGATGAAGCTCTTCAGTCGGTTTGCTGCTCCTGTTCTGTATCCGTCTCGAGTGTTTGTAGCCCAGAGCTGCTGTGAGGCTTTATATAGGCCTTCTCTTCCCACACACTCCTCACGACTCCTCCTTCATCACAGGACTGTCACGCTTCCGACTTCCATTACTATCCTCCGGAATCACCCCCCCCACTACCGACTGGAACAAACACGCGTGCAGTGTGCAACAGGGAGCGGGCAGAGGGACGGCTCTCAGACACAACATGAGAGAGCTCATGCACTTCTATCAGAGGAGTTGGACGTGACACCCGGCAGATGGCCTTTTAAATGTTGCTACAAAGCTATAAAATTCACTTGTATCAAGGCCCAGAGAATATGATTTTGGTAGCATTTAAATATAAAGGGCATGTACACGGGTTGGACACAGATTGTTCTTGCCTGCAGGGGAGAAATAGAGGCATGGGGGAAAGTCTAGTGAGCTCAGGATTTAGGCGTGCCATCCGGGGGTGCGTTTCCGGCTAACTATAATCATAATTGTATGATTATAGTATGGTAATGACAGGACTGGCAAAGATAGTAGCTTTTGGGAACACATTCCTGATTAAGAGTTACTAAAACATCCCAAATAGACTCGATGGGATGAAAAGAGACTGAAAATCTTTACATTTAAAATCCAGTTTAAAACAAAACAAAAATTAATTCCTTTTAAAAATGCAAGAAAAAAAAAATGTGATGTAAAATAGAGAAAGAATCTAAACTATAGGTCACTAATTAAATATGAGTGTACGCTATTTTTCAAAAGTTTGGGGTCAGTAGGAATTAGGTAAGAAAGTAATACTTTTACATAATAAGGATCCATTAAATTGATCAAAAGTGTCCGCAACTGTTTTTGTATTGTTTAAAGAAAATGTTATTTCCAATAAATTACTTTTTATTTATCACAGAATCCTTAAAAAAAAGTTTTCACAAAAAAATATTTTGCAGCTCAGATGTCTTTTTAAATTAATAATAAGAAATGTTTCTTGATCCCCAAAATCTGCATTACAATGACTTCCGAAGGTTCATGTGACAGCGAAAATTCAGCTTTGCCATAAATTACGTTTTAAAATAGACAGAAAACCGTATGTTTAAATAGCAGTAATATTACATAATATACTGCATTTGGATCAAACAAAAAGCAGCGTAATAGATTCCTTTAAATTTCAATCAAAAAATGACTGACTTTGTGACGATGATTGTTCAACTCTTTGTACATGAATTAAAATGTCCTTGCTTCCACTGAAGCACACAATTATCTTTATATGATTCTTAAATCATGCTACTACAGAACATTCTTCTTTCAATGGTATTCATCTATTAGGCCAAAATCACCATGGCATCATAGTCTTACTGAATAATGTCTAAACCTTTCACCATCCATCTTTATCATTTTACCACAAACACGTGCAATAAAACAAACATATTAATATATCATTTCCATTACAGTCAACAAACAGCTTCCTTTTTGTGTATTAAAAATGAATCAAAAATAAGAGAAGCATTATTAGAAAGATGTTTTTATTTGAAGGATCAATTCACAAGCAGGCATACTGAGTGCATCAAGTTTTTAGACATTAGTCTCATAAAAGTTCAAGATTGTTTCATTCATAATGAATTCAGGAATTCTTGTTTTTTGGACTGTTTTGGAGCAAATACTGCATCGTCATAGACCAGGCGATAACGGAACAACAGCCTTAGCTTTCGAATAAACTCTTGTCAGAATTGATATTTGCTTCCTGTCTCCATCAGCACCAGCATTACAAAGTTAACCACACAACACAAACGCTCCACAATGTTAGTGCAATAGAAATCGCATCTCCTTTCAAAAAGATGCTCTAAAGATAGAATGCATAGTGCCATCTGTGATGGGCACAAATAGTTAACGTAGTGCATTTAGTTTGTAAACGAGTCAGATGGAAAAAATATGGACCAAGAATTATAAGTGCACCATTTCGTAGACGCTGCAGATGCAATTTTTTTTATTATTGTGGCCAATCTGCCTATTTTCAGTCATATCATTCGTATATCTTTTGATTATGTTAATGGATGTGTTGTTGCACAAATAAGACACTGCATTCAAGTTGAGAACATTTTTTTCATTATTCATGTTCATCAGATTATTATGACCAGAGAAATACTAATTTACTCTCTTTAAACATTAAAGAAAACCAAACAAACCATACTGATCGATGCTGTTAGTGACTGTTAGGATACAAAGAACTTCAGCTGTTCTGTGGTTGTCTTATCAAGCTAATAAGAACGGTGTTGGTCAGCAAAGGCTGTTCAAGCAAATCCTGTTTTGATTAGCTACGACTCAAATAATTCTAATGCCTGGAAAATACATTGTTTGTTTTGTACCATCTCAGGAGCAGTTGGGTGTGATTGCTCCCTGACAGCAGAAGGACAAAGAGATAGTTTTTTTTTTTTGGTTGGTCCCTCTTTGTTTATCACACTTGTCTGTCCTTTTTCTGTTTCTAACCTTGCTTCTGTTTCTTCAGATAGCGTGCACGATTAGACAACCCCATGCTCATAACATATTTGTTGAGCAGTTTCGCAGGAAGCAGAGCAGTAGTCACCCAACCCTGCAGCAGTGACATAATAACAGTTGTTAGACTGGAAAAATATAGAACATGAGAATAATCCATATTATAGTTTATATCATTTACAAGCTTTCATCATTCAAAATGGTCATTTTAAGTACAGTTTGTCGGATGTACACAACTGTTCCAAAATTGGGAATCAGTGCAGTTCTTAAAAATAAATAATTAATACCCTTATTCAGCAGGGCTGCGTTAAATCGATCAAAAGTGGCAGTAAAGAAATTTATAATGTTAAAAAAAAGTTTAATTTTAAATAAACAACAAATGAATGCTTTTCTTTTGAACTGCCTATAAGCAAAAAAAAAAAAAAAAAAAAATATATATATATATATATATATATATATATATATATATAAACACACAAACACAAAAAAAAATAAA
>JAUCMU010000125.1:22158363-22183634 GCA_032275025.1 Enteromius treurensis
TTGCTGTCAATATTTATTTGAATAATGTTCATGTTTATATTTCACTTTATTCTGCACTTTTTATATTGTCCGTTTTTTGAAAGAGGGCAAAAATAAGTGATCTTTTTTAAAAATAAATGTGGTGTTTTGACTTAATCTGTACCTTTTTTGCATTTAATATTGTCTCTGTACCTTGATAACTTGAAATAGAAAGTGCAAATGACCTCAAAACCGAACCGTTACCGTGGCCAGCAAACCGTGATCCAAACCGAACCGTGGGCTCACTGTACCGTTCCATCCCTAGCATCCATGGACTTGCATATTATGACTTACCATAGTCTCTAAATCTTCTTTACTGTTGTACTGAACATATACAGTCAACTAGATCTTGAATGATGTGTTAACAGCAAATTAGAGCAATTTTTTATTTTGTGGTAAACTATACCTTTAAGACAACAAATTTAAACGTTAAAACAACCACATTTATTTTCTATGCATATTTCGTATCATTTTCTTTTTGTCTTATGTTATATATAAGTGTGTCTGTTAAATGTCTGCTAAATGGGATTCTTCCTTCTGACAATTTGAAGAAATTACTTGTTTTTATCTATGCAATAACTAATGAACAACTAACGGAAAGGAAATCTTACAAGCCTCAATAAGACGCATTATATCATAGTTGATATGATTTTTGCACTATACACCACATCCTTTGAAAATGTTGTACATTTTAAAGTTATTTTGACGGAAACGTCTGGAGACCTTTTATTTTGAATGATAACAGGCTTCACAAACAATGGCGTCTCACTACAAATCTAGTGAAACACTATAATCGTCTGTAATTCGCTTTGCAAACAGACTTGGTGAAGGGATTACGCCATATTGTGTTCGTTTGACAGATTCAGTACTGTGCCAAAGTATAATGCCCAAAACAGAAGTTTAAAGACCTTTTATGTTAGAATAAGACGTTTTTTATTTATATACATTTAAAAATGTATTTATACATATAAAACTACACTTTCCCACAGACAACCTATCTTTTCATGTGTTACCATGATAATATTCTTACATCTCTTAAAATGAGACGACACTATGGTATGGCTTTAGATGCTCAGTGTAAGGAGCAGGCTAAATTTAAGCTGCTATTTGTTAACTATGTTCCAACTTCCCAAGCTCTCCTTTTTCAAATCATACGAGTAGCATCAATTTGGAATTTCTAAACAAATGAAGATTTTCACTAGGGTTTGGTTCACAAATATAGTTACGAATGATTCATTCTAAAATGGTGCATGACAATACCTACATTCAAACCATTTATGAAATGACTCCAAAACACTAAAATATTAACAGTGAAAAACAACTTGAATTTCCATTTGTTCCCCATGTTAAAAGATTGTATGAATTCAAACTTGGAATACCATGCACAAATAGTTTGGTATATGACACGGACTTTCACATACAATGTTAGAAAGTTTTATTTTTCAAATATGCTAATATTTGATATATCCTAATTTGTTGTTTTCATGTAAAAGATTCCCCGTTTTATTAATATCAATGGTTCTCAAACCAGGGGAGTAATCCACTACAGGGTCTCAGTGAATTTAAAGCAAGTTGCATCACTATTAATAAATTAAAATAATCAAACTCTCATAAATAAAAAGCCAACTGCTTTTTTTCCTGAAAACATACTTCTGAAAGCATCAAGTATATTAATTTAATTAATACTAACACCAAAAGTTACTCTCGGAATGTTATGTTGGACCCTGTTGAGGGATCTTTTGAGTCAAAAATGTTGAGAATCACTGATTTATATTGGTCAAAATTAAATGCACTCAAGTACCCATTAAAACAAAACAAAAAAACTGTTTTTTACAGACGACTAATAATCTCTGACAGCTGATCTACAGCTGACCTTTAAAAGTAGTTTAAAAATGATTGACAGCAAGAAAAGAGACATGAGCTAAATCAGAGCAAATCATGTTGATGGGGTGACTGGTCTAAACTCTCAGAGTGATGGACTCTTGGAACGCCACGTATGATAAGCCCTTGGTCAAAAGTCAAGTCTATGTATAAAGCAGGATCATTCCCACTCCTGGGCTAAAAAGTCATTGGCAGAGTGTACACCGGTTAACTCCAGATCCCTTTGACCCTGGTTAACATCACCTTCAGCCATTTAATAGAGAGTACACGTCAATTAAGACCCAGGGGCCGAGCCATTAACTACTTTTTGAACCTCTGCTTCTATAACCTCCTGTATCTTTATGATTAACAGTCTATATCCCAGGAAACTAAAGATTGCACGTTTTCTTGCCCATGCCGTTTACTTTCTTATAAAAACAAGATGTTTGCTATTAACCACTGATATGATAGCTTCTTGACATTGCATGCTGGTGGTACAGATTGCAAAAATATCTGTACACTTTTTCAGTGGCTTTGGTTCAAGAAATATTTCTCAGATGTCTGTGCTAAAGCATAAGCCATAACCCAAACCAACCACTATTACAAAGTTGTTTTTATTTAAGAATAAGCTGAAATAATGCAAACTGATGACTTTAGGTTCAACAGGTTCCTAAAAAGTAAATATATAATACACACACGCGTGTTTTTTTTACTTTAAGGACCTGTTACACCTATAGAAGAAAGTGGCATTATTTATAAAAAAATAAAAAATAAAAAAAAAAGTTTAGGGACCGTATCTCACTGTTAACTAGTTGCATTTTAACATGCAAATTTCTAGCACATTGCCTGTTTACTTGTACTTATACCGCCGGTTTCACACTCAAGGCTTAAGTCTAATCCTAGACTAAATACAAATCTGATTAGTTCCAACTGAAAGAAACTTGCACGGAGTGATCTTTAAACATGTCAGTGCCTTTATTTTGTCTTAAGACGAAAACCAGAAATGCTTTTTTTTTTTTTAAAGGCATGTTTTTAAAAGTTACTTAAAGGTCCTAATTGAACTATGTCCTAATCCTGTCTTAGGTTAAGCCCTCTCTGTAGAACCAGGCCACAAAGCACATATTAATGTCTTATTATGCAAGACTATGTTTTAGATCCATACATATATTAATAAGCAGGAAATTAAGAGTTTAGAGACATAGCTGTGGTTCCTAGAGGGCAAGTCAAACGTCATATAATTTATTCTAATCCTTCCACTCATGCAACTAGGAACACAGTACTGCACTGAAGCTACAACACCTTCAGCCAAAGTAGCAGAGCACCCGGAAACAGTTTTGTCGTAAGGGGAATCCGTCAAGCGGATTAGACCGTCTCAGTGGAAGTCAGTATAAAAAGTTAAGCTCGCTCCAAACCTCACGTTCGTAGATGTTGTAGTAACGTTAGGTGTTTCACAATGAAACATCATACGACCATCATGTTACAATGATGACTCACAGTAACTGATCGTCGAAGCGGTTTGCCTGATAATAATAATAGTATTCGTGACATCGGTTATTGCAGTGTGTACACCAACCTGCCCATTTCCCGAGTTTGGACGGCCGCGTCAAATTTCCATTGCCCACAATCCACACGCGAATCCCGCTGAGCAGACAGCACAGAGTGCTCACCGAGACCCAGGCCAGAGTGACAGCCCCGGTCCAGTACAGCGCCTGAGTCAGCAGCTCCATCATCACACAGTCAAACGTGGCCCACACACGCAAGATCACAACCGCCTTCACAGTGTTCGCTGCAAATCCCGATATATGTGATGCTGCACGCTGTCGGCTCGTTGTTGAGGGGGGTTGAGGCACATCCGCTTCCGCGTTAATTACGTGTTGTTGCGTTTTCAGCAGACTGCTTTCTGATTGGATGTCAGCTCTGCTCGTTAGCTCCCCGGCGCGCGTCACCGAGTCCAGTCGACTCGTCTCTGTCAGCGAAAGGCTGAAGATTTAAAGTTTGCTGAAACATTAAGAGACTGTAGAAATATGGACGTCTCAAATTTTCAGACCTTCAGAGAGCTCAAAATAATAATAAAAAAGTTTGGTCGGAGTGATACAGTACTTGTCGAAAAACACAGACTGCTTAAATAAATCTGTTTGTTAATACAAGACAGGACCGGGAAACGTCGGTTGTTCCCTTTCCATTTTTCTGGAACATTTATAGGAACAAACACTGACACTAAGGAAACTTTTATATTATTATATTATATTATATTATATTCTATATTATAAAAGTAGACAACAGTGTGTGCAAAGCTTTTTACTTTAAATGCTGTTTCTTACTTGATGAGTTATTAAATACAGAATTTGTATTATTGTGTAGTGAGTAAAAAATGTAATAGGCCTATATACTGTATAATAACTTCTTCATATTGTTTTTACCTGGCTGTCTGCCTGGTCTAATGATATTTTATAGCCTCTATTAGGGTTTTCCATTTGAAAAATGGTAACTTGTGTCAGGAACTTATTACTACATATGACACATAAAATATTTAATACTTTAAACAAGAGTCAAAATGTTCATATAATGAAAGTTCCTATCATTCGCCCAGACATACAGCATTTCTATCATTAGGCTACTTGACAATGTATAATGAAAAATAAACTGTGTCTCCTATGTGCATTCGAAAGATGTTTGATGTACATCCACGTTATTTACAAGGAGGAAAAAGGCTTGAATTTTTTTTTAAACAGCTGAACCTTTTATCGAAAACACTTAATAAGGTTTTTAAAGAACCAAGCTTTGAAAGTGTATAAGGCCGTAATCATGTCAGAAAGAACCTCTGTATCAGGATTTTGCAGTTTTTTTAATTATTAGCAGGATTAGTTTTAGTTAAGTGCCTACACACAAAAAAATGTTACACGATTTCTGACACTCAAACACCAGAACGACACACAGTTTTTAATTTAATAAAACATTTGCAAAGCACAACACACAGTTCTCTTTGTAACACATAGGCCTATTAGGAAACAGGAAATAGGAATTGATCTTATAAAATTTGGGTATTTGCAAATGTTTGTTTTAGGTGTGTTTGTGATATATTGAATGCAGTGCTTCATTTTGTAAGAGATGTGAGGCATTTTGCACTTTGTCTCTGCAATTTTTGTGTAAAGTTTTGAAAAACGGTATATATAATAATTTCTTAATATTGTTTTTACTTGGCTGTCTGCCTGGTTTTATAATATCTTCTTGTCTATGTTAGGGTTTTGCATTTTTAAAAAAGGTAAGCCATGTACTGTTTACAAAGCATGGAAATATGTAACAAATATGGCAATAACAACAACACTGAACATGAATAATTACAAAGAGAGATAAAACACAAATATCAGTGAAATATCTTCCCAATGCTCTCGCTGATGCCTTTATGTCCATTGTAATGAGTGAGTTTCTCTCTCCAGCAGGTTGTGGGATGCCACAGCAACAGAATAGAAATGCACAAATGAATATAGAGTTGCATTGGTCCCTTCCATTTGTTTAAAACAATTCTGTATTATACATTTATTGTCTATGTTTAGTAAGGGGTAGTCATTTCAAAGTCTAACAATATGGATCATAAATTCAATGTCACAGTTACTTACTCAGAGAAGAGGAGAGAAGAGAAGTATCCTCAGCTGAACAGAGCTGCTCACACTTAGTAGTTAACATTGATAGACAATTCATAGATTACCTGTAGAGATTCTGTTGACGGTCTGTGTGTTGTACGGTTAAACTCTAAAAATGTAGCAATCAGGTGACCTTGATCGTTACAGATTTGAGAAAAAAAAACTAAATGTCAAAACAAAGAACCATTTCAGCAGTGGAGATCTTCAGCATGACAAAACCTTTTAAAGAAGCTTTTTTGGTGTACAGATTTGCATGGCTACAACACACGTGCCCTACAAAAGCTTCCTGCAGTGTGTGAGGAAAAACTTGAGTGTGTGTGTGTGTGTGTGTGTGTGGTTCAGGAATACCATATAAAATGTCACCATAAATATGTATTATCCAAAATCCTTGTATATGTGGGGACAATGCTGGTCTTTATGGAGAAAACTCCTTATACATCATACACAATGAATTGTTTTTATTTCTTTGACAATGTGAGGGGTAGGTTTAGGGGTAAGGCTCGGGGAAAGGGTTTGTACAGTATAAAAACCATTATGTCTCATAATGTCCCATAACACAAGTAAACAAAAGGCTTACTTATGTGCGTGTGTGTGTTTGTGTGTGTGTTAGAGGTTGAGGTTACGTTTGAAGATAACTCAGCAGTCAAAGTAAGCAGTAAAAATTAAAAAAGTTAATATGTTTTAGGTACTAATTACCTATTACTTACACCAAAAAGTAAGTACATATTGTGGTTTTATATTGCAAAAGACTTTTGCTGTTATGGAGGTGGGATATGGGTAAGGTTAGGTTAGGGACAAGTTTGGTGGTATATAAGGTATAAGTGTAATTACAGAAATCAATTACAGATGTATTTACCTAGGTATTTTTAGAAATAAAAGTACAATGTAAAAACATGTATGTACGCAATAAGTGCATTGTATTAAATAAATGTAAGTACATTCTAGTTAAGGCCACCTAATATAAAGTGGGACCATTTTGTAGTAGTTTGTTCTTATTGGTTCTCACTAATAACCCGCATTTTGTCAAATTTAACATCCATACTCTACCAACTGCACATAATTACTTCTATTTTTCTTTAACTTTTGTCTTGTTTTTTTTATTTACTCATCGACAATGACTAAAATAAACATGCTTCATACAGAGCTCATGTACGTTCAAAGTACAATTTTCTTTTCACAGCGCATCTTCATTTTAACAATACTGGCAGATTTGTTTTTGAGGTAGCTATTACTCTACCATCAGAACAATAAAAAGTATAAAATGAAGTGCAAATAACAGAAGACACTGCTGATTAAGAAGATTGTAATGAGTGGGCAGGTTAAGACACAAGACAACCAAAGTGTTTGAACAAGAACAGATAAATAGTTTTAAAACTCAGATCCTTGAACACACCTAAAACACTCACAAGCATTGTAACACATTATAAACTTCTATTATATTTATTCAAAGACAAACATTATTACTAAAGTCTAAGCTTAGCCCAAGCCTCAATTTTGTTTAAGGGAAAAATATCATTATTTTGAAATTTTACATTACATTTTGTCAGGTTTTTTGTAGGGATTGACAAACAAAGTTTTGATACAAATGAGTTCTATAATGCTTGCAGTGCTTTTGGGAAACAAACCAGATCAGTGTGAATTTTGAAACTAAAAACTATAAACAGCATTTATATGATGGGACAAAAATGTTTCTCATGCGTCTGATGATCACAAAGGTATGCCTGCATGAACTTTACGTAAACTTGTTTAACATTGTATATAAACGCCTGCATTGAGTGTTTTTATTGAGCTTTGATTTTTAAAATGCCACAGTAAGAATTAAAATAACACAGAATTTGTCTGGCTTTTAATAAACAACATTTCAGTTTGTACAGGAAATAATAGTTCAATATTTGATTATATATTGGATGTGAGACAGAAAGGACACAGGTATGACTACATTTAGCCAGTTTGAATTGTTTTATGAATTTTTACATTTTAAATTAGATATGCAGGCAATAAAAGCATAAGCAGAGATCAAATATTCACAGTATTACACACAAATCAAGTAACAACTGTATAAGCAAAATGCTGTAAAACTGACATTTTCATGTTTTCAGATTATATGATATCATAAGTCAGATGGAAATGACAGACAAAATATTTTAGGTAACAGGTAAAAATATGATCGATTAGTTTAAGTCTGTGTGTGAATGTGTGTTAAATCTCCCAAATTTTTTCAAATAGTTTTCAGGGGGCGTGATATGACATAATATTGGCATAATATCAAAAATTTCTACCATTATTTTTTTTTAAATTTGTAAAAATTGTAAAAAGGAATTTGGGGTGATGAGTAAGAAGCATAAATGATCAAATAAAAAATTCTTTGAAGACTCTTTAAACTGAGAACAGACATAAAAAACTGTGTTTTCAGTAATATCTGTTCTCAAGTATACAATATTGTTAGGCGCATAAAGCTGCAAGTTTTAATACAACTAAATGTATGAGGGGTATTGAATGTGGTACAACACTAATAACAGCAAATAAACAAACAAAAAAATGTTTAATAAAATGACTTCTGAACACAAGTTCTGGATGCAGAAGACTTCACAGATAGCATAAGTTATTATTTCAAACAAAGTCAGTTTAAGGATTTAACACATTTTAGCAGTGTTTCATCTCCTTTCAATAGTCAATGTAGAAACAGCTTTCACTTCAAACAGTAAAGTGGAAAGGGAAGAAGTTCTTAGGTTACAATTTTTCATCATTCTAAATAAAATTTTGATGCCTGGAAAAAAATCCATAAAATAAAAACAAAAAAGTCTCTTTATTATCAGATTATAGTCAATTGTAAATTCAGTAGCTCTGAAAATATATAATGTAGAATTTAAAATGTCATAATATGAAATCTACAAAATGGCAGACAGAAACGACTGACGCAGAGTTCTCTCCCTTTGCTCTCATTTGGGATTGAAACTGCAATACCAGTGTTTAACTGTGCAAATGAGAAATTATTAAATGCAGTAAAGTGTAATATTCTTCTGTAATTATTCTTGTCTAGTCTGTATAGGTCAGATTTAAGAGATGTATGAGGTTAACTGAATAACACGTATATTTCAAAGTGACCTGAAGCATGATGTACGATGTAAAAAAAAAAAGAAAGGAAATTAAATGTCTAATGTAAGATCTAAACAAACACAAATTCTATTTCACATATATGAGGGGGAAAAACTACAAGGTGTTCTCTAAAGTGGCCCATTAGAAAAAAAAAAGAGAGAGAAATAAAATGCACTCAGTTCTGTGAACCTTTCAGCCGTTAGTATTTTATTTTTGGCAGATGCATTCCTGACTTAGTATTCACAATTGCTTAATTGTTTTGTTTGTTTGTTTTTGTTTGCCATATTTAAAGTTATAATGATGTATAATAATGAGTCAAAAATAAAAAATAAAAACAACTAAGACAAAACATGTATCAAGCATGTTCATCAAAATTAAATTAAAAATTTGTAAATAATTATTTTATTTTGAGAATCCATATCTTTTCAAAGAAATCCGAATGAATGTCATTGAAGCACATTAAGACTAAGAGTGAGAAAATCATAAAGTAGACAATAAGGACAAATCTGTTTCTTTTTTATCCCTTGTTTGAATGACATGGATGTTAAGAACATCAAAGTTAGTTAGTCCTTGCTTGAAAGAAAGAAAGATGAGGAGTAATGTATTGTATAGTTTTATTTAGTATTATAGTATAATAAGCCCTATAAAAAGGGTTTTAGTGCAATTTTAGTGCAACATTCACACCACAACCTGCTTTAAGTAAAGAAAAACTGCAAATTTAAACAATGTGTTACACCTTACAAAATCTTAGAGGCTGTGTGTGTCTGAAGGAGATAAGTCAACAAGTTCTTCCCTTTGTTTCAGGCACAGGCTGAAATGCTTGACGCAGCTGAAAAGAAAATTGAAATTAAAAATTGAAATAATAAATGAAAATAAATTGTCACTGTAGCATGTTCTTCTATATTAGAAATGTTTATGTTTCAAAAATAAATAAAAAGTTCAATTGAAATGTTTTGTGTTCGCATTTCTTTAAAAAAAATGAAAAAGGCATGTGGAAATAAGTCGAGCGTATAATAAAGGCCTTATTCACCCACAAAGTTATTCAGTAAATTCAGATGCTATTTAAATTAAATACATTTGCAGGTTTTGAACCTTTCTTTAATAACGTAGTGCAAAACCCTGAGTTTATACATGTGTAAAGTGCTTTATCAAGGCTTCCTAAGTCATATTCAATTTATATATTTTACATTGCTTCTTAAATGATTTATAATTTACTTTGCAGATATTAAAATTAGATTTGACATATCTTAGAAGAGAAAGGCATAGACAACTGAAACGTATTGGAAATGATGAATTCTATAACAAAATCCTCTGAAGGACCTCATAATTTGCAGTAACCGTTAGTAACTACTATCAGCTGTTAATAGAAGTGGGTTTAACAGCACAGGATATCACAACATTAGGATCGTCTGGGCTTTGAATGCGTAGTGTGCTTCCCAAAACAAATGAATCAGTCTATGTCATCTCGATATTTTACCCCATTGCAAAAATTAATGAGAACGATAACATCATTTGTCATTGTAAACATTTATTATCGTATTAATGAATTAATTCAAAATAACAATCCACTGTTTGTGCCCATGGTTTAGAGGAGTTACGATACGAGCACATCACCTCTTAAACAGAGTCAGAGGACGCGGGTCAGCCTCCTGTTATGTATTAGTTATAAAACATAATAATTAACAGTTCCTGAATCTTACAGATCTGTAAATCCTAACATTTACACTAAATATGCAATCTGTTAGCAATCATGAAAAGAAGACAAAGAAAAGATACTCCAGAAATGTTAGGTAGCTATAAAATCAAAGACATGATAACAAGCATTTGAGAAAACACACAAACAAATGACATTATTCACGTGCATGGCATATTTAGGCATGGGTTGTCCTGATCTGTTGACTCGGATTCCCATCCCTCCCTCTCTCTGAGTGTGTTTGTGTGTGTCTGTCTGCTTCTCTCTGTTTTAGCTCAGACCCTGGGGATGGAATAACCTGCACACAAATTAACATGCATTGTTGTTATGCATTAGTTTTATTTAAAAGTGATTTACTTTAGTATGTTATTTCTGCTTGATTCGAGAACGTGAGCGGAACATGAAATGGAACAAGAACGTGAAAAGGCCTGAACACCGATGATGCAGTTTCGTCATGAAATAGTCTGGAACTAAATATATTTATTAGGCTATTTTTGTTGACTATGATTGTTAGAGACAAGTGTAAATTAAGGAAAGTGCTGTCAGCAGCTACACACGTATACACACTTATGACTCATGTATTTGTGTATATCTAATAATTCTCTTTACATTTTTTGCAAACTACATAACTTTGAAACCAGTCAATTAAACAATTATTTGGCTGTATTCGTAGAGCTTAATCACAGAGCGCCAGTGTCTTTGATCTTTACTAAACTACCACAGTTTAATTGTCAGGCATGACATTGCATGTATTAAAACATAATCACATATTATCCACTAGTTTCCAAACGCATGATCATAGATCTCAAAACGCGTAGCAGTGGAAAACCTGCCTTAAAACTTTATGATATAACAAATATAACTTGAAGCATTGCTGGACCTATATACTGTTTAATGTCTTTACAGTAGCTCACTCTATTATCAGAAGCTGTCATACTATGCTATGATGATTCAGTTAGGTTTTTCATAAAAGTCACAACAGAGAGTGTGTGTTTTCTACTTGATGAAGTGTGGATAAATCAATATTGGGAAGTCTGGGTGGAGTATGACGACCCCCTTAGTTCACTTTATCTTGTGTGCAATCAATCCGTCTTCACTGACAAAAAAAAAAAAATGTGTTAGTAAAGCTGCAGGTAACACACTTAAGTGCGCTGAATTTTGCAGTAGGTAGAATTTTCTTGTAATAATCATAGCTTTATTTACAACTTCGGAAATAATTTCACTGTGTATGATGTAAGGCAAGTGTGAACAAGTCACATATTGTATCTGGACAACATAACTCATAAATAACTCAAAAATCATAAGTTCCATGATTTTAAGCACAGGTAAGGGCACTACTAGTCTAACATTGTGATATTTTGACATGTTCCTGTAGTGAGCAACTCATATGAGTGTTTTCAGTTTAATTTAACAAGGAGTCAGTCACGGATCGGTCCGCCTGTACATCGGCTGCTGTGACTATATTTCCATTTAAGCACGTTGGAGTGGCACGAATCGTGTTTGGAAATTGTATCCTAACTCTCCAAACACAATTGATGTTCCACGAGCTGTATGTAACAGCACCTGCGCGCGCGTCAGCTGCGTCTCAGCAAAACTCCAAATAAGATGTCACGATCCAGATGTAATATTCTTTTTATTGCATTGGTGCTTAAATTCAGTTGTTCATTCACATGGTAAACCCGTTAAGCATCGCATGGTTTATTTTAGTTATGGTAAGCATGCAGTCCCCAACCCTTAGTGTTACAATTCTGAATTAAATCACATGTTAAATTGATAAGGCGCGGTTGGAGCCACTTGATACTGAAAGGGTGTGCCAGACTCAAAAAGAGAGAGAGAGAGATAGAGAGAGAAAAAAATAGTAAAAACTGTGTATCGTGTTCCAGTAAAAAAAAAATCACATAAAGCATTCATCAGAATTGCAACGTTTGCCATTCTGGCAGTGAGTATGATAGTCCAAGAGGAGCAGAAGTAAGAGACCGCTTTCTTCTATTATTCGCTGTGTGTGCCCTCCGCAAATGCTTTTTGGGGTAAGGGCTTCCCATAGATAGTTGAGAACAGCAAGCCCAGACCGCAAAAAGATTCGTGAAAGACTTTTCCATACGCTTTGAATATGACATCTGAGTTGCAGGCTTGGTCCATAATTACTAACAGTCCATGTTGTTGTAGCCAATGGCCGGACCGTGTGCAGTAGACTCCAGTTCTACACATTCGCGCAGAAATGCATAGAATCCGCTCTGGTGTACGACTCCCTTCCGATCCGAGCCCGCGCACCGTCATTTTATCCGTGCTCCGATGCCCTTCCTACGGCCATGCTGTACATATTCTCATGTTCGTGATGTGGTTAAGCAAAAAGCTGATCTACTCCTGTCAGTCGATAGATCTGTTGAAGGAGGGGAATTACTGCGCTCCAGCTCACAGTAAATAGAGAGCAGTGAAGGATTTCATTGGAGCGTACGAAAACTCGTCATTCGACCAATCCGAGCTCTTCTCACACAGGGACCCCCCTTTTTGAAAAAAGGAAAAATATAGAAAACCAATTCTCCACCGGTGTGCGAAATGCATTAATAAATTTGCTTCATTGTTTCCTTTGCAAAGCGCGCTATTCTAATCCGAATGTGCCAAACCTGTCGTCGCTATGACATATTTTAGTGTAAAAAGTGTTATATTATACAGGTTTCGGTTGTTTACCCAGTGTCGATCTAGGAGCATCAAGCCAAAGCATCCGGAATGGTCCATTTAAATACATATGCATCTGTCCGTATCAAATAACAAGCATCACCACCACCGATAAATATCAAAATGATCCATCTGGAGACTTACCACAAGTTCCTCAAGATCCGTGTGTACTAGGTCTGTAGTCACCAAAGCTTCCTCCTTTCCTTGTCTCATAAAATAATGAACATCATTCTCTGAGTCTGGCTATATTTGGATACCCCACACATCTCTCGCACGCACGCGCGCGCATACACACACACACACACACAACCATAAAATAACCTCGTCCTCAAGAGCGCACACGCACACATAAACTCTATAACCACAGAGCCCTGCGCTCACTTTTCTCTGAATGTGTAGAATTGCCTCCGGATTCCAAGGTCAGGACTGAGAGTAACAGGGGAGAACAGCGAGACCCTAACATTTAAGTCTAATCTTAACAGATAGCGCTCTCGCGGTGACATGATGAGGTTGTGGTTTCATTTGTGGAAGTCTCCAGTCAGTCACGATTCCCTCCATCTGTCTCCGGCACCCAGCGCTTTGCCCCTACTGACGCAGCCGACGCGCATTACTCACTTTAGCAGTCACGACTCGCCAATCTGTGCTGTTTCCGATGAAACCGCACGCCAAAAACGAGTTACCAAGGGGCGCTGAGCTCTTAACCACTTCATACGTTTGGCAAACATGAAGAACTGATTGCTCTTTGAAGTGATAAACATAAACCATATGTATGACCGAGATTTTACAGCTACATGTTTAGGCTGACGACAAATCGGATTGTTTACAAAGCAGCGTTGCTGATTTTGACGCTTTGGCGAATACACAAATCATAGAGGGGGTTTCCTTTAAAAAAAAACAAAAAAAAAAACTAGGGTGTCACCATCTAGGCTACGTGATCTCGAGGCTTTGTGGTTTCTCACAGGTTCTTGTTAGAGGGAACCAAGCTGGTTTGAGTTCTTCTTTAGGGTGGGAGACTATCTCAATCCGCTTGCTCAGACTTAAGACCAGCGAATCACCTTAGGCTGGTTTAAGGTGGTGTTTTTAGCAGTGTTACCAGACTAACCTCAGGATCGCGTGCATGAAGAGTGAATTATTAAACGCGTGTGATATACTGAATTATTGAGGAAATGGTTAGATGCTCAAAAGCAGTCGTCAGTGAACAGGCTATAAAGAGCCGAAAACTCAACCTAGACAACTCTACCTTTTATTCATTGGTACAGCTCTGAGCTGGACACTGTAGATGCACCGTTGTGTGAAAGTCTACGGATTTCAGGACCACTGATGGCGGACAGCTCCTCTTCGTTAAAGAAGCACTGTCATGGGATTCCAGCCACGAATAATGAAATGTTAATTAACAGGAAACCTTTGTTCTCGTATTTGAGAGTTTGCGTTATTAAATCAAACGCCAGTGTGATCCCATTCCAGCTTCATTCAGCCTAGTGGATGCAAACAGTGTAATTCCCTGATTTGATATCCCACGCGTTCTGAATGAAGTGACCACAAAACCGTCCAAAAATACACATTTCAAGCCAGAACATGCAACCAAGGTCACCAGGAGCCCGAGAGGTCTCGCCGGTGGAGGGAGCCCTTGATAAGAGAAATACATTGTATCAGTACTGAATGAAACGTTCAATAACACAAATAAATATCTCAAGGACACAACGAGAGCACTTAACGTGCTGTTGTGGTGCGTTTTTATGCCTCAAAACGAAGGCTGCATATGAGGGTGATACCCCTGTCTATTTCTGGATCAAGCTGTTACTATTTTTAGAGCACTTGGAGAAAAAAGGCACTCACAAATGCTCCTCAGAGGAATTGTACGTGATCACCGTGACATGCGCGTTCACATCTACTCTCTAACGCGGTTTGCGTAAAGGATCGTGACGCTCGGGTATGGAGACATGGCACCCTTTTAATACTAATCGTGATTTCTGCTTTAATTCAAACGGATGCGGATTCGTTTGTGGGTTTTTTCTTCTGATCTGAGCAATTGTTACGCCCCAAATAATTGCATCAAAACGATACATATTACCTATAACAGATGCAATCATACACAAACTCGCAATGCAATTATGTATATATGGAAAATAAGTATTTTCTGTTTCCCCCTTTATCCAAAGCTGCGTCAGTTGCATTGACGTCACGTCCATATTCTCCTCCTTTCCTCGATGCCTTAATGAAAGACATTGCCTCTGGATTCGGCGGCGGTTTTATCGTTTAAGGCGATAGCATGAAAAATGCTTGAGGCAAAAATGTAAACATTATTTATAGTAAGAGGAGAAACACTCAAGCTCACCAACCACGTAAACACGTCAATAATGTCAGTCTAAGAGCAAGAATGGACGCAATGATTAAACTCTTGAAAGCAGATGGACAAAAACGACGTTTCTAATCTTAGCTTACTCAGAAACCAGACTATACAATAACACCCGACACACACAATCATAAAATAGGTGTGTCAATGGCTGATGGTGATGATGATGCAAAGACGAGCAGACGTTGCCAGTAAAATCCAGTTCTGGATCAGAGGCCTCATGCAAGTCCTACACGTCACGACGGCGCAGCAAGATGCCACGAATTGTGTTTCTTTGCATTTATCAGAGACATTGTCATCGCTCATAAAACTTGCATCCATTTAAAAGCAACAAACAGTGAAAGCTGGGCTGTTTGCCCTAATTGCAAAATTTGAGGCCGTAGAGAGGAGTTTACACGGTCCTTGCAAGAACCCTGACGCAAATGCATATAGGCTATCCATTTGCGTAAATGTGGAAATGCAGGGTAAAAATTTGCACGATGATGACCGGCGATATCGTGTTCCACTGTCATTGAGTTCATGCAGCAGTAGACGTCTTGCTACATATCTCATAGCCTACTGATTGTCGTGAAATGTACGTATGCACGCGCTCGAGCTGAGGCCTGAGGTAGTCGCTGTCTGTGGTGCTGAAACCCTCCGTCCGCTCATGTCAGCTGATAAGGGAAAGCATTCTTTACAAAGTCCTTCCTTTGTTCGTACTGGGTGCAACAGGACATGTCTAGACAGTCCAGGTTGCATATTCAGTGACTTGATTTGCTACAGTTTTAACAATGGTTCGCATGTTTCTCATCTACTACAACAGAATAAGGAGGAATAAAACATGAACACGACTGACTTCATGAAAAAAGAGGTTGTTTCATTAGTTCGTATGTTTGTTTGCTCTTTTTAAAACACAGAAGCGTTGCAAAAAGGGCACCGGAGATGCCAGTGCGATTCATAAACGTTACAACAGCGCGAATCGTGACCACTCGGCAACAATGAGAACAACACGCTTGGAGAACATCGGATTTAAAGTTGTGAAAGAACCGCATAATATCAAGGACGAATAATCTCTGCCAATAACACTCTGCCAAGTATCGAAATAAATAAAGAGTAATTGTACACTCAATACAACGTCCGAAAAGAAAGCCTGAGACTTAAAGGGGCTGCAACCCTGCAAAACACAAAAGTAGCATCTTCCGATCTAGTTTTGATCTGGACACTGTACTCTGTGAAAGCACACCACGAGCAATCAAACTCTGTGGAGTTATCATCTAGTTTGACATCTGATCACTTTAAAATCGATCCGAAGTCAAAATAAAGTGCCAGATGAGAAATCAGATATCACTCACCGTGTGTTCTCGTTCGCGCAGCGTTCTCAGAGGAATCTAGCCAAGACGGAGTACACGGACGAGCGCCTGGATTTGGACCACGGTGCCCACTATGTGAATGAGCTCGCTCGCTGTTTTAGAATAAAGCGAAATACCTAGAGAAAGTATCGACTTCTCCGTGCTTTTGGGGGGAGGGGTTGAAATTGGCTATTGAGAAGTTAAAGGAGAGCTGGCATCCCGCAAACTTGCTTTGCATAGAAACGAGAACGCGACGCGGTGAGCGGAAGGTGTTCACATTCACGGTAAGAATACGTAAATTTGCTGATAAAAATATAATTATAGTGTCAGTGTTTAACCACGACTTTGTGTAATAAAGCATACTGTAGTCTAGGTTGTGGACAGGTGTCTTTTGTACTGATAACGAGTTCAAACAGATGCCATTATTAATACAGGTAACGAGTGGAGGACAGAGGAGCCTCTTAAAGAAGTTACAGGTCTTTGAGAGCCAGAAGTCTTGCTTGTTTGTAGGTGACCAAATACTTCTTTTACCGAGGAATTTACCAGTTAATTTATTAAAAATCCTACAATGTGTTTTGTCTCTTATTTTGTCTCTCAGAGTTGAGGTATATCTATGATGAAAATTACAAGCCTCTCTCATCGTTTCAAGTGGGAGAACTTGCACAATTGCCCGCTAAATACTTTTTTGCCCCACTGTATACATATATAGTCTTTATTCTTAATTTAATGGACACCAGGGCTTCTTAGATACAGTAGTGTCATTTCTGTTGGTGGAGAGCACAGCTTTCCCCGCCACCAGCCTATCACTGTGCTATTGACCCGCATTGACGTCATTGCGTCATTAGGTTTCCCTGGGAAACGCAGAAATTCAAAAATAGTATCAAATTAATTCAGCTGACAAAGAGAGGAGGCGGGGCTTTGGGTAAAACGGATTTGATGGGGCGGGGTAGGTGGGGGCTCTCCTGTAAGTGTGGCACTCAACTAGACTTGGCGTTACTACTGGAGTGTCAAGCTAAATCTATCGAGGTTTATTTTTATAAAGTCCTGCTGCTGATGTGGTGCACATTCTGCATATATATTTATATTTACTGAGAAGTGAGAACTTTAGTGTGTAGTGTTAAGAATGTATATTATAGGAGCAATTGCAACTTATAACTGTTATACATTACATAAATTATAAATCGCTAACCATTAACATTTTTTTTAATGTTACATCATACAGTAGGTTATATCTTAGTCTCAAAAATAACTCTCGTTTGTCTATGTTTATTTTCATGGCATGTCTTCATATGTTGAATGTCATGAGGCCATACAGCCACCTTGTGGTCAAAAACAGGATAGCATGAACTCTCTAAAACCATTAAAAATTACCCTGTAAATATAATATTAAAAAGTAAAAAACATCCATCATGTATATCCTGTTATATCCATTAAAATTTTTTCAAGGGGCTTGTTTTTTTTAAATGTGACCCATTCACAAGGTTGTTGAGTTCATTTAAAAGAGACACATTAGCACAAATGATATTATATTTCACGCTTAAAACTGAGATTCAAGTTTAATTTAGTAAAATCATCAGAAAACAACCATAAACACGTCTTTTAAAAACCGCATGTCCACCTTAAGTTTGGAGGAACCTATATGTTTTCATATAGACTGTGGACACAAAAATGTTCATCTTGACTTTCTACTTTTTAAATAGAAGAGTACCAATAAAGATCTTAGAGTCAATAGATCCGCTGTGCAAAGTAAACTGAATGGAAGAGTATTTTATAATCTTCTTAATAAAAGGTCCCTTTTTAAAACTGAAAGGAAAACACATCTGTTAAAATCTCAAAAACACATTTTTGATACTGATCTTTTGGTATGTTTTAAATATTTGCAGTGGCTCAGTCTTCAGCCGAAACGCTAATGATTTATTCCATGTCAGCTAAGTTGGAAAGCAGAACAGTAAACCATCAAGGGAAATTGTTCTTTCCACATGTTTGCAGTATTGGATATTTTTAGCTAAAAATAAAAAAAAGCAACAGGAGGATGTACCAAATGCTTCAGCCTGCTCCGATGGCAGATACACTGCTACAAGTAGACATAAATAAATCTGAGAACGGTCGCGTAAAGTAAAAGACTACAGTGTTTCTTTCAACGATCTGTATTCTGAAATAACATTTTAAGACACCCTTTATACACCTAGCAGCTATTGCTGATAGAGGGGGCATATGGATAAGGTGGGACAAAAAGATGCATTGTATTATTGGTATTATTGTTAAAAGAAATAGCATTCAAATACAGTCCGACACATTCAAGCGTTGAATATTGACCCCAGCCAAAATATCCCTTTATAGGAATATCAAGACGTTTTAGAAATAAACAACCCTTAAGCCATAAAACAACATCATAAAATTTTCGTAAAGATCGGAAAAAAGGGAAACCGTTTTTGTAACTCAACTGAACGGCAACCTTACAAACAGTAATGATATGGTCTATATTTATGAAATTAAGACAACAACTAGACAAACACCGTATTCCTCACTGATAGCTAAGATTAAGGAGCATGTTAATTTTACGTTTGTGCATGTGGGTGTGTGTGTGTGTAGTGTCCTTAGGGAGCTCGCCGGTCCCTCTTGGAGAGGAGGTAGCACTGGATGGTGCGCAGACGATCCTTGGCTGGCCCAAATTCTGGCTGGAGTTTCAGAGTTGACTCGTACCAATGCATGGCCTTCTCAAACTCCTCCTATGAAGAAAATTAAGTACGTATTATCATTTAAAATCAATAAAATCCCTCCTAAGACTGAAAAAAAAAAAAAATTACTTACCATAGCTATATAAACATTTGCCAGCGTAAAATGGTTAACCACAAAGTGAGGAGCAATTTCCACTGCCATGCGTGCCACAGTCAGGGCGTCCTCCCATAACCTCGCATTTTGGAAGATGTTGGCAAGGCTGATGAGAGGCACATCCTAACGCAACAGAAACAAATATTCATGCCTTGCAATAAGATTTGCTTTTGTACAAGCCAGCCAATGGAGAAGAAGAACGAGGTGAACCTTCATGTGGTGAGGAGCATAGTTCAAAGCCTGGCGGAGGCAGTCGATGGCTCTCTTTCCCTGACCTTTCACCCTCCAGTACAACGCTGCCATGCTGGACAGAACCCAGGACGTCTGATTCTAATGGATAAACGGTCACCCAGATCATGAAATGAAACAATCATTCACTCGCTGATAAACTTTCCATTGAGTTGTTCTCAACCGGAACATATAAAGTACGTTTACATGCACAGTTCTAAACATCAGTTCAGGTTTTTGAATAGTCTGTCTGTCAGGCCTAGTATCCAGCTTATTTTGCAAGCAAGCTATTTTTTGAACGTGTGAGACTTTTGATTTATTAGTCGCTAAAGGAAAATAACTATTAAGTTAAAACTCAAGCTATTAGTGCTCCAGACCAGTGTGCTTACCATTACAATAACAAATTATAACAAATACCAGTTTGCAGTATCAAACAGCATAGCAGACGGTTTTACTACAGGTAAAACAACTGGAAGCCATGCACATTTAAGTTCCAAATAGCTGCGCTCCCTGTTACAACATGTATACACAGTGGATAAAGCTACAATAATGTGATCTACACCACCGTTTAAAAGTTTGGGGTCATAAAGATTTATTTTTTTAAGAACTAAAGTTCATTCAGCGAGGATGCATTAAATTGATCAGAAGTAAAGACATTTACACAATTTTAAACATGTCTATTTAAAAAGTGCTGTTCTTCTTCGTTTTATTCAATCATACAATCCTGAAAGATTTATGAAGGATCATTTGGAAAAATTCAGCTTTACATTTACAGCAAGATAGATTTTTTTTATTTTTTATTCTTTAATATTTTATCTACTAATTTTTATCAAATAAATGCAGCCTTGAAGAGCATAAAAGATTGTATAACATTACAAAATCTTACCAACTTTAAACCTATAAAAAGTAGCATAGGGCTCTTAGTCTTACTTTGCAAAAACCAGAGTGGTGTGATTTAATTTAAATAACAAAAAGACTAATTGTTTTAACTTGAAGCAACTTTTAAAGAGTGTGAGTACATGTGTGTAGTTACATTCTCAGAACAGATAACGCTCGGTGTAATACCTTCTCCAACACCTTTGCAATACGTGTTCCCACTTGTTCAAAAGACTGCGAGGGAAATTTATCTTTTCCCAGATTCTGCAACACCTGTGAGAGAAGAAAAAGGGTGAGATGAGGAAAAAAAAGCCGTTGACAAACGTCAGAACTTTTCAGATCAGAAGAATCAGGGATGTAAATAAGAGATTTGAAAAACACCTCTCTGAGTTGACTCTCTCCAGTATAGTGAATGCCTCCGCGGTTGGCCACTCCGCTCAGATGGTCCAGTGTGTGCATACTAGCAGGGAGATTGGCATTACACACCGGCTCCACTGCGGGCTCCTGAAGTGGCGTGGCAAAGTCTATATGCTCCGTGATACTGTGAGGAGTACAGAGTCACGTGTAAGTGGAAAAGACCCCACTATGAAAGTTTCTGATTCTGATTTTACGATTGATATCCTACTCTATGTTCTTGGCAGACACAGCCAGCCAGGTACTAGCCACAGTTGTGAGGTCCACACGACGAGTACGCTGACATTCCTCCGGACCGGGCCAACCCAGACTGCTGTAGTCTTTCCGTCGCTCTAAGGACACATTAAATATTATGACGTCATGATGCCTTTCACAGCTACAATGCTAGCAGAATCATCTCTGTGTCAGTGTTTTTATTGTTTACAAACCTGGGGTAACAGTAACAGTAAATGTATTCGTACCAAAAAATTTGGTTTAAAGAAATGCAATTTTTAAGCTCTTTGATGTGGCGCGACAGATAATATAAATTTAAAACGCCAAACGCAAAATTTCTTCCTCTTTACTAATAGTTCTAACGCAAAATTAACATGGATTGACATCACCCCTCACGTGTTTCAAAACTAAATAGTGGTTCTGTTGTTAATTGCAACCTTATAGTAATTAAAAGAGCTCCCTAGTATAGAGCAGAATCTGAGGTAGATTTATTTATTATTTTAATTCTAATTTAATTTATTTAATGGGTTAGTTTCTAAAACACGTTAAGTAAAGTGCATGCAAACGTAATCAAATGTACCTCATGCAGCGACGGTGGGCCTTTATTCACCCCCCACAGCCATGTGAGTGACGTTTTATTAAACTACTCTGTTAAAGGGAACAACAAGCCTACTCCAATAATAGAGCTTAGAAGTGCCAGAACAATTTTTGTTTCAATTGGATTCGTCTGAAAGAAGAAAATCACATACAGCTAGGATTCTTTGAAGGTAAGTAAAAGACAGGCTAATTTGAATTTTGGAGTGAACTAATATTTTAAAGAAAGAGCAATTTGTTCAATAAACTGTTGTTTAATTAAAAAAAGAAGCAATTTATGTATAGTTTTTTTCCTCCTGCTGTACCTAAACAGTACCGAACCGTGACATTAAAACCAAGGTACGTACCGAACCATCGTGCCTGTGTACCGTTACACCCCTACAACAAACCATAAACATCTCTGTTTACTGAGATAAATCTGAAATATAACAAATGTTTGATGCAAATCGATCCCTTGGCAGCTAAATTAAGTTTAAGTTTAAATTGGACTAAAATGACTAAAAATAAAAACAGAAATGAAAATAAAAAGTTAAGCAGAAATTAATTTTAGAAGTTAAAATATCTAAAATACTATGTGTCATGAAGGCAGTTTAATCCCAGCACCTGAGGGTCCAGGTGATGGGATTGTGGGTCCACTGATCTCAAGGATGGAGTTGCTTGCTGCAGGTTCACCCTGATGAACATCTTCTCCTACCCAGCCCTCCGAGGTATCCGTTTTAGGCTTTTTCACACGCTTCACCTGGAATGTTATCTGAAGAAATGAACAGGAAACAGTTAAATTCTTCTTAATTACGAATACAAAAAGTTCTTAAACATTCTAATAGAGACGTACCCATTCAGCTCCCTCATCATCCTCACAGTTGCCGAAGCAAGGCCCTCCCCCTCTTGCCCCCATGACCCTGTCGTTTTTCAGCACGCGGATGCCTCGTAGGTCCCCCGTCTTCCCGTTCATGTCCAGAGCCCCCTCAAATGCTCCAATCAGCTCTTCTCTCAGACGCCAGTCCTGCTCCTCTTCCTCCACCCCATCAGTCTTTTGCTCTCGGACCCGGTCTTGCCCACTCGCCTCTCCTGAACCGTTGCTATCCACCACAACCTCTGCAGAAGACAAGAGAGTAACAGAAAAAAACGATAAGAGGACAGCAGTGAGAGTGCTGCTTGTTTAGAAGCACACAGGAGTTGAGCAGAAGCCCTTGTTCAGAAGATTTAATTCATTCACTTCTATGTGCACTGACTTTCCTCAATCTGACAATGGCTGTTCGTATTAAAAAACAAAACACCCGGCATGTATTCTGCCAGCGATTGTTTAAAAATAGCAAGTGAAAAAACATAAAATATGAAACAGTATAAAATATGCAACCATAAATCTTTAACATAGTGCTGTGCTATATTGCTATACCGCATGGCCTAACTACAAGGACAGGGCAGTTACCATCACATTAAATCTGGAGGAAGAATGTTAAACTTAACATATAAAAGGCCCACAATTAAATAAATGTCCATAAAAGCATGTGAAATGTGACTACTTATACAAGATCACACTGTTTTGTGTTCACATTAAACATGAAATACAATCAGTTGGGTTTTGTGTGAAAATTGCAATTACATATTTTTATTTACTACTGGGTAATATAGGTAAAGTTAACATTTAGCAGTCAGATCAAATAATTAAATATATATAAAAAAAGATAAAATTCACTTATTTTGTCTGCATTGTATTGCAGTACCCCTTCCTTTACAGGGAGACCCCAAGACCCTAAATGTGAAATACACACATTTTTGATAGGAATCCACACAACTTATCTCACACGAGAGCAAAAGATTTCCACATGTAGATTTCACAGCAAGTTAACGTTTGTTGTGCAATTTTACCACTTTTGGCAACAGCATGCTACTTGGTATAAAAAAATGAATTCTGTGAAAGATGTGCTTCATTCATTACTACAATATTGACCTATTTTTACTGCCAAATGTTTGCAGGAATACACATTGATGAGGTCAAATTGTGTCTGACAACTGTCAAAACATTTTCAGTTCTCAGAGGAGGCATTCAGTGGAGTCTAAAAGTCTGAGACAGCAAATCAGGAATTAAAATTTTCATTTAAAGCTTGAAACAAAGAATTAGAATTTAGGATGTCAAAAGGAAACGCTATAATATAAAAAATGAACATATATAAAGAAACGAACAACACAAAAAAAAAATTAAGAAATATATTTATGTTATTTAAGTCACTAACGAAATAAACACTTGTTACAAGAGTTGAAGTATTTTTTAAATATTGCTGAACTGAGTCCACTCACTGTATTGTATATGAACATCAAACACAGAGAAAGAAGGCCCCATAAGCTTCATTATTAATCTTACTCTCAAAGAGGAGCGAGTCTTCTAAAGCAGACACAGGCATGGCATCAGGGTCCCAGGCCTCCTGCCTGCTGCTGCTGCTGCTGGCCGTGTCCCATTCCTCCAGGTCTGTGTCTTCCTCTGACTCACAGCCAGAGCCAGCTACACATACACACACACAATTCAGCTCACATGTTGCTTAACTTTTTCAAATCAACACAACTGCATTATTTATAAGAAGCCACTTGGACACACATTCACCAGTCGCATTGTTGTATAAATGAAAAGTGTGTTAGTTCAAAAGGGGTCTGCCATGTTAATTCCTAAATCAATAGCTCAGAGTTCCCCAAACGAGAAGAGGACAATGAGTTCATTTTTGTCTGCAGAGCGCAGCAGCATCTAAATAAAGCCTGTGCTATTTTCAGTGCCCTGAATTATTGAGGACACGATTTCGCTATTTCAAAGTCTCTCTCACCCAGAAGAGTGCCAGGGGAGAGGGAGCTGAGCTAGAGAAGGGGAGCAGTGCAGGATGCTGAGGAGAAGAGAAAAGGGGAGCAGAAGAGGGAATGGAGCGAACCCAGAATAGAAGATGCAACGGTAAAGAATCTAAAATTGGCTCAAAGATTACAGTGCCTGGCTATAAAAAGAGCGCTGAGCACTCTGCCGCTGAGGCTGCAACACACTAGGGAGGAGGAAAGAGTGAGTGATGGAGGAAGGTGAAGTGGGGTAGCTGTTCGGAGGCTCTACAGGTTTGCTACTTACATGGACAGGCCTGGTGCTGGAGATTGTAAAGGAAGGGGTAAAACTGGACACAGCGCATTAGAGGCAGGCTGGCACGGCACTGGGGACAATGAACCGTGAGAGTCAGGGCCCGACGAAACAAGGCCAGAGCGCCAGTGAGGTTTCCCTGAGAGAGGTGAACGTTGACCAGACTTAACAGGGTGTGAGGCTGGAGTGAAAAAGAGAGAGAGAGAGAAAAAAAATGTTTATTAGTTTTAATTCAAGTTAGAGCTGACCAGGGAATACAATTTATGTTTTCAATTCAATTCAATTCAAATTTATTTGTATAGCGCTTTTCATGATACATATCATTGCAAAGCAGCTTTACACC
>JAUCMU010000125.1:22201718-22216175 GCA_032275025.1 Enteromius treurensis
ATCGGAGGACGTGATATAGGAGAATGACAGATAGTGCCACCAAAGACAGATCGGATCGTGCTGTTAGAAGTGCCAGTACTGGAGGTAGCGTTTAGCTGAGGAAAAGCCAAAGAGTTAATACTGAATCAGCCATGCATTCATTTGAAATGTAAAAAGTGTGAGCATCAAGATGTGTAATGAGAATAAAACCAATATGAACACCCACTTTTCACAACTCAATCAATTTCCAATGGATAAAATCAAGTCCTGCATTGCATGTATTATATTACAATACAATGAGACACATTATATCTAAAATGGGCTGTGAACAGGCTTTCACATTGACTTTAATTATGCTGTCTTCATCAAGAAATAAAATCCTATTGCACTTGCCTTTCGAGCTTTACAAGGTGTTGTGCTGCCCAGAAATCTTCGTTTAGTCGGTGTCCGGATCACAGTCCCATAAACCATGTCTTCCTCTGTCTGTTTATTTTTCTTTAGTTGCTACACGACAGTTTTATCAATATTAAAATCGTTATGGTTTTTTTAACTGGTCTTTCTCCAGTAATGCATAATTTCTAAACACAACCTACTCAGCAAGTTTGGGTTAATGCATAAAGTCAGAAATATATCAGGAATATTCCTATGCCCAGCAAACTCAAACACATACCCGCTCTTGTTTTTCCCGCTCTTTTTCCAGCCGGTACGTCTCCCATTGATCAGTAACAAACTGCATGAACTTCTGACCATTCACCTGAAATTCTCTGTTCTGTTCATGTTCCCACTGTTCAATCTCAGCCTTCAGCTTCTTCTCAAGCTAAATGAGAGAGACTCAATTACTCATGGCTAACTTTATATAACATAATATACTACTGTTCAAAAGTTAGAGGTAGGCAAAGTTTATAAAGCCACCAAGACTACAGTTATTTTATCAAAATTAAAGTCAAACGGTAATATTGTGAGATATTATGTTATTAAAAATATATGTTTTTTATTTTAACACATTTTATTCCTATGATAAATTACAGCTAAGTGGAACTTTCAGAAACAGTTACACCAGTCCTCAGTGATCCTACAGAAATCACTTTAATAGGCTGAATTAACATTATATTATGATCAATTGTGAAAACAGTTATGCTGCTTAATATTGGTGTAGAATTTGTTTTTCAGAATTCTTTGAAGAATAAAAACATTCCAAATAACATCTTTTATTTGAATTTAAATTTTTTCAAACAATGTAAGGAGTCTTGAATTCAATAATTAACAAATTATAAAAAATAAAAAAATATCTCACTCACCCTAAACGTTTGTATGGTAACGTACACGATTATCTCTCAATACATGTGTCATAATTACCTTCGGAAGACCTTTGACTAGATCAGCCCGCTGTTTCTCCTCCTTTAGAAGGTTTCCTCCTCTATTGGTGAATCTGGCTGGATCTTTGGCCTTTTCCTACCACGAAACAGATAAAGAGTGTTAGGTGATGCAAAAACATGATGATTATTTTCAGTCAATATAACTTACTTCAAGGTCCAAGAAAAGTCTCCAGCTTTCTTCCCATTTGTGAACACCTTCAAAAAGATCTTTATGATCCTCATAATACTGTTTAAGCCGCACTATTTCGGCATCGTGAAAGCTCAGGAGCTCCTCGCTGAAATCATCTGAGAGAAAGGAAAAAAAAAAACTTTAAACCTTTATTTCATTTCAAAAGACAGTCAACAGTGTAACAGTGTTCAGACAAAATGCCAACTCACCATTATAATAGGGCACAAAAGCTTGCCGTTGGTCAATGCTATAAAAGCACTTATCCCAGAAGACCGCAATCTCAGTCCGAATGGCCTCAGTCACATTATGAATATTTTTCAGCTTCAATTCATCCAGACGTGTGACTTCAGCTTGTAGCTGACAGTACATAAAACAAATGTAAATTTGTCTTCAATACAATGATTGGAGATTTGGAAACCTTGAATCATGCGATATTGTATAAATGAGGTAAAAAACAGGCTTAAAATATTTTTTTTTATAAAAGCAAATTGTCAAAAGGTTACTAACCGCGTCCATATTTCTTTTCTTTGACAGGGTCATGTGTTCAGAAATTGCATCACGCTCTTCCTGTGAAATCTGCAACCTTTCCCATAGTTCATGTATCTTCTCCCGATAAGAGCCACAGACACGTTCATTCTCTGCCTTTCTGCTCTCCAACTGGAATGATAAATACTGTATTATAACTGCTTCATACTGTTTATAGTAGGTCAGATTCAGCCTGTTGTAGTACCTGGCGGAGGAGGACTTTGAGCGAATCAATGTTTTCTTTAGACAAGCAAAAACTCTCTTCATCTTCACATACAACATCCTTTTCAAAACTAGTCTCAGGCAACTGATCCAGATCGTCCATGCAAAGTATTATTTGCTTCTTCAATGTGACAAATTCCTTGTGTCTTCGTACCTGTAAATATTTATACAAAATACTGTATATCAAACTGAAAATAACGCTTCAATAAATGAGATGTTTATAAGAGTGTAATATTTAAATCAAAGATGTATTATCGTACTTTCTCAGCGGTGAGAGAGGAGATGTGCTGATGGAATTTCTCCAGCTGTTCCAGGGACGGAACAGAATCAGCAGAAATAGAAAACGGCTGGAAGCAGAGGAGGTCACAGAGATCCTGATCCTGCTCGGTTAAAGCTTTGAGCGCTTGCATTCTCTGATTTTTCTCCTTTAACATCACTTCAAGATGTGTCCGGAGGTCTTTTTCCTGCTGTAGAACAGTGCTACTTCTGTCCTCCTAAAAAGATTAGAAAATAATATATATTATTATTTTGTTTTTTATTCTGGTGGGACCCCATACAATTAAAAATTAGTTATATGGCTTTTAGTGTATTAGATGCGAAGCCATGTTCATTTAGATCAATAATACAGTAAAAACAGTTGACATAAAACATAAATAATAACATAAATAATTTGCAATAACATTTTTCTATTTAAATTTTGAAATGTAATTTTTACATTTTTTTAAAGCTGACTCTTGCTCCAGTCGTCAGTGTCACATGACACTTTAGAAATTATTCTTACATGGTGATTTGGTACTTTAAAAAGATTTCTGTTGTTATCAATGTTGAAAACATATGTGATGCTTTACCATTTAGATGTGTCATCTAAATTTAGAGTAAATACTGACCTGAAATGGGGTAAGCTGCAGCTCCAAGCACAATTTGCTCAACTCATTTAGACATTTTTCAATACTGGTCATCAAACGTTTCCGCAGACTCTCTTCTTCGGCAATCATCATGTCCAGGAGACTCTGAAGTACACGTTTTGTATGTTCGTAACTGAAAGCACTCTTTATTAGGATTCATTAGATGTTGCTCAAGTACACTCACTTTGACATGATTCTTCACCACATTTGTCCTTTCTAATCGCTGTTCCTCAGGGATGCCAATTTCCTCCCAGATGTCTTTTAGATGGCAGAGAGCTTTATTCAGACATGCCACCGATTCTGCAGCAATCACCTCACTAAATCATTGAGCGAAAGAATAGAAAATACAAACGTTGAATGCACAACTGAGCAACGAACTGACATGAAATGTGTGCTATGACATTATATAACCCACCCATACAAGCTGGAGTTGAATGAGCAGAAAACACTTGCTATCCGTGAATAACGTTGCGAATCTCAGACATGTAATGATCGCGTTTGTGTAGTAACATAACGTTACAATGCTAATGTTATCATCTTAAACACAAACTAACTTAAGTTAACGTTACAACTCAAAACTACATTTGGATCAAATGACACACATCTGTGTCTCCGCATTCGTAAATTAATTATAATAAATTATAACATGTCAGCAAACATACTCACCTCTTCCTCATCCTCGCCCCAAGACAAGGCTCTTCGCTGTTTGTTTGTTGTTGTTTTGTATTTTATAAAGGAATATATCTCACTGCACAGTTTTTGCACTCCGATCGTGCGCGTAACCGTTTCTGTCTGATTCAAAATATGCGTCAAAACAGCGCGTTCCTCTGATTGGCTGGTTGGAGTTTTTCTGCGCATGCGTGAGGATGTGTCAAACAGACGCATTGTTCCAGGATGACTTCACAAACATTTTTAAACGACCGCTCCTGATTTTTCCATGCATAATGTACTATGATCATATACAGAAACAGCCGTTAAATGTCTAAAATATTTTTGCATATTTTTCTGTTAGCTTATTCCATTTGACATTTGTGTTTTAAACTAGCGGTTTTTAATGGCAAGTTCTTAGCAATGCATATTACAAATAAAAAAATAAGTTTAGTTATAATTACTATTGGAAATTTACAAAATATATTCATGGAACATGAACTTTCCTAATTATTTTTCGCATAAAAGAAAAATTTATCATCTTGACCCATACAATGTATTGTTGACCATTGCTTCAGTTTAAAAGCACCCGTGTTACACAAGTTCGTGGTACATGGTCAGATATTTGTTTGGGTATTGCATGCAGCATTGTTGTGCGTTTCACAAATAAACTAACTAACTTTTACATTTACACATAGCTGGACCATTTCCCTGTTTCACTTAAAAGACACACCTGACACCAGTAACTCTTTTATTGATCAGTCTTAAATCATGCATGGCAAACTTTGAAGAAACTGTATAAAATATTTTTATAAAGTGCAGTATTGTATCCCAATTCTTCATTCACAAATTCAGATGACGCCAACACAGACTAACTAAAAAGACAGTTCACCTAAAAATGATAATCCTGTCCAAATTTACCCTTCCTCATATCCTTCCAAACATGCACTACTTCCTTTCTTTGAAAAATTAAATAAAGTATTTAGCGAAAAATTTCAGTGTTTTATCCCCCCCCCCCCATGTAATTAAGGTCAATGGTCACCAAACATTCTTCAAAAGAAAGTAAGTCATGCAGGTTTGAAACACACGAGAGTGGGTAAATGACGGTAGAATTTTCCTTTCTGGATAAACTATCCCTTTAAGAATAATCTCATCTCTTTTCATCGCCTCTAACAGTCCATTTATTTTGGGATGAAGTTCTGTCTTTTTGTCCTCTCCTGGAAATGATCATCGAGTGTCCTCTTGTGGCATGTTTTCTCAAACTCAAGCACTGTTGTCCAGTAACGCTTCCAGAAGCCGTGCGCTGTTTGTGATGGCTGTAGTGACCACTATGAATCTGCAACCTTTCAAATGGACAGTTTTATATTAACCATCTATTCAAATGATGTATTGTTTCTGTGTATTCTAGAATGTTTTACCTCTTTCCTTGCCAAGGAACCGGAGTGCAGAGATCTCAGAGTAAGTGCAGCCACCAAGAAACATCACTAAAACAATCCTTTGAGCATCAGTTTTGCTCTTGGCATCTGAACTACTACCGCCCCCTGAAACAAAAACAGGACAAAAGAGGGAGAAACGTAGGCTTCATTGCAAATATAAATAAATAAAAATAATGCATATTAATAATAATGAGGACAATACTTTTCAAAGCACAAGAAAACTGAAAAAAAAATGTTTGCTACAAATTCTAAATAATTATGAATATATCCTGAACTACTATACCCTCATATTATGTTACTGGGCTTACAAACAGCTTTATGCAAACATATTCTTTGTTTAAACCTGTTACAGCAAAATCCTGTCCATTTAGCATGCGTGTAACCTCCTCCAGGCCTGTCCAACCATCTCTCTCCAACACCTGCAGACAGCACAGGCCAGAAGCAAACACGTTGTTGTTCATCAAGACCAAAACAAAATAAAAGGCTGAGCAGACAAAGCCTTCTTTGAAAGCTCACCTGTTCGATCAGTTTGCAGCTCAGAGGGATATAAGCACCACTAAAAACATAAGCCATGTCTCGAGGAACGCGAAGATCATATTCCTCACCAGACTTTGGCACCTGTGTGTGTAGATTAGATGACCATGAAGTAAACACCATCATTTTAACAGCATTTATCTGTTTTTCCTTAAGAAACTAAATGGTAGCAAACCAGAGCTAGTCTTTTGCTCAGGGCTCGAAAATTGCTCTTCTTAGCCAGTGAGGAAAAGGCATCTGTCAGCTTCCCTGAATGGAAACATAAAAATCTCTCCAGTGCATGCATGTGTATATCATTGTCCATGTAAAAAAAAATGAGCATGAAAGAGGAAGATGAGAGATCGCACTTGTCCACATTCTCACCGACAGTCTTGTCAGTGACAAGTTTCCCCACTTTACTCTCCATGACTGTCAGTGTGTCTCCAGCTTGCTGTTCTTCTAGTAAACCCAGCTGCCTCAGGTTTGCAAACGTCAGCAGGTGATCTATACCATAACTCTGAACAATAGGCAACATATGGTATCACAGAGGGGACATAACCTCAAAAACAGTTTCAGTCATTTAAGATGATCCACTTAGACACTTGTTTTAAAAGCATTCTTATAAAGTAAAATGACTTTATCAAGCCTTATGTAAATGAGTAGTTTATAAATACATTTATAACATACCTGAAGGTACTGAGCTTTAAGAGATTTATAGTCTTTAGACAGAAGACCTGGGAGAGAATTAGATGCATTATAGACCAGATATTCTGGAAACAAACAGCTTAAGACATGGAATCTATCTACACAAATAAATCAGACTTGCCATTTTCTGTGATGGACAACAGGCAAAGGAGTCTAAGACTGTCAATCATTGACACCTGATGGACAGAGTTTCCTCAGGCGTTATTATTATTGTAGCATTAATCAGACCAGGGTCTTATAACAACAACATTATTTGTTTACCTGTCTGTTGATATGTTCTTCAATGTAGGTAATACATTCACGGATCTCAAACCCTTCAAGTAATGCTGATATATGGGAAACGAAAGAAGAAAATATGGGTGCGATTACAGTGTCGTGTTGTAGAGTACATATTTCATTTTTGATACATGATCTCATGCTTATCAAGACAGCTTACAATGTTCAGTTTTCAAAAGCTCCTGGAAATCTTGCTTGGTTTTCTTCTTCATCATGGATTCACTTGCACCAATATCTAGAGGAAGAACAAATCATATTCTTTCATTTATTATTAAGAAATCATTATTTGAGAGGCGTTCCTTTACATCATCAATTCTATATTTATTCAAAACTTATAGTAAAATAAAAACAGTAATTTTATCCAATATTGTTACTACTCAAAATAACTGTTTAGTTTTATAAATTATATAATTTAAATGTCTAAGCTGAATTTTCAGCAGCTATTGTTCCATTCTATAGTGTCGCTTGATCCTTCAGAAATTAAAAAATAAATAAATAAATAATCTATTTTAGTGGTAACCATGATTGTCAGGATTTTTTATTAATTGAAAGTGCAAAGGAACTTTTCTTTAAAGGGGTCATACACTTTGGTACATGCACTTTTACAAGCTGTTTGGACTGAAATGTGTGTTGGGAGTGTGTGTACACAATCACCCTACAATGATAAAGATACACCAGTAGTTTTCTTTTCATTTAATAAAAATAAGTTGCCCCTTCTGAAATCAAGCCATTCTCAAATGCATGTCGATGTGACCACGCCCACAATAGTTGATTGACAGCAGCATGACACACAGACTGAACTGGTGTCTTGCCTCAGACCCGCCCTGAGTGAGAGCCGTCATCAGACCGAGACGCAGAGACAAGCAAGACTCCTAAGAGATTGAGGTGTTTTGTTGTTGAATGTATTAATGAACATAGCAGAAGTTATTTGCCCCGACATCTGAGTGACTGAAGACGCGGAGGATTAACGTTATGTTTGGTTCTGAAGGGAAACACGCTCTTGATCAACTGAAATGCGTTTATGTTCGCGCGAATCATTCATGATACATGAATCTCTGCAAATCGCCTTTCCTAATAATGTGCTAACACTTTGAATACGGCTAAAAAAAGATCTTCCGAGAGCGCCTAGGAAAAGAGGGCGGAGTCAGCGGAGCTCGTGAAGATTTAAAGGGGAAGTACACAGAACAGAGTGATTACTAAAGAGCTGTTTTTGACAGGGGAAAATGATCTTTGAGAAATTTTAAAGCAATTTATATTACAAACTTTCCACTAAGATGCTAAAGAATCATATTAGCTTGTGGAAAATTGCTTTTGTATGACCCCTTTAAAGTCTTACAAAGCTATACAAAAATTGAGTTCATGCTAAAACTACATATTTGGTCAGTTTCTTGCACAAGTTATCACATTGTTGATACAAGGAGACTTGGATGGAACAAGTCATATCAAGCACTTTCAAGATTGTGTTGTAAACACTTATTGTAATTGCATAAAAAAGAAAACAAAAATAACCATAATGTTAATCCAATGTACTTATTTTGTGTTCCACAAAAAAAAAAAAAAAAAACAGAACGGTCTGGAGAGAAATCAGGATTGAAAGAACACTTTTATGAACATTCATTAAATATTCAGCCAAAAAAAATACTTTGTCATCATTTACTCATGTTGTTCCAAACCTGTGTGTTTTTTTTTTCTTCTGTTGGAACACAATTTGGAATTATATTTTGGTGAATGTGGTTGCATGGAAATACAATGGAATGACTAGAAGCAACTATCTGGTTACCAAAATTCTTCACATATCTTTACTAGATTTATCTTGTCTTTTGTTTTCAACGGAAGGAAAGCTATTTATTCAGGTTTGCAACAACATAAGGGTGAGTAAATGATAACTTTCATTTGTGGGTGAACTTCAAGATAATATGATATACAATACCATTTAGCGTGCAGCTTCAGTCTTTTTGTGCAAGCTTCAAGATTGTTTTTTTTTTTTTAAACAAATCAAATGTTCCTCAAGACTATCAAGCCTCCAAACACTTGACCCCCCTACACCAAAGTGCAAATCATTGCCCATTAAATAAAGAAATTACCTATTTTTTCCCCCTTTGCTCTTTGGAATCTAATGAGAGGAAGCAGAAATGCCAGTTTCTCTGGCAATCCAATTAGGGATTTATCGAATTGGCAAACCTGAGTGGGCACAAAAAGGGCCCAGTAAACCAAGAAATTCCATAAGCAAAATATCTTGGATTTAAATGTTCTCATTGTTTGCTTCAGACAAGCTTGTGCAGGTCTGAATGCTAATCACTCTGGTTTCATAAAGCTTTGTCTGAAACCAAGACCATGAGTTTGATTAATCTGGAACTAAACCCAATTATTCATGGTTGACCTGTAGGACAAGTGCAAGAAAACTACCGCGCCACATAATCACGACGGTCCGAGATAATTTCTCAGAGTGGTGACAACAGATATGATTGATTCAACACAAATCAGAACATGTCATTGCAGTGCTCCTCAAACATGGTTCTTCTCATCAAAACCACAGGCAAACACGCCTGTCTTGCACAATGCCTGCCAGGCCACAAGATGTAAGATTGGGATTATAGGTTTTATTTACGAAAAGCACCTTATGACAAGGTGATGGATCAGGATTTTTTGAAATGCTGAACCCCTGCGAGGGCACAGCCCTTGGACACCCTGTTTTGAAGAACAAACTCATTTTGTTTTGTCTAGCTACGGCTAATCTCACCCTTTTATGAGCAGAAAAGTCGCTTTTCAAAAGCACACTCATATTTACGAGTTTATTGTCAAGTAAGCTGCAGGGGTGCCGTATAGAGGAGGCCATACCAAAAAAAACAGGGGCATATATCTCACATTGTGCGGTCTTGAAAGCGTATCGCAGAAATTGGTTTTGGCAGCCGCTTCAGAGTGCATTAAGAACCAAACTGTCATGCGTTGCTTACGCAGGGGTGGATTTAACAGAGCCGAAAGCTGCAGTACGGAGAACATCATATTTATCCAATTAGCTTGACGCTTCAGAGGCCAAAATCAATCTTGATGAAAGAAGTTTCTGCACAAACAAAAGCTTTGTCTGCGGTTATCATAAGCTGCGCGCTGCGTGCTGTTTGGTTGCTTTGGAACATGCAACACCAAAAAAAAAAAAAAATCCTTCACAGTCAAATTAGCCAAACTTTCCCAACAAAAGTGTTTCCTGTTTGCTCCGAGTGAGTGTCGAAGGGCCTGCGCACAGGGAATCATTAAAATAACTAACCATGGCCAAATAAAACAGATTCGGATGAATATCCTCATGCAACCTGTTCTCTTCCTAACCAAGCAGACCAGAGCGAAATGTTAATGCCCAAGCCCTCCCCCTTCATCTTTGCACACTGTCTATTAATAATGATTTGTGGCCCCCTGGTCTCGAAGGGCGGACTCTGCCAACAGAGCGAGGAAGTTCACCAAACTCTGTTGACAGCGCGTGGAGACGCAGATGAAGAATTCACGCCGTTGTTACACAACAAACAAGCAGAGAGCTGAACACACAAGACAAACGGATTTCAACTGTTGACACCGTGAACTTTTGTGATTGTGGAATCAGCCAGTGGTCGGACATATGTAGACATCGGAGCTGCGGTGCAAGACTCTGAGATGTTAACATCTTTTGTGATGGATGAAAAAACAAAACAAAACCAAAAAAAGAAAAACGTGGCTCTACTGGCTGTAAATTGAGAAGAAGAAAATGTTGTGTTAGACTTCACATCTAAAAACATGAAATACATGTAGTTCCAAAAGTTCAGAGAGAGGGGGAAATCTGTGTGTTCAGACAGGTGACATTAATCATGTGCTGTGAGTCGCGACAGTTTCCAGAAGCTGTTAAAAAAGGTCTAGTAAGCACTGGGCCGTGGGTAGGAAATAGCGTGAACAATTTTTAGGTGCACTTTTAGACTTCAACCCCATGATTAATACCTTGCCCAAAAATATCCCATTTTGGGTAGTAATTACCATCTGTTTATGATGAAAGATTGTGACGCACATGCATTTCTAGAAATTAAGTCCTTCTTTAACGTCCTTCAAGTTAAAACAACCAATCGCCTTTTCGGCTTTTTCTTCCCGCAAGATTGCTTTGACAAAGATGTAAAATGTGCATCAGTTGGGCAGAAAATTCAGGAACTGAAATATAATACTTTGTTGAAATAAGATGAAATAAGAACAACAGTCCTTGTTTGATGAAGTGACACAGTAGATTCAAATCTAAAACAAGACATTTTTACTTTGTAAAACCATCCATTAGAAGTTTATTTAGGATGCCTTAAGTTGTTTTTTTTTATGTGATGATACATACATTGGATATTCGTCTCAAGGGACCTAAATAAAATGCATTTTTTGTGGCTAAACTGCATGTATCATTACGGAGTTCTAAAAAACTGTTTTACTGGAAGTCGGAGGCCTACTGATTTTGTTTATAATGCAGTGAATAAAAAGTAAAAAAAAAAAAAAAGTGTCTGCACTGATATCCTTGTGGGTGCCTGTAATGACTGATAAAGCAGCGTTTGTGTTGCCTTTTGTTTTTTGTGCAGCAATTACTTAGAAAACAGCTATTTTAGTGCTTCAAATGCAACATCTAGTGGCAAAGAATGAATTTGCATTCTCATTTATACCAATGCGAAAAGACCAACAAGTGGTCAGACAATATGCTAATGTTTTAATGATTCAGAGTCAACTCCTTTTAAGAGACAATAACTTTATACACTATGCACTTTGAAACTTTGCAGGTTGTTTTCATTCACTTAGAGTTGTGCATAAAATGTCATTTTGAAAAATTCATAATAGTGGCACTTTAAAATAATAATAAGAATATCTGTTACCAGTTTATAGAAGCTGTTGTACAGTTGCCAACATGGAAAATAGCTGTGCCTTGAGTGGAACAACTACAGGGATTTCAAGGGGATACCCAGTGAGTTCCCAGTGAATTCATCATTACCCTAAATTCACTGAAGCAGGTACATCTCACATCTACAGTTATTTGATTTCTTTTTATTTCGATCACATCGTTTGTAGCTTATACTATTCCACAAGGAATACTTAATTCAAGACTGAGTTCACTTGGATTCTGGAATACAAGGCCATGTGTATAGTTTGTCTGGTATTGATAATAAAACACCCCTAAACTGTATCTGACTGGGAATGACATATTATTTCAAACTGCTTTTGAGTAAACAATTTTCCTTGTGCATTTATATAGACAGCTATAACACAAAACACAAGAATCTCATTTAGTTTCCAGTTACAGAAATGCATTTCCACTTAACAAAAAGTCCAAAATTCCATCGGAAGAACCCATTTAGATCTTAATGTTTATTTTACCCATGTATAATTCGATTTTCCATAAGCCCCACCCACTAACGTACCATCATGACGATCTTTGCAGAGCTGTAGCCGTACCAAAGGCTGTGATAAGCCAGGAGGCTCAACATGGCGTAAAATACCACCGTGGCGAGGTTGCGAGGGTCCAGTAGGGAGTCCACAAGAGGGATAGTGCCCATTGTCCAGTCACAACACAGCTCAGAAGGGTTGAGCAGCAGCCAAGTGTTTACTGGCAGGAGGTAGTTGAAGGTCAGCTGCCTGGTCGGGGTGGAGCTGACAGCCGCTGGATTATCAAACCTAATGACAGATGCAATAGATTTAATGAGTACTCCTCTCCATTAAGACATACCACACTAAAAGACAACACTCATGTTTTTTAAAATGTTTGATTAGAGAAATATACAGATAAGGAAAGGCAGGTTTTACATTTCACAAAATCAATTAATCAATTTATTGGATATTAGCGCAGCAACCCTTATGGTTCAGAATTTTCAATTTTGTAAACATTTAGCATTAAACATGAAAATGATTTTTCATTTTTGGTTCAGTTCCTAAGTTTTTTTTTTAATGAATGAGCTTTTTAAAAAAAATCTTTTTTGAATTCTGAATTGTGCCCAAGCCTGTCACATACGACCTCAGAGCATGAGCGGAGATCATAATTCTGGAAGATATAGATTTTTCTAAGAAAGTAAAAACCCCCAAAACATCCTTTTATTCCTTAGTGCGGTAATTTACAGCATTTTTTTGTTGATTTAATTCGACCCATGGCCATTATTCTGCAATGCATCATGTTCCCTATGCATGCAAAACCACAAAGAGGTTTAAAACGATCCAAGCCACACTGAAAAACAGCCAGACTGAATGATAGGCATCAGGCGGCTAAAAATAAATAAATAAATAAATCACCAAAACAAAAATGGTGCCAAGCTGGCAAGACTGATCTGTGGAAACTGTTAACTCTTTTAACTGAAGCCTCATAAAAACGGATTAAAGCAAAGTGTTAAAAAAGACAATCGTTTAATGTTGATGGTGCATTAATCAGCAAATATTTTTGGATGATTATGATTATGGACACCCATTAACAGGAAACAAGAGCATCCTGATTTAATTAAAAAAAAAACATTAACAGGTTTCAAATTAAATTGCATTTATCCTTTTTGGCAGCTCATATTAGTAAACATGCTTCCATTCAAGTTACAAACTTAAAAACTAAAGTTTGGGGTTTTTGCTTAAAAATTTAATTGCAGAAAATTGACAAAGGCTTTCAGTTTTTACTATCAATTCCTTATTTCTTTCAAGCTCGAAGCTAATGTTTTCCAAAGATGAAATATTTCCGCTGTTTAAAATGGACATAAACTGAAGTTTATCGCTTGGCTTTCACTAAGGGGTGTGTTTTGGAGAGAGGTTCGAAGGGGTGGGAGAGCCAACTGCAAGTATTAAAAATCCAATAAAAGCCTTTGCACAACCCTGTCATAAATCCAATCTCTTGGAAGAACAATGTTTTTGTTTTGGCTGGGACATTCCAACAGTATCACAATATTCCCAAATACAACACATGCAGGGACAAAATATACTTAGAAAGTATGTTAATCCAGCATATTATGTCTCTAGAGAGCCGTGTGATAACACTAATTCAGACGGTCGGAGACAGTCGGTGGATTATGTCTGGGGATTAGCGATGGCTTCCATGACGAATCCAAGAGGATTTTTCCCTCTGATCCCAATCAACTTCCCCAGGGGATGATGATCAGAAGGAGAATGTCTAGGCAATTCACACACAGCTCTTGGATTCACTGAGTAGTTCCATTTGCTTATATGTGGGCAGAGCCAATCGCTGTCTAAGCACTCCTATAAGGGGGTGGTTCTAGATCAGCTGATATTTAGATCATTAACTTTATTATCAGGCCTGGGCTGTTGATGTTTACAAAAGCATTTTAAAAGATTAACAAGAACAGCATTACGAATGATTTTCCCATAATATGATACCAAGCACATGTTTACATTCATTTGTCAGATCATTCCCTTGGTGACTGATACTATTTTGGCTGAGCTGAGAAACTCGAATCATTTCCTTTTTAAGACCAAATCTTTAGTATTAAATCACTTTAAGTGATAAAGCCACTCAGGGATGTGTATTACACCAGGCTTTATGCGACAAGTTTCCAGCAACAAGCCATTTGTCCATGCTGAATAGTAGGGGTGCAACGGTACAGTGAGCACACGGTTCGGTTTGTATCATGGTTTTTTGGCCACGGTTACGGTTCGGTTTCGATACATCAATATTACTGTACAGTAATGTATGTGAGCTCTAACATAGCGGGAGGTCATTTGCCCTTTCTATTTCAAGT
>JAUCMU010000125.1:22239802-22273698 GCA_032275025.1 Enteromius treurensis
TATCTCAGTGCAAGCCTTTTCCAGTTTAGACAGCTCTTAACATTTATTTTAATCTAGGACTAGTCTTAAACCCTGTTGGGGAAACTGCCCCTAAGTGTTCAATAAAAAATCTATCTCATGCTTTTGATGTTCCAGGTCAAAAATGACCGGCCTCTAAAAAGTTGCTTTTAAATCTCTCACTATGCTATTATGACAACTTCCTTTGTTATCTTGTTTTCCTTCATTAAGCACATGCCTTGTTAATCGGCACCTCAAGCTAAATAAACTGAATTTTATATTTGGTAATAATATACATTAAAAGAAATTTGTAAGCAATTTTTTGTGATAACACTAACTAGTATTATAAGGAAAAAGAATATCCTCCAGGTCAAAATGATTGGAACACAATGTAAGAGTTAAAGTCAATTGCGAAAGGGTTAGACATATACAGCTCGATATTTCAACTAAGAATTACTATATATTTTAATGGCTTTTCCCAGCAATTCAAATAGTGAATGACTGCAACAGGATATAGGATTGAAGCACAGTGTTAAACATTTCTGAAAGATTTTTCACTATAACACGTGCTGTTATCATTTCAGATCATATGCTCACAAAAGATGGATTGTTAATCTGTAAAGTCATTGGGAACCGAGTTCCAGACCAATCTATGCTTCTGGGTTTAGCTGAGGATAAAAGATGCTTGGACCTCATCCAGGCAACCAGCCCTGATCCATCAGAAAAATCCAGATGCTTTGAGTGATCTCGATTAATCCCAAACCCTGGCCGGTCTGCTTTTCTTTCCGTCAGATATGCTGCTGCTGTGGCCCGGCACCGTGTTCTCTGTGCTGCTCCTTCTGTCCGCCAATCAAATCATCCACCACCACGCGGATCATGTACACGTTATTTCACATCCTGGCCTGCACCGTCTCATGCCTCATGCTGTCTAAGACCGTGTCAGAGGCAGTGAGGGAGAATGTAAGTTGTTTACAAGTTGGCTCCAGTGGTTCTAACCTAGTTTTATGTAAACACCCCAAACTCTGCTTCATTTGTAGTCTCATCCAATCAAATCTTGGCTAATCTGCTTGGCAGGACACACACCAGCTACACATGCTAGCAGTCTGTGCCCTACAGAAACACTGTGGCACGCAATAACAGACCTCATTCTTCCTCAGGTGCCTTTTTTTAACGTGGTGTGTGATGAGGCTCACGGTGGAGGGGACTGTCAGATGCTGGTGGGCTACTCTGCCGTCTACAGGGTGTGTTTCGGCACAGCTTGTTTCTACTTGATGATGGCCATCTTCCTCATTGATGTGAAGTCTAGTCAGGATTTCCGAGCCCTCATTCATAATGGGTCAGTGTCGTTATTCCTTACACACTTTAAGGTACTTTATGGGCACCTAAGGTTCCATGAAGGAACTTTAACATCCATGGAACCTTTCCATTCCACAAAATGATTCTCTATAGTGGAAAGAGGTGCACTTCTTCTTTTGATAATTAAAGCTTCTTCTACGAAGTTGCTGAGGAAAGTTCTTATGAGGAAGAACACGATATGGGTCAACCAGATCTTTGGAGGTGCTTGTAGGACCAACAGGTTTATTGAGTTACTTATTATAAATAAACTAACAGAACTAACACTTATTCTCCTCATCTTCACTTAGGTTCTGGTTTCTGAAGTTCATCACCATGCTTGGAATGATTGCTGCTGCCTTCTTTATTCCCACAGAATCCTTTTTGCATGGTGAGCTGATCATCTCTGAAGGCTTATACGTCTGATAAATAATATATGCACCAATATCAACATTTACAAGGTTGGACTGATACCAATAAATCCAGTAATAACACTATTGTTCAAAGTATGGGGCCAGCATTTGGGGGGGTTTTTTTGGACACAAGATTAAACTAAATTACAGAATTAATTATATTATAAATTCAACCCAGTCACACGGCTAGTCGTGACAATATCACGAAATAGGCATAAAATCGATTGATTCGTGTCAGAGTCACGAAAATGACGTTATCTTCGTAACTCCAGCACGAACGAAAAATCCCTGATTCCATTGGATGCGTAAATTCGTGGTGGATTCACGAAAGTCGAGTAAGAATCGTTCCTGCATCACGAAAAAAAAATATTTGCAGATTTCCATTTTAAAAAATTGCTGTTCTATTTAAGTATCCTGAAGATAAAATATCAAAGTCCTGTGAAAATGTGTCCCTGTCTGAGCAATCCAGGATTAAGTCTCAAAACCTAAGAAGAATTAGTTTGATTTCAGACATTAATTCCATTATGATTTCAGTCTTTTCTTATGAAGGATGGTTTTATGCAGTTTTCACAGGCAGGATCAGAAATATTAAGTACAACTGTTTTCAACATTTATAACAATAAGATGATTCTTGAATGCCATATCTGCATATTTTGATTTCTGAAAGATCATGTGACACTGCAGATTGAAGTAATGACTGCTCAAAATTCAGTTCACAATTTTACTGTATTAAAAAAAGAGACTTATTTCACACAAATTAACAAAATCTTACAGACCCCAAACTTTTAAACGGTAGTGCATGTTATGGGCAATTTGAGAATTAATCAGAATTCCACTTTGTCTAATATAATGATACTAATACTAAAAATAACTCAAAACTAAAAGAAATAATTTGAAACGAGTGAAATTAGACATCACAACATTATAATGTACAGTACGAAATATATTCATTTTAATAAATTAGATATTCATTCATTTTGTAATTAAATTAGCTTTAAAGATTAACTTTAAACTGAGGGTTACATGATGGTCTAAATGTAAAAAAAATAAGGGAAATGAGAATGCACAATTACATTTTCAACACTCATAACCATAAATGAATCTCCAAAATTGGGAAATAACCAATGCCATACCAATAAACTGTGCATCCATACGATATGGAAAAGAAAGTATATCAACATGGAGATGGTAGTGAATAGTCTCTCTATCTTAAGTGATTATGTGCTTAATGGGATTATATTAGAAGCTCCTGGCTCTGGCCGGTCTGGATGATGTGAAATGCATTTCTTATTTAAATCCAACAGGTGGCACCATAGAGACACAGACAATTTTCCATTACATCACAAAGGGGGGATTTACTCAGTCGACCTGATTTATGAAATTTCTTTTCAGAAATGATGTGCGTAGAATGTTTTACAGCCAAACTTATGATGTATAATGCCCAGCATCCTATAAATCTCAGCTCACTGGATTTACCCATGTTACTTAAATTGAAATGTTCTCTTTTCTCCATGTAGCCTGGCATTATGTTGGGGTAGTGGGAGGCTTTGCTTTTATCCTCATTCAACTCATTCTCATCACCGCTTTCGCTCATACATGGAATAAAAACTGGTGAGTGAAGGAACTAGGCTCACACAAACAGTATTGATATGACCTCATAAAACAAACCTGCAGTAACCCACAACAACTACTGTAGGAAAGCACCCATCATCAGACCCACATCTGGTTCGTGTCCGAGTCCCATCTCTTCATCTGGAATTATAAAATATCTGCCTCCACAGTTTTAGAGTTTCAGATAATCTCTGTCCCTCACTCCCTTCCTGTTGCTCGCTCTGGTATCTCACTTGTTCATCCACACACACATTCAAACACTCAATCTCTCCATTTTACCTCTGACATCAAGCTTTCCCTAGATGTTTGTGAAGCCATTTTAAGGCAGAAAGTCTGTGAAACTGTGAATTTTCTTTTCGATATAGACGTGAGGCGTCACTGATCTCAACGCATTTCTCTCATTTCCAGGTTAACCGGCGCAGCTGAGAATAAGAGGTGGTACGTGGCAGTCATGTGTGCTACCCTCTTTTTCTACACCATCGCCACCATGGCCTTCACTTTTATGTACAAATACTACACTCACCCGGCGGGATGCCACCTGAATAAAGCCCTGCTATGGACTAACCTGGCCCTCTGCACCATCATGTCCTTTATTGCAGTCACTCCCTGTGTGCAGCAAAGTTAGTGATCTGTTTCACCAAAACAATAGTTCAGTAGCTTATTTGAACAGTTTTCATGCAAACAAATGCAAGATTTTGTGGGAATACTCTTGCAACAATTGAACCATGAATGTAGCTAATGATTCAAGCTGACAGTTTGTTTTGCTGTCCTTCTCAGAGCAGCCCCGCTCAGGACTCCTGCAGGCTTCCATTATTTGCTGCTACGTCATGTACCTGACCTTCTCTGCTCTATCCAGCCGCCCACCAGAGAAGGGTAAGTTGGAGAGAGCGCTTGGCATATGCAGAACAGTGTAAGGATACTACAGGCAAAACCATTTATTATGGTAATCATGTACTGGTGGATTTTACCATTTTTGGGCTATTTTGAGCTAATAACTTTAAGACTAATGCAAAGAAAACATACACTACTTGCATCAGTAGATGTCACTTAAGCACTTATGTTTGTTTTGTATGTTTTTCCTTAAAATGAGGAGATTTGCTTTTCTGGTTGTTGAAGGTTTTCTGATTTAAGAGAAAAAGTTTCCCTTCTTGAAAACTCTGGGACTAAAATATCTACAATATTTAAATAGCCTATAGCATTTCAGAATTCTTGTAATACAAAACTTTTTTTCTGAATGTGCTGTGATTAATCAAAAAGAGCATGCATGATGACATTTGTTAGTTAATTTTGACTCTTGTGTCTGGTCTTATAGCCTAAAAATATGGTGCTTTGACTTAGTGTTTTATATGGAAATCATCATGTGCACATAGGTCAATAACTACGTTAAAGCATAGCATACCTTTAATTAAGAAAGGATGTTGGGGCACGTTGCTTGAGTTCTCCGTGGTAGCAGAAACAAGTCAGCATATAATTTACGGAAAGAGAAACATTTTGTAAATGCTTGAATCAATAAACGTGAGCGTAATGATTTGACCAATCACTGGGTGCAGATTTACATAAAGCACATCTCCAGAGCTAAATCCTGTCATGTATTTATTTTACATTTATTTTTCCGTTTCATACGGTGGCCGAGAGGTCCAAAACAAATCACAATTCTGAAAACAAAATAACAAATTAAAAAAAAGCAAATGCAAATCTAAAAAACAAAAGAACAATTCAGACAACTAAATGAAAAGTCATAAAACACAACGACGATAAAAATGAAATACAGCTATCTGCTCAGTCACGCTTATCAGGGAAGTAAATTAAACAATTTTTTAAATAAAATAATATGTCATTAATAATTATTCATTTCCGTGATTGATTGCGTGCATCTCAGCAGCGAGCCGTGGCTCGGAGATAGGGGCGCGTGCAGGTTTCTTCCGAGGATATGAGCTTATCAATATTTCTTTCTATTGGGGCCAGCTGCAGCGAGTTGGCCATCCAATGTTTGAATAGTTTAGCCTTCTCAAATTATCACGACTTACCTTAAATAAAATATATGGACATAAAACAGTTCAAGCGTATCACAATGTTAGTTTAAAATGTTTAACCTACATGTGCGCTACCAATAGTCGCTGAAGCGCGCTCTGCAGGACACCGAAGCGCCAGCGTCATCGCTTGCATATTATTACATTTTTTTCCTTTGGCACAAAATAAATAAATGCATAAATTATAATGCCAAATCTCAAGTCAGTCTGAATGCTCGTGCAGCGCGTACACTTGCAGGCACGACTCTTTACACGGACTGATGGTATTTGGGGACGGGGAACACCCTCCCAGTTAACTTTTTTTTTTTGGTAATCTGACTCAAAAGTAATAAAGCAGTTATAATAACGCACATGCATATTTATTATGCATTTATTTATATTAAATAGTAAGGGCAATTCATACAATATATTTAAAGTGTTACTTTAAGACTTTCTACCGCTAGTCTGCTGTTCTCCCTGTATTCCTTGATTGACAGATGTCTCGTCCAGTCAGCGGTGAGTCTCAGACGACACCTACCTCTTTCGGTTTATCTGATTTGACGTTGTTTTCCTGACTTGTTATAATGTTTTCTGAATTGTTGTAGTGTTTTCAGAATTGTGATTTGTTTTACACCTCTTGGCCACAGTGTTTAGTCGTCATTATCTCCTACACTAGTGAAAAGTTTTTTATTTATTTATGCAGAACAAAAAAAAACAACAAAAAAAAACAGATTAGACAATTGTTCATAAAAACCATAGTAGCAGTTACATACAATACGTCAACTGAAAGCAGTAATAACAAGAGAGGAAGTATGAAAAAAAATAGAAAATAAAATAAGGACTTTGAGGATGAGACACTTAACTTTCGGTTACAATATACAAATTAAACTTATTACAAAATGAACTAGTTCTTCTTGCTTTCTTATTTTCTGATAAGGATATGGTATTTAAATATTTTTTTAAATTCTTTAAAGGTTTGTTGTTGGTAAACTTTCATATGTGAATATATTTACAAAGAAAAAATTGTAAATTTACAGCAAAACAAGCATTGCTTTTAGTAGTCAGATTCATAATGACCGAACAATAAACCCTTTAAAAGTAATGTTTACATTTTGTTGAATATTCTCATTAATAAATGATCCAATATTTTTTCAAAATCACTCAATATAATGACAAGTCCAAAACAAATGAAATATAGTTTCGGTATGACTTTGACAAAATGAACATGTCGTATCAATGTTAACCTTATACCTTTCTATGAAATGTTTTTTATAATATATATAAATGTTTTGTTATGTTTTGTTTTTTTTGGTAGAAAATCATATTTTACCAATAAAGGTATCAGTTGGTTCAGGAAAGGAAGTGGGGAGTAATTATTATTATATTTTGAAAAGCATACAAGTTTCTGATGTTATTGCTCCCAATAGCAAATTCTTTTGGACTAACTGGTATGTTGTATTCTGAAATAAAGTCATTAATAAACCTCTACTATTAAATAACTGACTTACTAAAAGCAAATCATTATTAAACCACTGATTAAAGAATGAAGACCTATTTTTATATAAGATATTCTGATTATTCCAAATATAAAACCTATGGGGAGTAAAATTGTGCTTAGAAATTAAAGCCCGGGCCAAAAGTGCCTGTTGATGGAACTTGGAAAGTTTAACAGGTATTTTAGATATATTGTAGTTGCACATCAACAAAAATGTAATACCTCCAACAAATGAAAATGCTTGTTGTTGTTTAAAACAATGCTTAAAACGGATGACAGCATTAATGATGCGTTAAGTAACATTTAAATGACACAGTTACCTATTTGCAAGATCATTAAACACTTAACCCTGATGGTTCGGAAGAAACTAATCCTGAATCCAGCATGTGTGAGCCTGTCTCTACATGCCAACATAAAGCCGAGGTACTAACCATCCAGTCACACGTAATGATGACAGGCGTTTGTAGAGTGATTGGTGACCTTTTTGAATACCTTCTGCTCTTTACGAAACACTAAAATGCTTTCTAGAGTGCAATGCAGATGACAGACTGATCTGATATTTGAAGGTCACAGCGCAGCCTCCAGTGGTGCGTGCAAACCAGGACCGGAGTAGCCCAATAGATTTATCCATCAGCAAAATTAATCAGTCTGCCTGTAATCACATGGTCATTAACAAAAAGTCATCAGTGGAGCCCTCAAAACTCACGACGCGTCACCTCACATCATTTCATCCATTAGTGGTGAATTTCAGAGAAATCTGTGGCACGCTGAAAAGATGATGAATGGTGCATGCTTAACATACAGACAGAGATGAATGAGATTTCCAGAAAGAAAAGCTTTGCTGACTGAGCTCATAGAAAAGCTCTCAAGCATGTAACACAGATGTAGCTGAGGGTGTTTCACCTGGGTATTTGAAATACAGATGTTATACAAAATTACAGCCATCTCTGAAAAAAGGATCGCAGAACGTTTCTTACATTTTGGATTTTGTATGATTTACATATTTTCTGATGAAGGGCTTGAAATATTACATATATGTTAAGATTAATTATGGCAGTATTATCAGTGGGTTTATAGCCTTTGTTTGCTGCATGACTTCATAAAGGACTGAAGTGCACCCTGAGGCATGCTGGGAGTTTAATCTCATCTCAGACACATAGTATCCACAGAAAAGCATCTCTAAACCCAGCAACAATGGGCTCGAGAATTCTTAAATGGAGCGTGGAAATGTGACACTAAATGTAATTGGTCATTTTCAATGAGCTGTTTTCAAATAACTGAGCGTTTGCTGTTGAAGAAATTGCTCACACCAAAATGAAAATCATCATTTATGCCAACTCCTGCTTTTGTGTGTTCTTTCAGTGGAGTATCAAGGGGTCAACATGACGGTGTGCTACCCCAAAGTCAGCAGGGATGAGATTCAAAATGAAGGCAACGCTGTGGCCGTTATTGGAGCAGCTATCATGTACTGCTGTGTTCTCTTTGCATGGTGAGGAAAGGACGTACAAACAATAAAGAGGTATTAGTAATTGGGATATTAATAGAAAAGCTAACTGTGATTTTCTTTCTCAGCAACGAGGCTTCATACTTAGCTGAGGTCTTTGGACCTTTCTGGATGATAAAAGTTTACCGCTATGAGTTCCAGGTATGTGACTTTCTCAGAAAAATATTAGTGACTTAAGTTCTTTGAAGTGATAGTATAGTGAACTCCCAAAAACTGAAATTCTGTCATTCCAAACGTTTATGACTTTCATTTTTTTTTGTTCCAGAACACAGTTTTTTTTTTCTTAGTTTTTTGGTCTATATAATGGAAGGCAATTATAACGGAAAATGTTTGGCTACCCATTCTTTAAAATATATATTTTTGTGTGTTACATATGTTTAGAACTACACAAGGGGAAGAACATTATGACAGAGTCTTATTTAAATAAACTATTAAAATTACATAAATGTTGTACATGTCTCTGACAATATCTCTGATTCTCTGTCTTGGACAGAAAGCCTCCTGTTGCTTCTGCTGCCCAGAGGCTGAAGACGGTGAGAGAAAAATCAAAAGTTCCAATATCCATAAATTTCACAAACATAATAATGTCATTAAACACAGAGTATGAGACAGAAGGTTTTAACATCTTTGTTTCCGTCCCGTCAGAGGAAGAGTTCGTCATTGACGAGAACAAAGGCTGTCAGAAAGTCATCCACAATGAGACCCAGCGCGTCGCCTACAGCTACTTTTTCTTCCATTTTGTGTTCTTTCTGGCTTCCCTCTATGTAATGATGACCCTCACTAATTGGTTCAGGTCAGTTGTTAATAATAATATTTTATTATTTTGATAACATCTTTCAAATAATTTTTTTTTCAATTGTAACTAATATCTGGACAATTTTTCTTGCAATTTTGTTGCTAAACATATAGTGCGCACACAAATGTACAAGAAAGTAAAGAGGTTTTGCTAATACTGTTCTGTGTCCCCCAGCTATGAGACTGCTGTGCTGGAGACCACCTTCACCCACGGGAGTTACTCCACATTCTGGGTCAAGCTGTCCTCCTGCTGGGCGTGTGTGGTTCTGTACCTATGGCTTCTTCTGGGTCCTCTTTGCCACTGCCAGTCTGATCACAAACGACCTCGCCGCGCCCGCATCAAGAGACGGGCCGCCTCCCACCGTCACGTTAGCGTCAGTGTCTGAAGTACAGACTGTTCAACAGCATCAAAGACAGTGGGGATGGGTGCAGGGTTACTGGGGATTTCCACCGCAAAGGAAATGGGTCACGCCGGATCTCCAATCGCTGAAGAGCAGACTTCAATTAAATTAACATTGATCCTCCTGAAAATCCTGTTAGGATTAAAATCACCAGCGCTATGAATGCAATTCAGCATGGGAGCAGAAAATGTAAACCACGTTGGACTGTACAAGCATACCTTTTGGAGGTGTGCTACAATTGCCAAAAGGAATATGACATTAACATTTTCTGGACAAGCTGGATGTCTGTATGTTTAGTGTTTTTGATTTGATTTTTTTTAATGTAGAATTATTTTTTATTGCTTACAGCGTAGATATTTGAAAACTACCTGAAATAGATTTTTTTCCAATTTAATTTAAACTTTTGATAAATTTATGTTAGGGTGGATAAATTATGCAAGCGATGCTTTATTTCAGTGATCTGTGGCTTGTGTGTACGTATATGAAGAGCTAATTTGCAAAAACAGTTAACTCTCTCCAATATCATGTTTTTTCATTGTGCATTCCAATTAATCTCAAGCAAACTGCAGTTTATTTTGATTAGGTTTAAAGACAGAGTTATCCGTTTTTGCAAATAAACTCTTCATATATTGTATATATATATATATATATATTCTTCTCCGGGGACTTGCTCCACCCACTCTCTCAGCCAATCAAAGGCCACAGGGAGAAAAAGCTGTTCTAGAGCATAATGACTTTAATAGCTCGGCGACAGCCTGCCTATTTAGCCCTAATTGCATGTTTATGTTAGAAAGTTTGATGTCACTGTCATAAAAGATAAGTTATTTTTGTAAATATATTTTTAACAAAACACATTCTAGAGTTTATGTGTGTTTTGTAGAAAGGCTGGACTATAATTTAACAACCACATCAAGGTAATAGGATAATCTTAGTTAGTCTGCTAATGATGAAAGGGAAAAACGGCTGCCAAATATAAAGCAGAAAACAACTGTCTGTTGGCAAAAGCGCTACGCCAGAGACAGTTTTATGTATATGCTGCTTATCTTGAATGTGTAAATGTATATGTGACCCATAAACACTCAATATCATTTCACTGAGAGACTTTATAACTGTTGATAAGATATTGCCAGTAAAACATTTAAAATCATATGGCAAAATATATAATTCAAAGTTTCCTCTAGAAATACTGTCTGCTTATAAATACATATATAAACAACATCAAAAAACACGATAAAGATATGCATGCTGTTAAGTGATTTTATGCAATTAACAAACACATGGTGCTAGGAAAGGCATCATAAATTCTGTGTATATTATTTACTTTGGTACTTTTAACTTTTAAAAGGTGACTGTCCACCTAAAGTGCTTCATTTAGTGACTCTCTTTGCTTTGGTTTGCATAATGCCCCATGGACATAATTCATCCCGACAAAGTGTCCATTGTCCTTACTGAAGATCCTTTAGTTAAATCATCACTGATTTCAATTCAACATCAGAGCGGGGTTCTCTCTGGACCTTGATTTTTTGGTTGAACTTCAGAATAAGTGTGATTGTCCATGTGTTCACCCCCTGAGCTGAGTCCGGCTTCCTCTGTTGCCACAGAGCTCCTCTAGGGGGCGCAGCAGGCCATCCTCGCGTGCTCGATAAGGCTGAGCGTAGCTGTCCTCCTCCAACAGGATACGATTGAGCGTGTGTTCGTAATTAATATGCCTTCGCAGCATTAAAACGTACTGATGCCCCTCCTCCAGAAAGGGACAGTCACATTTGTTGGGTGCCCACAGGAACTCCCGGTGCTCCAGACGATAACGGTTGCGGTACGTGTGGATGATTTGGACGTCATAGCGGGTCTCCTCACCATGACAGACTTTTTCCAGCACTTTTGCTCGAAATACTGTCACAGCAGATAAACGCTTTGTCATCATTCAACTTATCATGTATCGTAAACCATTTGTTTTATGAAGAGACATGAACTCACCAAAATCTTTTTGGCAATACTGTCTCTGGCGCTCACCTTTCCCTCGAACCCGGCGACATTTCCCACAGCGGCCTACAAAATGATGTCATGACATAAAAAAGCCCAGACTGAGTTATATGTGTAAAATAACAATTAACAGAGGGAATGAACAGGTTAGATGATTATATGCGGATGATAAATGGAAATGCAGAAATAATTTGGTCTACACTGAAATTTAAAAAAATGAGACATTGCCATTTCTGCAGTACTGGTTGAACTTCTGTCAGTTCGGCACCCACTGATAGATTCCTGCTTTCAAACCCTCCAAATTTTCAAACAGTATTTGAGTGAAGAGCTTCAGAGGTTTCTATTTACAACATGTCCTATGATATTGTAGACAATCAAAGACATCTGCACGGCAGTACAAATGGCTAATCGGAGGCATTCAGGACAGACAGAATCTGCAGAATACCAATCAAGATGCTGGAAATGTTTTTGCTCTATATCCTAATAAATCCCTTCATAAAAACAATGTAAATAAGAGATTATTTGTGCCATTTAGACAGCTTCATTGATTATAATAGAGGTGATAGAGTGATGATAAAGGAGAACCAGTAACCTGCTTTCTGAATATAACCAATTTGCTTTAATTTGAATAAAAGCTTTACTTTTTAAGTACACATTAAAACGTTTCAGAAATAATAGCTATACTCAAAGGCAAGATTGAATCCAGAAGTGCGGTGATATACACTAATGGCAATGATAAAGTGCTAACCTTTGCGATGTATTTCAGGAAGTCTGTTCCTTCGGTTTTCATCTCTTTCCAAACGTGGGACTGGCTGCTGTTGATATGGGGGTTGAAGAGTCCAGCGAGCAGCAGGACCTGAGGGCATGACCTCGTAAATCACAGTTGTATTTACAAAAGACTTTGAACATTAAACTTTAAGCGACTGGGGGATTTTTTCCAAATATTTACCATCACACATACTTCGAACCAAATTAAATATATAACTTTATCTCATAACAAGATCTTGTTACAGCACAAATAAGATACTTACAATTGATGTCATTTAAACAAAGGTTTATTAGATTTTTATTAACTAAATACCAAGAATGAAAGGTTTTTACCCCATAAATGAGGTTTTGTGACTGGTTGTGTTGTAGTAGTGGTGGTTGTGGCGGTGCTAGTCATAGTGGTTGGAAGTTCAAAGGGCAAGTGGTTTGATGTGTGCTGAGGCTGCCGAAGTTGACGTCTCCCATGATACAGGGCATAACGGTCCGGAGGCAGCCAGTACTCATATTCAATCCCAGAGTTCTTATCAGTGGACAAGACCTACAATAAGACCAGAACAAATGAATACAGTTGTAGTGGATACTAAGGTTTAAGATTTGTCTTGATTTTTTTTTTTTTTTTGACATTTTAGAGCAAACCATGATGTGCAGGTCCTCCTGAGTAGGTCCTGGAACTTCAAAACTCTCCCAGATATCAGCAGAGCGCCGGTACAAAAGTTTGGTTCCTGCCACATTGTACTCCCCAGGAACGTTGATCTTCCAGTTCCCATTGATCACAAACTGAGAGCGCCCATTCTGGAGTGCTTTGAAAAACATTTACAAGAAGTGTTTGCACTACCACAACGCAGCATAATTGCAATGTTCTTATAAAGTCTTGTTACTGGAGGAATAAAGTGAAAAACTGTTCTCCAATATGTCATTTGTGACCCTGGACCACAAATACTAAGAAAATCACATTTAAAGTTGTTCAAATGAAGTTCAATAGCAAAATTACTAACCAAAAATGAAGTTTTAATATATTTACTATAGAACATTTACAAAGTATCTTCATGGAACATGATCTTTACTTAATGTCCTAATCATTTTTTTTTTTTTTTTTAAACAAAACATACAATATATTTTTGGCTATACTTAATCGACTTACGGTTTTGTGGTCCAGGAGCACATATTATTGCAAAATAAAACAAAATTAGTTTTTTTTAAATTATTTTTATTCTACAATTCTGCCTCACACTGTGCACCTTGCCATTTTTGCTCTGAGAACCAAATGTTGGAGAGATCACACACAAGGCTGTACTCTAACCTAGATAGTTTCTGCTGTTATCAGTCACTCTGATGTGTGTGGCTCCGGCCGGGATCATAGTGACCTCACTGTACCCAAGCAGTCCTGCAGGGAAACAGATGAGAGAGTAATGCATCTCAGCCCATTTGGAAAAAAATGAAAACACAGTTATTTTCAACAGGTGCGCAGTCCTGCTCTGAACTGTATGTTTCTATGATGTGTCTCACTGCAGCTGCAGCATGGATCGGTCTGGCTGCAAGGCACTGAACCGTAGAATTACAACCAGGGCTGCTCTTTTCTCTTCTCCTTTGACTTTTGACCCTCTTTACAGAGCTCTGTGCTGGCAGCCTTGAGTCTGTTATCCTACTCTCAGAAATCCAGATGCAAGAGAGTGCCTTGCAAACAATGCCAGTATTATCGCTGTGTTTTCCCCAATGTAAAATGCTCTGTATTTTCAGTTGGCCAGCACAGTCACCCAGAAACCACTTACACTAAAGTTTAAAGGTTTGATTAAAAAAAGAAAGAAAGAAAGAAAACATCAAATTTACCATGAGTGACAACCTTAAACTTAAAGGATTTCATGTCTTAATGCCAAAATTTACAGTTGTGCTGCTCTGAATAACAAGATTAATACAAGCACTTATTAAAACAAGATTTATACAGTTCTAAGCTTATTGTTCTGTTCTGCTGTTTAAAGTCATTGTGAGTGTAGTTAGATTCATTGCTGACCGTTGTTCTGCTTGTTGCTTTGATAAATGCTTCTGTGATGAAGGCAGGTTGAGTTGTGGCCTCCACACACCATGCAGGCGTCCTCCTGCTGCTCAGATCCAAAGATCAAGTCACATCCTGGCTTCTGCACACACACACACACACAGATGCAAACCCTATGATTAGAAGCCAAAATATCAAGCAATGTCACATTCTGTTTTAACAGTACAAGTTGATCCCGCAAATGCTCCTGGTGAAAACTGGAACAGCCCACAGAATCTTGGAGACCTTCCAGGAAATAAATTTAGACACTACTAAAGAACGAAGCATCCAAGATTAAAGACCCTCAAAATAAATGTATTATCGACTACACTAAAAAATCATTTGATCATTGTAAGAGCAGCAAAAAATAGTTTTCATCCATTCAACTCCAGCGTAACATTTGTAATTGATTTGATGACTTTTCAGTTTTAATAATGTGTATTCAAAATGGTTGGATTATGTGTAAAAAAAACTTTGTAAATTACACAAGTCTACTACCTCGGTTCTCAGCATGCACTCAAGAAAACATCATGCAGAATGCAGATGCATTTTTTCTTAAAGAAATGAATACTTGTATCCATGCATTACATTTATTAAAAGTGATAGACATTTATTGTATGACAAAACATTCCTATTTCAAATAAATGCTGTTTTTTAATACATTCCACTCACCAAAGGAATTAAAAAATCACTCTTTCCATAGAAATACACTGTTTTTAACATTGATAATAATAAGAAGAAATTTTTTATGGTTTAACATCCACTATATAAGTGTAACTCTACACCACCCTGAAAGGTATCTGCGTGTGTTTGTGTGTGTTTAGGTCCAGAGGTCCAAACAGAGGCAGGTGAAAACAGACGGGCAGCAGAATGACACGGATCTCTCTCTGAGACACCGCACACAAACAAGATTGGGATCATGAGGCCCGGGCAGGGATCAAGACCATTCAGGCAGAAGTTTGGCTTAAGCTCCAGAGTGCAGGGGTGGAGGAGGAGACATCGGGTGAGACTGCAGAGGTAGAAGGGAGGTGTGCAGGAGTGCACTGTCCTCAGCAATTTCTGCAGGATATCATTAAGCCTTTGTTTGTCTTTAGACCTCCCGTGCACTCCATTTCAAGCAGGTGCAACCCTCCTCCTAACACATGACCTCCCATCCTTATCTCTTTCTTTGCCTTGATCTGCCTTTCCTTTCTTAATCTTGGTAGTTTTGAAATAATGATTCTCAATGGCACATTCCCATGATTTGGGGGGCCTCGCAGAGGGGCAACCACACACACACACATACATACAAGGTGTGCTTCACACATATGGATTCAATCTGCCACATGGTGCTAATGATTGGGCCCCACTATGCATGTGCTTCTCCTTTCCAGTCCTCATGTGATGGAAACCAAATTCACACCAGCATGACTTCAGGACTAAACGGGGCTTATGGTCCATTCAGTCATCTTTACATGCACATATATGAGTAGCTTTTTTGTAATATGTACCTTGTAATACTTTAATAAAAAAAAGAAGGGTGAAAATAGACAAATGCAAGACGGTGAAATAAACAAATGTACTAAAAAAGGGTTTCATTCAATTAATAGTACATGATATGATGGAATAACCCTCAATACATATAAAATATTTTCTACTGAGTATTTTTGTTAAATGTCTATTTGGTTAATCAATTTAAAATAATGATTTATTCGTTTGTTTTTAAATATTTCTTTTAATTAAGTGTCAGACCAGGCAGATATGTGTCTTAAAAAATGTAAATGTCTTAAATAAATATATAAATGTTTTTTGGGAGGGTTCACAGTACTTTGTGGTTGTCCGCTATTATGAAGCCGTGTCCTAAGACCCATCTACTCACCAGACACTTTCCATTCACACAGACTGTGCCCTGATCTGACTGGCATGGTGTGCCATCAAGAACCCGCCCAAAGTTGTAGTAGAAGTTGTGTCCGCTTGCCAAGCAGCTGAGCTCACATGGGTCGGATCCTGAAAGCAGTATAAATCAGGTTTCAGTCGGTATAAGCACCCAGCAGAAGGAGAAATCTACACAGTAACACAACACATGCTTCAAAAGAGAAGAGTCACGCTTCACTGACCTCCATGAAAGGTAGTCCAACGGTAACTGCTGCCAGCGACCAGGGGTCTGTCATTGAAAGCTTTACACTGCAGTTCTCTGAAGTCCATTGAGTCAGCAGGACACTCCTGATGTTACAGACACAAAGCTCAGGGGAGAAAACACACATCCAGAGTTGCTAAAGCCCTGATTCATTAACACTCACTAGAACAGCCCTGGAGGACTCAGGACAAGCGCAACACATGCTGACACAATGGCCCCATTTAAACCTGATTTTAACATCTGTCCTGGATGATGGGTTCACAGGTTTTAATTTATAAGAAAATGAAAACATTTCATGATGAGTTTTTTATTCCAGAATATTTTGTAAAGATGTTTGTCCAGATCTTTTAACTAATCTTTGGTATTGTTTGTGAAAAAGTGAATTGCCTTTACTTCTCTTTTGGCAAGACACTTGATTTTAATCAATTGAAAACATTCATTTCCCCCTTCTTTTAAACAGTGTGCCAGAAGAATTTAGACTATAAGACTTAATTTTAATGGTTCCGGTCAAGTTCACTGCCCATATGGCGTCTTTTCATAAAATTTAATTTAATTATCTCCAAAACCAAGAGTAACTGTAAGTGGACTGATGTTGATGCTGTCAGGTTTTGCTGTTATTTCCTCTTTTTGTTTGTTTATATGTACACAATGTAAAGGCATGATGTCTGTCTGTATGTTTAGTTGTTAGTTATGGTGATTAGTAAATGTATCTTTTTATTATTTAACTATTGAAAACCATCTTTTGTCATTCTGCAAAATTTGGAAAAATCCATACATATGGAACTTTAGTTTCTATTTACAGTGACTCAGAACATGAGAACCATGCACATACAAAGTAAAATGAATACAGGGGATTGACAGAACTTTTTAAAATCAACCATTCAATACAATTTGCAGTAGGAGTAAAATAAAATAAGGTATATTTTAGGGATGGTGGTATATGTGGTATGTTATCATGTTAACGTACATCAACACACTTATATATTATATATAAAAAAGTGAAGTTATGAAATTGAGGACCAGGCATTTAAAATCTGACCAGTCTGAGGCCAGGTGACTTTACTGTATGACCAAGCAAAAAAAATACAACACAGTAAACTGTAGAATAAAAAAAAAACTCTATCAATGTTCAGCTTTTTTATCTATCGATAAAACATGCTTACGATAAGGTGTGACTGAAATTCTATGTAGACATCCTGTTAAAACTGCAAAGAATTTACTGCACCTTTGTGTTACAAATCTTGTATTGCCTGGTGTCCCCCGGACAAGGCCCTCCTACCAGATTTCTTAAGAGAGAAACAGTAATCAAGCATGATCATGTATTCGTTTACTGTGAGAAAACATGTGCAAAAATAAACCTTTAGGCCTGCAAAAGCGTGTCACTTCACCTTAGCTGAGTGCCTTGGAGTACCAATACTTTTAAAATGTGGTTTTAAAATACAACTACGAAGCAATAAATAAGGTACAAAGATTGGGGTAAGAATCTTTATACTCCCCTAAGTAAACATAGACTACTTTTGATAATATTATTATTAATAATTATAGGCTATAAAGTGTTTATAGGCTTTTTAAAGTGTTATTTATGTCTCAAATGCACACTTAATAATACCCAATAACTGAATAATAATAAAAGATGAAATGACAAAATTATGAAGAGCACAGCCATTTATTAAATGTGTTGAGATGAGATTTTAGGGTCGCCTTTTATGGTTAAGAGAAAAAATTAAGGGTACAATGCTTTTCATGACTACTAATTCTTTTTTACCCACATTTTTTATCATCTGACAGCATGCAGAGAAGACGCGTTAAACAAAGGCTGTGCTTTACCTGGTGATGCAGGTGCGTGTACGGACAGAGGCCCCTCCCCCACAGGAGCGCGAACACACGGACCAGCCGCCCCACGAGGCCCACTCATTCATGAAATGTATTTGGCTATGCATCTGTGGTCCCTCACCTCCCAGCACTACTCGTCTGGATGACTGCAAATGTATAAACAAAGAAGTGATTTAAAGGTTGCAGAACAACAACTAAGAGAGACAGTCGATAAACTAAGATGTTTTTTGCAAGCACATACACTAGAACAGCAGCATGTATATTTGAAGAGAAAAGCCATTAAATGTATGTTAAGCACTAAAGCAAAGGAATCCTCGTGCTCAAGCTACATGATATGAGAGGCCACCAAAACATTTCCTGCTCATGGGCTATGCTAGACTGCACTTGACATTTGTGGAAGTGTTTGAGTGTCCCCAGGTGCTCGACCGAGGACGCCACATCAGTTCTGTTACACACAGCCTCCATTACACAAGCTGTATTCCTATCAGACCACCACTAATCGTCTTCAAGGATAACATTACTCTGTCATTCTTAGATCCGCTGCTGGCTTTGATCCGAGACAAACAGGCAGTAACAGCCCGTGAAGAGTGAAGAGCTTCCATGGGTTGCCTTAGGCCTAACATCTCCTCAAGGTGTGTGTTTTCTTCAAATGTAATGAAGGTGTGGAGAGCATGTTTTTCGGCTTTTATCATGTTAAACAACTTCACAAAGAGCAGCTGTTTGTCTTCCTAAAATAATACTCATCCATGGTATCACGTAAATCTAATTTGAGCAACTCAGAGAGTCACATGAGGGGTGTAACACGTCGCAACAAAATAAAAAAGGTCTCAGCATACAAACATTGCATTGAACTTGCATTCCAAAGTTTGACCCCTAAAGGGATGTTTTACTGGCACATATACGACTGCAGAGCTTTGTACCGGTTCCTGAGATTAACCCTTTCATATTTCAGAAACATTAGGCTCGGTTGGATTTAATAAGGTTATCATTACAGGAAGAAATGGAATCTGTGTCAGAATCTTTTGAACTTGTTCAGCCTGGAGACCTTTGGTGAGTAGAGGTTTGGTAATGAGTGAGGATGTCTAGCTGTGAGGGTTAAAATGATAGATGACTGCACTCTCAAGACACAATAGTGCTTTATGACCGACGTCCATCATCTCCAATACCAGAATGACCTGGAACTGCCCTCATTACTGCAGCAAAGACTCAAATTAGTATTGATGACAGTCTGCCATGGGGCCCGTGGGCTCGGCGGATTAATGAAATCGACCTTTCACCTTTAGAACACCAGCGTCCCCCCAAAGGCAAGATTTTAAGAAGCACATTTTGACTTTGGAGTTCTTGGAAAGAGTTTTTGGAAATTCTTAAAGTCTGAAATGAACTTGTTGGCCTTGTGTCGATAGGTCCTGTTTATGTTGTTTTAAAGGAAATGTAAAAGTCATTCCAGTGGAATGAAGATGATAATGACTGGTGGACAAGACCTGGCTTGGATCTTGGGAGGGAAACTGAGGGAAAATGACTGGGTGAGGTCCAGAAGGTAGTAGTACATTCAAACATGCTACCAGTGAAACTTAAAGGGATAGTTTACCCAAAAATTCTGTCATCATTTACTCACTCTTATGTCTTTTCAAACCCATAAGAGTTCCTTCATTACGTAAATTAAAGTGACCCTGTTATGGATTTTTGAATATGACCTTTCATGCAGTGTGTAACACAGCTCTAAGTGAATGAAAATATCCTGCAGAGTTTTAAATCTGAAAGTGCACCATGTACAAAGTTATTGTCTCTTAAAAGAAAGAGTCGACTCTACTTGCCTACTTGTTTCCACTAGGTGCCACTTTCGGAGTGTTACAAATCGTTTCCCCGGTAACGGCTGTACACAAAGCAGCACTGCTCACAATCGCAAACACTGCTTTAAATTAAACCGACCAGTCGCACCAATCACCGAAGATTAGCGTCACACAAGGGCAGGGTTTTAAAACAAAATGAATCACTGAGCGAATCATTTGGGAGTCACTGAGCAAATAAGGTGAAAATAAAAGCATATTATATAAAAATTAAAGGTTTTTTTTGACCTTGCATGCATGTCAACCTGTTGTCCCAAAACCAAAAATGTAACCTTACATAACCCATAATAGGGGCAGATTAAGATATTCAAATCAAAGCTGAGAAATTTCTGTCCCTTCACTTAAGAATTAATTCCACCAAAACTTTGGCGCTTTCATGAACATTGTAGTAATTATAGATCAGATAATCCAAGCCTTTATTGGAGAAACTCTTAACAATAAAGCTTCCGGGGGTTTCACAGCAATGCCACAGAAAAACCATGGCTCCTCAAAGATCCTTTTAACAGTTCTTAAAAGAACCAGTTCTTCAGTGTGAAAAACATTTAAAAAATCCAAAGAACCTTTTCCCACACTTTAGGATCTTCGGAGTAATGTAACGGTTCGGTGGATGTTTAATGTTGTTTATTACACTGTTGGCGACAGTATAGAACCTATATTTTTAAGAGTGTACAAAAAGACCTTAAATATGGTCTTTTTGGACTTTTTGATGTTTTTGGTAAATATAGGACAGAATACTCTCAGGTCGCATCAAAAACATTTTAATTTGTGTATCAAAGTTGAACAATTGAACAATAGTTTGGAATGACATAAGGGTGAGTAAGCAATGACAGAATTATTTATTTTTAGGTGAACTCTCTTAAAGGTTAAAGAGAGAGCATAAGCCAAGTGTCATGTTCTTCTTAACTTGTCACTTCTGCACTGTGTATAAACAGCAATTCCAAAACAATACAGGGTGGCAACCCAGTTTCTGAATCCCCCCAAGGTGATCCTGCCTGGGTTGCTCTGATTAAGCTCCACTCTTGGCAATAAACGGGAAAGACAACACTCTAGTTAAAGTGAGCAAAACCCTGGCAGCGAGCCTTGCCAATCTGAGCATACCCAACTGGCTGTTCAAGCTTGTCCTTAAAAATTCTGTTTAACACAGGACTGTTTTAAGTTATTAAGTCTATAAACTCAAGAATAATGTAATAGGGACCGTCTTACATGCAGAGAGGACAAACAACCTGGAGACAACATCAGTGTTACAAGGGCCAGGGCCTGGCACAGAGACAGCTTCCTGGAGACAGAGAAAATAAATAATGAAAGTCAAAGTGTTACACACCACCCTATTTGACTTAAAAACGGAGCCTGGACTTCAGTGCCCAGTGTGTGTTGTTGCATCAAAGACTCTTGATTAATGACAACAAACAGTGATAGCGTGTCCTATACATTGAGAAATCACTACCACTGAGAAAACATGTTTACATGCATTTTTAGAGTATGAGTCTGACTCCCACCAGTGAGGTCAGAATACTAAGAGACCACACAACGACTGACTCATCAAAGGAGCAGATTCTCAGAAACTCTTTACAGCGTTGCTAAAGCCCAACTGTGCTCTTTTATATTGTTGCAATGTCTATGAATTAGAAATTTGAGAAGTTTATTGGGGAAAACTCACGTAAACACACCACAATATTCCTTTCTCCATTATAGATTTGTGTACAAACATTCTTCCTCTTCCAAACTATCTGTGGACACGTGCTTATGGGCTAAGAGGCTTATTTTAATAGCAGCCTGCAGAGCGGACAATTATAAACAGTACACTCCCATGAAGAACTGTTTCAGAAGAGTAATAGGATGAAATACATCTTCCTTTGAGAACAAGTGCATCTCTAATCACTGTGAATAAACAGGATCAAAGAAATACAGACAGTGAGTAATGCATAACAATTACAGCACAACCTGCAAAAACTTTATAACAGATTAGCATAATAAAGCTTGTATTGTCAAGGTCAAGGGTCAAGAGGTCTATAGTTAAAAGGCAATAATGATGTTCATTTTGATGGTTTTGACTGCTAAAGCCTTCAGGTAAGAACATAAAACCTCTCATGACAATGTGATACAAAAATGACTTTAACATTAATAATTTTTTTAATTCTAAATATATATGTTTTACAGTAAAAGCCACATGGAATAAACCTTAAATGGGTCTGCAACCATTAGGTTTCTGGCAGATGAACCACATAGAGCTAAATCTGAACTTAACTGGAGTCTTAAATTTGTTTATGGGTCACACTGAAGCACCTCAAGTTTATGTGAACAGTAAACTGCTCTCCTCTTAAAGATTAGATTAAACAGCTGTTTCCTGGATGTGGGACCATTTTAAAATGGTTTTAGAAGAATGTTTAAGCCATAGCCAAGAATTCTAGTAACATTACATCAACAACCAAAAAAGCTTCAATCCAGGAACCATACAAAAAAAACATACAAAAATAAAAAAATATTTTTTTTTGTTTGATTAATGATGTTGCAGATATTTAAATAAAATATTATTTAAAAAAAAAATCAAAAGCAACCAAGTGAGTTACCAGAGAAACTGATGATAAAGATTTTTACAAAAAATGCTAGGTATGTGACTGAAGTTAAAATTTGGCTTTGTGTAAATAAATTGCAACAAATAAAGCATATAAATATATATATTTGAAATAAATATAAGGGTCACATGTTTTCCTGTCAGATGACACAAAATGGATTCTAATGTTTAGGTGCATTTAAAGTGAAATTAAAAGCAGCAAATACTAATAATTTTAATTTAGAGATGAAAACATGTTCGTCATAGGAGTGAATTTTTGATCTATTGATTAATTATAACGTCATAGCTTTGACTAAACGGGGAACAATTGAGTCTATTCCAATTTGATTTCTTTGTTCTTTTACATCTTCCATTCAGCAATTCAATAAAGTGTTTCCACGTAATGCATGAGCCACATACCTGTCGTTTGCCTTCTGCATTTTAGGTCTTCGTCAGTTGTCACAAAATAACTTCATAAGATCTGAAACTGGATTCATCTGATGAAGTAAAGCCCACGAGATGTGTGATCCCAATGGTTTTTATCCTCAAAGAAGTCGGGAAACCTAATTGCATCCATGTTTCACAAGTGTTTCCTCTGCTGGGACTTTTCCTGAAGTTTTCTCGCACGCGGAGCCCAAAGAGGATAACCTGAATGAATCCTACATAATCCTGAATACAAATCAACCATTGCAAATAAATAGCCTGCTGACTACTTCACATCCTCTCCGTTATTTGCATGACTAAAAGTCCTCCTCACTTTTTCAAGGTGCTGTTTCTGAGGGCAAACTGAATCCCTTTCAGTTTCATATCAGTGTTCAGGGTCCGATCTCACAAGGAGAAGGTCTGGTTATCTCCTGTCTTCAGGTGGGTTTCTGTGCACTTTATCTGAGCCTCTCACTCACAAACAACATCCTTGATTTTCCTTGAGAGAAAATGACGGCTCTTCGGTCAGGACTCTCGGTCCTCCTGTAGATTTCACATTCAGTTTCAGATTTACATCATGAAGAGACATAATATTGCGTTTGTCCTAATTCTATCGTTGCACAAACGTATGCGTCATAAAACTCAACAGCATAGGTTAATAACAACAATAATTTCATTTGATACATGTTATAAATACTTTATTATTATTATTCTAGTTAATATTAAAATAATAATAAAAATAAATTCTATATTTTAGCATAGTATTCAATTGTTGAGCTAAATAATTGTTGAGCTTTCTTTCGGTCAAATCAATTTAAGTGACAGCGCAGTGATAAATTATGAAATGTTTTCAGTCACTTTGAATTTAATTAGGTTTAAACTCCGATTAGAAATGACAGAAATTATTGTGGCGGTTTAAAAAGATGCGCATCACAATGAACTATTTTTTAAAGTTGCCTATTTCGTCATAGGTTATGAGCATCCTCTGTGTGATTAAAACTTATTTAGGAGCACAAGCAAAGCACATAGCCTATAAACCCAGCGCGTATAATAAAGTAGTGAGTTACCTGTCAAAAAGCAGCGTCGGTGGTGAGACGGCGTGTGCAAGTTTGTACTGATGTGAATGAGAGCTGCAGCATTGCGTGCCGCCGCGTTCACCTGAAGCTCAGCCCAGTGTGTGCCTACATTCCGATGAAGAACTAGTAAACACGCCCCTCTTAAACGGAATGTTGCCCAATCCAGATTGTAAATGCTCCAGTAGCTCGTGCATGTGCTAAATTATCCCTGTGCTGTAATCCTTAAGTCACAGAAAGTTGAAATAAGTTGAAAGACGTGCATGCCATCAGAGTATGTATTAGAAAACAACTTCCAGGGGACTGGATGTTAAATGGATTTGCCATAGGTCCTTTTTAAGGCTCTGTCTGTGGAGGCTCGTCTTGTGGATGTCAGATTGTGTTTTTGACACTGCTGGCACAGTTAGGCTATTAAAATATGTTTAGGTGTTATTGTTATCTGGATGAAAGGAAAGTGCTGTTGATTCTGTTTATTTATCTATTGCTTCAAAACATCATTTTAAGACACGTGTGTAGTTACATACATTTAGTTTGAACTGTTATATGAAACATTCCCCTTGTAGTGGATGACAAAATGCAGATATGATACAAATGAAAAACATTCACAGTTATTGGATGGAATTTTGTTATTGATGTGCACTCTAGTGAAACATCAATTGACTGTTTTCTAGTCAATGAAGACGTTTAGAAATATCCCAACAATGACCGGCCACAGCTCAACAAGTGGCTGCAGTTATATTGAGCTCTCCTGCAGACCCCAACCATGACCATGGAAACAGTCCCTAAAATAACTGCTATCAACTGCAATGGATCATCACATACAAACCACAGACCCAGGCGTTGTTATGTCTCTTGTCTCTGTGTCCTTTGATTGAAAAAAAGAAAGCAATTCTAACTCTACTAAGCACTTTACCAGAGCACAATGATTGTTTAAGTGCCCCAGAGCCTCAAATTGCAAGTTTCAGCATGCAGAGAAATGTCTTTACCAAGTGTACCACATCTTTATGCTCCTCAATGAACATAGTCAACCTCTGATTCACAACCATTTAAAGGGATAGTCCACCCAACAATTACATTTTTGGCATGATTTCCTCATCCTGAAGCTGTTCCAATTACTTCTGTTGTATTTTGGTTGAGAACATTCTACAAAATATCTTCTTTTGTGTTCAACAAAATTAAGGCAGGTTTGGAAAAACTTCAGGGTGAGGAAATGATTGATTTCTAGGTCAACTATCCCTCTTATCTCTATGCGTAGAAAGATCCCAGTCGACAATATTGAATTGATAGCAAATTAATTGCATTCAAGCACACAGATTTGAATAGTCAAAGATAGTCTTTCATTGATATGACATGTGCTGATTGCTTAACATGTTTCTTGACATATGAATGTCCCAGTGGTGTCTTTAATGAGAGCAGATGCTGCACTGAACAGACCACAACATCTTCTGGCTTGTTTGCTTCCTTTTGTGTTTATATATATTTTCATATTTTTTTAAATTTTGTTTTATTAATTTCTCCAGGTTATCCAACTCCATCAACAACCGCCTGATTTGTCAGTCAGAAACAATCTTAAATAAACCGTAATACAAGGGAATAAAAAACCTGGGAAAGACAATGTTCCAAGCCTGTGTGACTAACAGACGGAGAATCAACACGTCTATGACTGTAATCCCTGTAAACCTGACACTGACAGCTGTACTCAACGTGATTTTGCCAACAGAATCCTCCATACATTGCACCCACATCTCTGTCTCACGTTGTGAAGCAAACAAAAGAATATGTGGGGTCATAATAGTCTTTCTGCATGACATTTCACCAGACAGTAGTTAGCAAACCTGAGTCATTGAATTATTTATTCAACCAATTAGTTTAAAATGAGTTTGATCATGACAACCTATGAAAGATTTTATGACAAGGTTAATGTATCTGGTCTAGGCTGAACAGGTCTGCACTGCTGCTGCTGTTGGTTATTGCAGTAGTTGTAGACAAATGCTGCTGCTGCTGCAAGCAGGAACAGGAACTTCCTGCCAGTGCATATTGTCTATGGTGCTGTGAGTATTACTGCTGCTGCATAAAAAGCATAGCTGATCTAGGTGGAGCTGGGAAAGGTGGAGGGTTTCAAAGAAACTCTTAAAGAGCACTGCAAAAACCTCTCCAGTCAGCCATAAAAACGCAAGGGAGTGAGCTGCATATGGAACATGAACCAATCAGCTTGCATCAGTAACGTTAACAACCCATCAGCAACCCGTTAATAACCCATCAGCCTGCACAGTGTAGAGTTGCATGAGGTCCTTTGCCAATCCTCCCCCTCCCCCATCCACCCACTGAAATATATCTGATATATAACCAATTCATTCAGGAACAAAAGTAGTGATTACAGCTGAATACTTCATTATAAATAAAAAAGTAGTACGCCTATTCAAATTCAAACTCAAAATTCTGTATTTAAAAAAAAAAACAGTGGACAAAACGTGTCTGGATGAACTACAGCTTCTGAACAGGACACTTTCACACTGTGAATGCAATGATACTGAAACTCTTACGTCACGAATGAAGCATATATGCAGAACTAATTCAAACTACATACATTTACACTATATAAAACATATCGTACTTTTGACAGTTGTGATGTTAGTACCTCAGTACATGATTTCGGACACAACATCATACATTTAACCAGTGTTGGGGGTAACACATTACAAGTAAGTTTCTTAATAATATTACTTTTTCCAAGTATCTAGTAAAGTAACGCATCACTTTTTAATTTTAGAGTCATATAACTGAGTTACTTTTTCAGAAAATACAGTGTATCCATTGTACAGTAGTCAACATTTGAAGTGGATCATACAATTTCATCAAAGTTGTCCTAAGACAAGAATGGTTATTGTTTTTGGTTTTGAGACAACTTTGATGAAAGGTTTTGCTCAACTTCAAATGTTGACTACTGTAGTTTTAGACTAAATGTGAATGTGCATTAATGCACCTCACTCTCTAAAAACAGATTTAGTATTCATTAAAATGAACTCAGAATATGATACAAACCTGCAAAAATTAAATTACACAAATGTATCTAATCTCATTTTATTAACCAATGTCTTTGCTGCTGACCTTTGATGATCCAGTTCAAGCATACTCGCAAGCAAAAATGACTTGCTGTTGTGCTTCATTGTTTTTTTTTATTGCTGAAGAGTATTGAACTTTCTTCTCCTGTATTCTACTTTACAGATATGAATACATTTTTTCTTCAACCTGAGGTTTATTCACGATTTTTTGGTATGAAACTAATTTTACATTTTCTATAAATAGAACACTCAAGCTCATATTTAAAAAGTGATGCAAAAGTAACGTAATGCATTACTTTCCATAAAAAGTAACCAAGTAACGTAATGAGTTATTTTTTTAGGGAGTAACGCACTATTGTATTCCAAACAGATTAGTTAAGCGACATAACTTGGAAACACTAATTAAATTGACTCATTTTTATTGGTGTAAAAAATAGGATTAACTTTTGTTGCTTTAAACCAATCAAAGAGCTAGAGAAGAAAACTTTCCTAGAAAGCCTCAAAAACCACTCACAACATTTTTAGAACTTGGGAGTCACTAAGTGTAAAAGTCTCATGAAGAGACACCTAGACACACATATCACTCCATTTACAAGCACTGCATCCAAATATATACATGATTGCTGTGTATGATATACAAACATCATCTAGTTTACACATTCTCTCTTGATGAAGATGTTTCTGTACACAACTCTTCTGCATTCAGCAAGTGCAAAGTTTAATAGTTACCCTGGCAACCTGACCAGCCTTCAACTTGCATGCTGTTTATTAGTGGCAGTGGTGATGTATCCCACAGTGCAAATGAATCCATTCCCTGTGTGCAGTTACTAGGTATGCGAGAGTGGAATGACTGCATGGTGAGAGCTGTTTTGGGATAGGCCTTGTGAACCAGATAGCGCAAATGCTTGAGAGTTTCAGTAATCATAACGGGTCTCTGGAGGAGTGACTCCCTCCTGTAGACTTCACTTAACGGCTGCTCTAAATGGTTTATGCCAGATGTGGTGGATGTGTGACAGGTAACAGCTACTAATATTATATATAGGCAGCTGTTTTCTCTATTACTCCCTCTTTGAATACATGATATTTAAGCTTTACAAACAAGAGACTGTAAGAAGGCATGCTTCATTCCTAGTAGAGAGGAACCGAAAACCACTTATCGTGTGTTGACAGATCGTTACATGACATCTTTTAGCTCAGAAAGCACTTAGCCCAAACAATGTTCTGACTTAAATTGAGTTTAATAGGAAAATTAACAAGCACGTCAACTATTTTGACCCGGGAGATATTTCGTACGAGGCTCTGCTCATTAAGATGTAAATAGCTGAGTGATTTGGAATGAAATCTCAGAGGATCATCAGCTGAAGGTTAAAATATAGAACAGCTGCTTAGTAGCTGGAATAATCTCACAGTGTGAAAGCCCAGAGGGCAGCAGATGTGTGAGAGTGTTTTTTTCCCCCATCTCATCCAGAAATGTGCACAAACACCATGCCAGAAAAAAAAGTGTGGGAGGCAAGAATAAAAACATAAAACATAAAAAAAATTGGAGATGGAAACATTTTCAGAATAAATTCTTCCATGTGCATCAAAAAAATGTATGTGCTCTATAGCCTATGGGAGGGCATAACCTGACTAACCAGTGGATGGAGCTTGTTGCTCAGCATTTGAAATATTGTTATAGTCATTCTGAAATGCCTGAGCAAAATCTGTCATCAAAGTACTTCTGTATAATTGCCTCCCAGAATTGTCTTACATAACAACATTCCCAAACAGCATCCACCTGCAAAAGCAACGACTGCATTTATTGTGTTTTGTCTGCTCATTCTATGGTGCAAGTAACTTATTATATACACTGTAAAAAAGGACTGTGATTTTAACAGTAAAAATGCTACGGTAAAAACCCTAAAATTTACAGGAACAAACCGTAAACTGACATTCCCAGAATTACCTGCACTGCATTACAAATTTAATTTGAATGTTATGTCATTTCTGTCTTCTTAGTTATTTCTTATCAATTATGTCTTATCAGTTATAGGGTTGTATGTTACATGTAATGTGGTTAAATTAATGTTTATTGCATATTTCATTTTAATGAGTCTCACCATGATGGTGTTTAGTGTTTGTGTGAATGACACTGAGCACCTTCTGTAAATATTCATGTTTAAAAATTTCGTGTGATGAGCTTTAGGGCCCAAAATGGCTAAAATGATGTCTCCGAATTCTGACAACCACGGCTGACCGTTTTTTTTTACCACAAATTTCACCGAATTTTTTATTTTTACAGCACAGCAAAATGATTATATTCAGTAGCTTCTCCCACTTTCTTAGTGATATTAAGTGCCAGTTTATCAGGAAGTGACAATTTTGAATGGAACTTCGGATGGAAACAGTATTTGTTTGCAAATGTTTTATAATTAATATAGCAACATGTGGTGGGATAAATGAAACGTCATTTGTCGTATCGTCACAATTGTGTCGCCTCTGATAAAGTATAATGCACTCAAACATAGGTAAAGAAGGGAAGTTTGTGAAGTGGAACCCACTGCAGTGAAACCCTCCACCTCCCCAGCTCCACCTCTCTAGATCCGCTATGGGTAATTTCACGTATGCTATTTGCACAGCAGTGCCATGGCTGCATGCTCACAGTTGCATGGCTGTGCAAACTATATCTCTAGAGTTGTCATGATAAACTACGGAGTTCCCCTGCTAGATTCTATCACTATATCAGGCATCCTTGTGCAGAGATTTACTGATAAGACTCTAGGACAAATAAACGCTGGTTCAGCCTTTCCGCCATTTTCTTTAATGGGGTCCTTGGGAAACACAGAGACACAGGAAAGGAGGAGGACATGAGGAGATTGGGGTGAATAAACTGCTTCTAAGTATCTTCATAAAACACAATGTATTTAAACACAGCTGAGCTCTGACACAAGGTCATGTCCATACAGTAAATACACAGTGTAAGTGTTTGTGTCTGTAGACACGTTTGTGCGAGACAATCCTCTGTTGGCATGGCGGTCGGTTCAGTTAGCTGTATCTTAATAACACTAATGGGTTATATCTGCCTGTTTTGTCATAACATACAAGACCTGTGATGCTAGCAGTAGCTGGCATGAAATTAAGTGGCCTTCCAAGATTTGACAAACCAAAAAAGGAAAATTAAGTAAGTTGATAGTAATGTTAATCTCTCAATTTAATTTTCTAAGACTTTTTCAATGTGTTTGCCACAAATGTCAGTTCCTTAATAAAGTATTTATCATCAAAGTTGATATTGCATTATTTTTGTGGTTGTTAACTGATCTTACATCAGTATTGGCTATTTCTGTTACCACCAAGCCAATATGTTGTAATCCAAGAAGCAGCCGGACGACTTTGTGCTAAATTTATGCTAGTGAGTGTTGTTTTTTGAAATAAATCCCTGGAGAAAGTTATTGATAGACTTGCTGTTGTCACTGTATGGTTATGTTTGGCTAAAGCCTGGAGTACACTACGCAATTTATGCCCCAACTTCCCCCCGGTTTTAAAGTCTAAACAAATTGACGCTAGTTGAGGAAAGTCAGAGCCTGTCTACAGATTAAAGCTGACAGATTCACAGAAAATTAGGTAGTGTATTATGGTCATAGACTCTGATTCTTTAGCTTCAGACATTGATTCTATTCAGTCTGAGGAAATCAAACATGTTTGATATTTTCAGCCAATGTTAGAACCCATTTGTTTTCAATTGTCATGCGTCTCCTAGCAACACGTTTCTGCATCCCTTTGTTGTGATCAGAACAACTTTTAAAGTCCGGTAGTGTACGATCCTTATCGTGTAGTGTATGATGCCTGCTGGTTCAAAAAACTGTTCAGATTTTAAAAGTCGTGAAGAGTATTCCAGCCTTAACAGTCACAAACACATTCAGAATGAAACAGTAGTCTAAAAAAAGAGCAGTCATGTCCACACACAAAGCGCGTCTGAACGGTCTGTGGAAAAGGCTCTCGCTCCCTTGTTTATAATACTGGGTGGCAAATGAATGACGAAACCTGTAGTGTGTCCGGGAAGTAACCGTAAATCAGGTCTTGCTTACTCCTTACCTCCCAGACTTCTAACAAGGACAAGACATTCATCAGGGGGGAAAAAAAACAGATTTCAGGGGCCCTAGAATAAGTTCAAAATTAGTCTGTTTGGACTAAATGATTAGCCATAATCAAACTTCCTTAAAGTCAGTGACGCAGAGAAGTCACTTTGAAGCTGAATTACGCCAACAATTAAACAGAGCACAGTCATTCAGAAAAAAGACATTTGTAAAAGATTTGTTCCATAGTTTCTGATAACCTTAAATAAATCTAAATATTATATTTACTAAATAAATGAATATGATGGGGGAAATGCCATATTGATTTTGAGTTTAGATTATTTTATAACATATGCCCCCAGTTTCACAGACAAGGCTTAAGCTAGTCCCAGACTAAATTGCATGTTTGAGTTGTCAAACATGCAAAGAGGACAAGAGAGGGTCCACTGAGACATAGGACACATGGCAGTAGTGCTAGTTATAGTTTTCTGGATCATTAAACTAACATATAGTATTGTTATTGATTATGATGATAGTTTAATCCATATAAACAACATTCACATTACATTTACCTTGATAATACTTACTTAGAATTTAGAAAGGTGTTAAGGAATTTGCGGCAGCACAAATTTATTAAGAATGATCATAAATCTGCAAAAAAGAAACATGTGGCTCTTGAGAATAAAGGTGCTGTCCACGTGCAGAGAGCCGAGAGCAGAATGAGGCAAAGCAATTAGAGAGCAAAAAGTAAGAAACTCAGCTCAGCTAAATCCCTCCAGCACACATCCCGAGGGTTCAAATTAATTTAACAAGCCCAGTGAGGTTTGAGGACTGAGTGGTTATCTACAAAAACAAAATATATAATAGTTAGTAAGATTTCAAGCTGTTTAGATTTCATCTCGCAAATGTGTCTGGTCATCATCATGTTTAGCTGCAGTCAGAGGTCACTGGTCTGGGAGCTGCTGGCATCTTTCCTAAATAATAACAAAATTACTTGAAAATAACTATATTAAACATCATTTTGTGGAAAAATCAATTAAAACACATCCCCATTTTAAGTGACCACGTAATCACGCCACTTAACGATGTAAATAAACATTTTCTTAATATCATAATTCTCTCTCTCCTTGCTGGACATTAGAATGGTATTTTATCTACACTCTAAAAAGGCTGGGTTAAAAAATAACCCAATCTCAACCCAGCTGCTGGGTAACTATGAGATAGAACACACACTGGGTTGTTTTGACCCAAGTGCTGGGTTGTTTATTTTAACCCAACCAGTTGGTCAGGTTAACTCTGTCGCTGGGTTAAATGTTACCTAAAAATTGGGTTATTTATTGTTTTATTGCCTTGCTATATTTATATTTACCAATATTAAATACATAATAATCACAAAGGAATATAAAATATGATTTTATTGTTATATTAATAATATTATATTATATTATTTTTCTGTAACACAATTAGACAACACAAAAAATGCAACTGTAAATATCAATTTAATGTGTTTCCACATTTATTTTGAAAACAATTTTAGACATTTTATCCTTCTCTTACAGTCACAATTAAAACAATAGTTTTTGCACATATTTTTTTAAAACACAAATCTGTGTAAACTAGGCACTGTAGATTCTTACTCTTTAAAAACTTTACACATGAATCATTTCCATTAATATGATATACTGCATGTTGGAGAAATTCTCAGGTAGAATGTCACATGATGCTTTAGAAATCATTCTAATATGCTGATTTGCTGCTCAATGAACATTTGTTATTATTGTTGTTATTAATATTTAAAACAGAGTTGATTTTTTTTTAAAGACCCTAATATCATAATTTTTATGAAATATAAGCTTTTGTAAAATTGTTCTATTCAAAAGCTTGGAGTCAGTATAAATTGTTTTTTAAAAGAAATGAATACTTTTATGCATCAAGAATGATAAAGGCATTACAGTGATTTAATTTCAGATAAATTCTGTTCTTCTGAACATTCTACTTGTCAATGAAACCTGAAAAAATTCTACTCAGCTGTTTTCAACATAATAAAAATAACAACAACAACTACAAGATAAAGTTTGTAGACAAACTTTGATGTTGGCTGGCAAGCCAACCTTGGCATTCTTGGGGCAAAAGAGCCAGAGTACTTGAGTGTCAGGCTTTCTTGAACTACCACGCTGCAAATAAACGTACAACAGCTATAGTTTTAACGTGTGTCTATAAACCCTTGCTAATTTCTGTTTTCATAAAAGGCAAGGCTTTGAAAACAGTTTCAACAGAGTTGGCTAGCTGAATGCAAAATAAGTAATGCATTTTATTGCTTTCCATGTTCTCTATTTAAAAGTCTAAGCATAATGGTTTATAAAGATAACACAGTTACACAATGAACATCTTTCAAGTAAATCGTGAGTCCTTATGTGAACACTATTATATGCACAATATTAAAAAGAAAACAGATAAATAACGTGTCTCTGTTTCAGTTTGATGTACATTACATCAAATGGGGGCAGTCGTGGCCTAATGGATAGGGGGTTGGGTTTGTAACCCAAAGGTCGCAGGTTCGATTCCCAGGTCCGGCAGGGATTGTTGGTGGGGTTAGTGAATAACC
>JAUCMU010000125.1:22286354-22301418 GCA_032275025.1 Enteromius treurensis
TAAGATACATACCTTCTATGTACATATCAGAGAACAATTTAAAATATTCTCTCAATGCATTCTATGGCACCTTTAAACTACTGTATATGAGAGACATGTAATATGAGCGGGACTGCCAGCAGGGGACACCAACTGTTCCACAACACCGACACCATCCATCAGCCCGCTACAGCAAACCGGGTGAATCTTTTTTTGGTGAGCTGAACATATGACAGAGAGTCAACAAGCATGACACCACACTTACCATCTCCAGCACTGTCCACCTCTGCTTCATTCATGCTGGCTGTATGACCAACACACAGAGAGAAAGAGAAAGGCCAATTAGATCAAAGAGCAGTTAATCATTGTACATTCACGCGTCATCTTTCCACCCATCCATTTGTAGTTATATAGGACAGTAGAAAAAGACAGAAAACAATTCAAGGAATGTTTTGACCGCACGCTTTTACACAAACCTGACAAACTGTTCACATGTCTAATATCCACTTCTCAAATAATTCAAACCTTCAGCATTAAATGTACTTAATTATTTATTTGATATTTCACACAAAACCTTCACCCCCCTCTGACGCCTGGAGTGAAAAAGGAACAGCCTCCAGCAAAGTAGCCAATAACTGCTGAAACGTCTGGGCTTTGATACAATGATACATGTTTTCATTTATATGAGTCTCATGCTCATCAAGCATTTTAACATAATTAATATGAAATGTTAAATCACTGAAATAAAAATAAAACATATATTTTAAAATAATGTATTCTTATGATGGCAAAGTGTCACATGATCCTTCAGAAATCCTTCTAATTGGCTGCTCAAGGAATATTTATTAAAATATCACTGCTGAAAACTGTTATGATGCTTAATATGTTTAAAATATGTTAATATGTTTTTCTAAATCTACTTAAAAAGTATTTTATAAAAAAAAAATTATAATAAAAGCATTGATTTATTTTAAATGAAACAAAGAAAGATGCAAACTTTTGAACATGTCTTTAAGCTTTGCGAGTTCAGTTCAGTCTTCTTTGAAGTGAGTCATTAAGAGTGCACACTCACTCCACCCACTGAAGACTGGGGCACAAACTCCACAGGGGGAACTGAAAATGGCTTCTTAAAGTCCACTGTCTCTTTAAAGAGCACCCCATGAGAAGGAGAAAAAAAAAGAGAGGACCAAAAAAAAAAAAGTGTATCGGGAGAAATCTGTGACCACAAGCGCAAAATGAATCAATGGAGAGGCATTGTTTTGTGTGCACCACAGAGATCCTGTGGAAAACAAACCTCCTTTCTGCTTCCTCTGCTGATGCTCGCCAAGAACCGATACAGTGTGGGCTCAGAGCCAGATCAACCAGCTCCACCACTTCAGCAAAGCTGCCGGTCTCAGACGCCCAACTGCGACGCACAATGAATCAAACAAAAAGTTCGGCGACACCTCATTTCCCCTCACTGAGAGTCTCATTCAACGACATAACTGACAGAAAAAGACAACTAGAACAGGAAAACGTTGGCCTGAGTCCAGAGCTTTGTCACAGTGTATCTTGAAGCACAAAAATACCTTTAAAGTTTGCATTATCTACAATTACATTGAACAAGAATTACCCATATAGCAAGCCACCACCACCCCCCCAAACAAAACAAAAATTTTTGCCTTGTTCTCAGAAAAATCTAATCAAAATGAAGTTAATTATTGCTTAGAACAAGCTAATTAATCTACCAATGGGGTAAGCAGATTATTTAGCTTGTTTATAGCAAAAACTCACTTCATTTTGATTAGATTTTTCTAAAAATAAAAAAAATTCTTCACAATTTAAGAATTTTACGCATTTTTGCCGTGCAGTTACACATAAAAAACAGCACTAAAAACAAACGTTATTATTGTAGCTGGTGTCAAATCATAAATCCCAGTGGGGTCAGAGCCAAACGGTTGAACATGACACACAGTTACGATACAATGCTTTCGGGAGATCATCCACACATGAAAAGCACGGTTGCATCACACAGCTGAGTTGGCTGGCAGGTTTGGGATGAGACTACTGTGATAGCGGAAGCGAAACAAATTTCTGTCCCATGTGAGAGGCTGGTTTGTACTTGTTCACATTATGTGAGCCTCACCGCACACCTCCACACAGTCAACTGTGTGCATAATTCAGATGAGCTGCCAGACAGATATTAAATGCCTGCTGTCTGCCGTGTCCTTAAGTGGAGCTGTTTCTTATCAGATGGATCAGAGAAAACAACAGCCCTGAGCCACAGACATCCTCTGAGTTGTAGTGCTCTGTATTTCTGTGTACATGTGACCATCATCACAGTTGCTCCACATCTTCATTCACTATCTTATTGAATTCTACTCACTAAATGGAAAGATCTAATACAAAAAGATGCTTTTTATTTTGGATTCGCAGTGCAGATGAGCCCCAAATTCAAAACGAAATGCTTGAAAATCAATTTGTGAGGGAGCAAGTAAGAAACAGAGTGAACACAAAAGAGAGTAGAACAAAACAGGACATCACAGATGCAATAAGTTACATTTCTTTGGTGATTTTAAAAGAAAATAATGGACTCCTCCCACAGTTCTAAAAACAAACAAACTGCAGATTTGCAAAGAAAATGTAACTGGGCTAGGCAATCCGTGATGACATATCAAATACCGTTTAAGCCTCTACTCCGTTTCATGTGAGATTACTACATTATCTCTACAGGCCTTTAAAAGCACTATTCATTCAAAGCACACCATTAGTACGTACGTAGTGTGAGTTTTTAAATGTTTAGCTTGCTGTGTCTCAACTCAACTATATTATAATGACTCATTCCAGCCTACGGAAAAATCGTTTCAAGAACTGAGAAATCCAAATTACCTTGATCTTTTGACCTATAAATGGTACTATAAAACATTGTGTAAGTTTCACAACTCAAAACTTCCTCGTAAGTCTAAAATCAGCTTATACTGAAGCCAAGAAGCCAACACAGGTTGGTGAATGTGCCACTTCATGACAAAACAGGGTGACTACACACCACCTCTGCAGAACAAGATGCTTCTGATTCATTGGTAATGCCAGCTTCTGCAGCGCTGCCTGTTTAGCCCCGCCCACCGATTTGCACATGTAGTGTAAACAGTAAGGCAAAAAAAACCCATGAAACATTGCTTTCCTTCTGATCCCTACATTTGGACAGAGCGAATTAACACAGAACTTTTAACTAATAGACAATGTTGTGCTGACTATATTGGATCCGACAGTATGTGGTCAGTATTTAATGTGCTTTAAACCTAAAACACAGCCCCTCTATCGGTGTAGGACAGGGGTCATCAAACTTGATCCTGGAGGGCTGGAGGGTGTCCTTCAGAGTTTAGTTCTCACTTGCCCCAATACACCTGCCTGGAAGATTCAAGTATACCTACAGTAGTTAGACCTTAATTAGCAGCTTCAGGTGTGTTTGATTAGGGTTGGAGCTAAACTCTGCAGGGACACCCGCCCTCCAGAACCGAACTTGGTGACCCCTGGTGTAGGATGTACGCTGTCAAACATACACAACTGTTAGCTAATCAAAGCAGTGGGCATTTGCTTCCGAGTCTACAATTCTTCACGTCTCAAACAGAGCGTTCTGATTAGGGGGGTAAAACAGAGTCTATTACTTCTAAATTATGTCTTCTGAAAAAAGTTGAATATATTATAAAAGTGGACCTCCGAGAACAGTACAAAATAATAAACAACAGCAGTTCATCAGCCCTCTAATGTATCCTTGCTGAATAAGGTGATTAGTTTATTCTAAAAAGAAAAAGAGAAAGAAATAAGCATCTTACTGACGCCAAACTTCTGAATGGTTGTGTATGCATTGGCATGAGATTACTGTAATAGTCTGTCTGCGTAATGTTACATAAACTCGTTACGTCATGGCCGTGTAAATCCTGTAAAGCCTTCACGTGAATGGGAATACTAGAAAGAGATGTGATGTAACAGTCTGCAAAGCTAGGTTTATATGTAACAAGCATAAGTAATTCACAGCCAGACAATGAATCTCAAAACGCACTCCCGACCCAGTTTTTTATTACTCAATCTGAAGGAAATTAATGAATGCAAAACATATTGACCAGGACCTGAAGTGCTGATGCAATGTCGTGAAATCAAGATCAATACGTAATTGTATCAGCACAGCTGTAAATTTTCTGCCAGACTTTGGCTGTTTTAATGATGAAACACTGATCATCCCACCCTATGAGATAACCCTATAGTCTAACAAACATCTTGACTGCAGCGTGTGTCTGTGAACTTCGGCTATGTGTGTTTTAGGGGAGTGTGAATCTAAGAAACTCGTGGGGATGTACATTAAATTGTTTTGAGAGCTCCAGAAATGAGAAAAATGAGGTTAGAGGGAACATCCTTTAACAGCACCCTGGGCGGGCTGATTGTCGGCCAATTTCAGCGTACCATCTGAAATGCCTGTGTTTGTAACCAAGACAACTGGACAAACAACATGACAGTGAGCCTCAGCTGTGTCGTGCAAACACAATGCACTACGGGTGGGACCGTCTGATTTGGGTCTGGTATAAATCATTGATTTGTCATCTATGACTGGCATTGAACAATCCATTTGACCCCCCTGCATTTCTGTTTCAACCACATTGTTATGCCATGCAATAACAACGGCTTGTTAAGGCTACTGTACGGCTGAGGAGGAGGAGCTCACCGTTTCGCTGAGGAGGTCCTCTCCCCATCTGCTGGTTCTTGCCAAAAGGATCCTGTGGGTTTGGGCTCATGGTGCTGGTGTGCAGAGCTGAGTCAGAGTTTGTTCTGTGGCAGAAGGAGAGAGGAAGAAAGGAGGGAAACAGCTCGGTCAGTAAGCCACCCAAAAAACTGCTGAGCTGAGCCATGCCAACATGACCCTTTGCTCTCGTTCACTGTAACTACACATGATGGTTCTCTCAAGAGCACCTTACTGTACTCCAGTGCTTCTCTCTGCTTTATCAGGTCTGACCTTTAAACCATTCTCAAGTGACGTAAAAAATTACAAAAATAAAGTCGTCTCTTTTCTATTTGTAGAGTAAAAGTTCAAGGGTGAAGTCACTCTACATCACGATAAAGAGTGAGGTAAAGGGGGGAAAAAAACAGATTAGTAGAAATAATGATCCCTGGTTTGGATTAGCTTGGTATATTGATATATTAGTTAACTTAGAATAGCCGGCTGAGTAGAGAAAAGGCATCCGTGATTGGATGAAATCATTCGGTTTGTATGAAGGCTTGATTAAGAAACAGTTTTAACTGAATCTAAGGATAAAAACATGAGACAGGTCCAGAGAGATCTGTGAGAGAGAAACTTGAAAGTCAAAGGTCACCTGTTAAGCTGTGATATTAATCTAAATCCAGGTCGTTTCTCTTCGGTCCATGGCTGTTGCTCCCTTTAGAAACGGAAACAGTCACGTGTTAATCACTACTGTACTGAGCCTGTAGCCCTGGCTCAGGGGTTAGTACAGCAGGACGAGCAAGAGACAAAGAGAGAAGGGAGCGAGCAGGGGGGAAATTCCTCTGTGACACCTTCAAAAAAAACATAAACAGAGCCGTGGAAATCAGAGCCTATTCCCCCAGGTTAGTCTAATACTGCGCAGCACTGATTTACTGCATCAATTAGATCGGAGCTGCCAAGTCTGAGAGCAAACAAAAGTGCTATAATATCTTCAATGGTTAATGAACCAAAAGAAACACGCAGCCATTACCTCAGCAGAGCAACAACACAGGAAATCAGGATATAGACTCAACCAAATAAACAAATACATCTTACTGACCACAAATGCAATAAGCAAGAATAAAAACCTTCATCTTTGAGATCTACGCAATTATAGTCCTTCAGAGACGATTTCTAAAGGACCAGAACTTGATTGTGAAACTTGCTTTTATGATGCCTGGACATTTCGATGTAGTTGCTAGTGACACTGAAAATCTATTCAAATACCGTTTTACTGTATTTTTGATCAAATGAATTTCATCTTGGTAGCATAACGGACTTCTTTAAAAACATACTGAAAAGCCATCATGACCCCAAACTGTAGTGTATATGAAGCTAACAATATATTTCTATCTGTAACCACTGATATAACAGTATGTGGCAAGTGTGGCAAGAGCACAAAACCATGGGTATATAACGATCCATGTTCACAGTGTAGCTGCACAAGCAGCCCAGCAGATGTAGTCTGTGCACGCTGCTGTGTGCCAGAACAGGGAAGCTGGTTCCCACTAACATATTCCTATCACTAAGACAATAAAGAGAATAATAAACAGATTTCCTGTAGCCCCTCTATTGAAGGAGAGGCTACAGTATGCCAGACCACACTAGGGTGATGTAATGCTCCAGTGCGGGAAAAGAAAAGATACTCCTTGTAACATCAGAAAATGGCCTTCCTTCACTTTTTCCTGTAAACCTGGTCTGCACTCCCGTTTTGAAGTGTATTAGGACTTAGCTGCACATGCAATATGGAGTCAGTGCCTGTCAAACATCTATGATTGAGAGATATTTAATATTTCAAATGCATATACAATGTCTGCCTATTTCGAAATCACACTATTTTAACAAAGGAATAAACTTGATGCATTGTCAGTTATACATACTGTAATTCATCATATTTATTAGTTATTAAATAATCGCACAATTGGGTTTTAAATCTCAAATCTGATTTATACATTTACACAGATTGCTTAGAAGCAGCATAAGCATCTTAATAAAAATAAATGTATTCAGTTAAAAAAGTATGAACATGGAAAAATAAGGAAATGTGGGACGCGCGATATTAATTAATTACGAAGGTATGGCACTCAAACTAATTTATTTTTGATCAAATATATTCTATTTGGTAAATGTATTTTAGTATTTTAAACACATTCAGGACTGATACAGTGTCTACTAGCTTATTTTAAAAGGGTAACTCACAATACAAATTGTAGAAAAAGTAAATTGCTATTTTTTCAATCAAATCTCATAATTCTTTATAATTCTAAAACATTTTTTCTTGTAATTGTAAGTTTAAATCTTGCAGTACTGAGGGGTTTTAATCCTACAATTGCATGATACAAACTCACAATTTAGAGAAAAATAAAAGTCAGAATTGCAAGAAATAAACTGGCGAGAAATAACTTCTCAGAATTCCAGTTTATATGCCACAATTTGGACTTTCTCAGAATTGGGAGGTTATATAGGTTTCATATAGTATGTAAATTAAATAAATAAAGTGCACTAGAGCTTCAAGACAGTACCTAGCTATCATTATATAGACTCCGAAAAACAGCAGGTCTAGATAAAAGTTGCTAGAAAAGTATTTGTAAACAGATTATTTTAAGCTGACCTGTGGTCAAAGACAACAAGAAAAACATTTTTATACTGGTATCAGGCAGACCACCAAACACGGAGAGATTCTTCAATGAAAGCTCATCGTTATTGAATCACACTTGAGTGAGGATGAATGCCTTTCTAGAAGACCTCCCAGAGGAAGTCTTGTCTGGGAAGAGCAGAGGCTCAGGATCCAGGATGGGAGAGCGTGGGACTAAGAGGACAGCGCTGACCCATGTTCCTGACCCAGTCCAGCTGAGCTCCACAGGGAAACGTATGGATGTTGCCTAGGATTCAGAACCAGCCCGGTTTACCCAGACACCAGAGGGACAGCTGTACCCCAGGGAGAGCAGAGCCTGAAAGTATCATAGTAGCAACTGCCGTCCCTACGGACGCAACGGAGCACTGGGGCACACTAAAACACCGACATTGAGATTGTACACCACATTAAATATTAGTACTACTGTATAAAGGTCACAAATCCATGTGAGAGTATGTATGTTGTCAAAGGAAAACGTTGAAAGGAATGGACGTTAAAAGTCTCCAAAACACTTTGTGTAACAGTATCAGCCGCTCTTTCTCGATCATTTCAATGCCAACAACATCTTTTTATTGGCAACGTACTACCTCAGTCCACTCACATTTCCTTTTCTGGTGGTAGATGTGAGGCCCTGTGAACTGAACTCCAGACACATCCGCCACCCATACACCAGGTTATTGTATGAGTAAGCAACAGAAATCTGCACTGGTTGTGTGGTGAACGAACGGAAGGGGTTAAGGAGCTACGTTGACGCCCTTTTCAGCTCATTAACCCTTCTCCAGCGTGTGCTGCGGTAGGTAATGCATCACAGATGTGTGTAGAGAGCTGTAAACAGTTCCTCCAGGGAATACATTAGGATGAGACTCCAGTAAAGCAGGACGATCATCCTCTGCTGCCCAAACGCCTCCTACTGCACTCCCAGACCAATACAGAACCAAGAGCCACTCATACTAGCAGCCAGTGCTCATTTACCCAGTATTAAATGCTACAATAGCTTTCAAAAGCTGGGGAAAGTTTCATCATTAAAAATATACGTTTATTATTACAAGAACGCTGCACATTTTTTGGATGATGTCCTATTAGATAATCATTATAAACTAATTACTTGAGCACACAACGACATAATTAATAAGGGGTACTGCAGGTTTTATCAAGGTAAATCTTATATTTTTATAGACTTTTCGAAGACCAAGTAAAGCAACTTTAAGGACTTACAACTTGAATGGAGCACAATACGCACTGTAATTATGGTTTTTAAATGCAAATGTATTATATTACCAACATTTCAAAGTTAAAAAAAATCTCAATTAAATGCATCTTGATTTAAGAATGTTTAGATGTTTATTTGTATTAGAAAAAAACTATACAATTTTTAAAGTGAACTTAATACCATGACTTTATTCATTTAAATCGGTCTGCTCCAATTTAAGAGGTTTTTTTAGGTCTTCTTAAGGGGGAATTAATACTTTTAAGACATTCACAATGCTAAAAGAAACACTTAATAATTCAGATGTTTTCTACCCAACCAATACTATTTAATCTGCCAAAAAAAAAAATCATTTAAGCCAATTAAGGCAAATGTTTAATATTTAAATCTGCTTCTTGCATGATTTTCCTCAATTACAAAAAAACTTTTTTTTTAAATTCATTATCCTTAATCCTTATGTAATAAATCATGAACAACCACGAAAGTCATTCAGCCCTGTTCCCAGATGATTAAGAAATTAAATAAAACGAATGACCTTTCATTTATGTATCAATAAGAATAAACCAACATTTGTCCCAAACTAGCTAGATTCTACCGAATGATAATTTAGGCTAAATTTGCAACCCTGTTACAAAGGCAAATTAAAAAAAGGTTTAATGCAAATGAATTAAATTTTTTTTTTTTAAATTATGTATTTGATTGAAATGCTTTAATTTATTTAAAAACCTCAGAGTATACTGCTTATATAATTAGTTTAACCCCTTAAAGACATTTTCTGAAGGTTAAAAATCTACCAACATAACAAAAATAAAAATAAAAATCATTTTAAGGCCAACATTATACTCTTTTAATTGGAAAGTCCCACTGAACCTTCACAAACCCTGCTTCCTAAAACCATAATCACCGATTTGTTGCCAACTGGCCTTGATCTCTCCCTTGAGCAAAGCAGTAACTTGTTCCTTATGCCTTTCCTTTACATGCGTTAAAGCATCACAAACATTCAAGCAGACGTCCCTTGAGCCATTTTACAACTGCAAAAACCAAACTCTAGTAAATCTGCAGAATGTCTGTGACGTGTCAAACTGTCAGACAACAAACGGCAGACTTCACAAACACCACCAGCATCATTAAAATCATTTGCGATTGCTCTCCGACTCCTCTTAAATCTAGCTTAACCCCAAATGTCCACGCAGACAGAAAACATCTGCTCATCTCTTTGTTGATTCACGTGAGATGATATTTGAGCACAAGGTCTTAAAAAAATAAAAATAAAAACCACAGCGGCACAGCCACAATTTAATCATACATATCTATGCAAGGTCAAACGGGCACACCGGAATAAAACAAGAACCAAACCAAAACAAGGACCACGGCTTACACACACGCTGAGCTCACGATCTGTTCTGGGAAAGAGGAGGGCGGCTCTGAGGGGTAGCTAGCAAAAGATCTGGCAGGTTTAGTTAGTGCTTGTTTACGCTCAGAAGAGATTTGAGGAATAGCTGAACACTCATCCTTGAGGAAGAAAAAGAGCTGGTTAGAATCAGAGAGAAATGCTGTGGTTAGTATTCAGGCTTCGCCAGGACACAATTTGAACAAACAATTACAACAATCCTGAAGAAGAGAAGAAAACTGGATTTCATTAAAAAGGTTCAACAGGAAAGCAATGTAAAAATGTTCAGAAATACACATTGTAGTGGTGAAGATCTGACTGCGTTTGATCCTCTGAATCCTATGTTTCATAATTCATAAGATGCCTCTGAGATGCCCCTTGAAGTGGAGTGAACCGCTCACTGTTTATGCATTTATAACGAAGCTCTCAAAGTTTGCTATATTCAGCTAAACTCCACATGAGATTATTATCCTCCGATACCCCCATCCGCTTCTGTAAACATCAACTACACTTAAGTTTGGAATAACCATGATTTTTTGCGTATTTAAAATGTTTAATGTTTCTTTAATACATTTTATGCCAATCAAGTCTGCATTTATTTGATCAAAAGTCTTGCAAAAACTGTGATACTGTGAAATATTATACTTTAAAACATGTTTTGTAATATAATTTTTAAATATAATTTAATCCTGTAACCTCAAAGCCAACAGCAATTTCTCCAGTCTTTAGCGTCACATGCTGCTTCAGAAATCATTCTAACATGCTGATTCGTTGCTCAGTTATCGATTAATTATTGACGCAAAGTTATAAAGGTTAATAGTAATAACAGTGTAATAATAGTTGTTTTCAATGTGCAAAAACATTTCTTTAATGAACAGAAGGTTTTCCGCATAAAAAAATAAAAATCTTTTAAACATTACAAAGTCTTTACTGTCAGTTTTTCAATTTAATGCATCCTTGCTTAATAAAACCATTAATTAAGCATTAATTAATCTCCACTTTTTTTTTAATCTTGCTTGCCTCAACTTTTGAATGGTAATGCATCACAAATTCTTCAAAAACAGCAAGCAGCAAAAATAGTTTTTAACAAATATCAATAAGAAAGTATATTCAAGCACCAAATCAGCATATTACAATGATTTCTGAAGGTTCATTTGACACTGAAGACTGATCCACCATTCATTCAGCATCGCTATCACAGGAATAAATATATACACAATATAGAAGAGATTCCTTTCAAAAACATTAAAACATGTAATTTCGTATTACAAACTAAAAGCAGTAAAGTCAATAATATAAAGCCCTGGATCTTGTGTGTAGTTTGGTATGTGAGCCGCTCTCTGGCATATGGCTGTCACAGCAGTGTTTCTTCACAGTGGGAACAGAAGGCTGAGCTAAAGCTGATCAGGCCAACCAGTTTTCAGGTGTAAACAATGCCACAGGGCGTGGACTCTGAAAGTTTTACAAGTTGAAGAGTCAACATGGAGGCCAGGTAAGAAGGCATACTGGCTGCCAGCCAGGCCTGCATTCAAAACATGGCTATGATGAGGAGAAGCGTCCTTAAGCCTTTTATTACTGGCTGCACTTCACTCCTCGGTAAACAAATGAGGAAAACTGTCCGATGGTTACGCCTCCCCGGGGCTGAACCGTGAAGAGCGACACTTGTGCAGACCAAACGTTTGTAGTCAGAGAAAGGATTTATAATCTCCCTCAGAGTCGAGAAGGACAAAAACGATGTGCGTACGTCTCCTTTAGCATTGTTTTATCTAACCTTTTGCGAGTCTTATCTATCGGTGCGGATGTGGATTTTCCCTGCGTTAAAAAAAACAAATGTGTCAGTACTGTTTTCTTTTCAGGCATCTGTGGGGATAGCCTATGCAAACGCAAAACACACATTAACACTCCCTCTAATGTGACACGATCTCTCTCGCAACACCGCTTGATGTCACCACGATGGCTTCATTTCAAGATAACATCATCTTTGCACTCTGCCCTGCAACTGACAGGAGATATGATCACGAAGTAGAATGTAACAATGTATGTAATGAATGCAGAGACATATTTGTTTAGTGATGGATGGGTGTGTATATCGGTCTTTTTAAAGGCAAGACTCACCGTCTCCAGCTGTTGTCAGGGGGAGGAGAAAGGTACATCGTTCCATATGGAGAGCTCTCAGCGTAGTTCAGTCAAGGAAATCCTCTGAAGCTTTTACAGGCAAATGTCACAAACACATAAATCTCAACATTTTCATTTCTCATGAGCATTTTCCACTCTCTGTCTAGTTTTTCCTTTTACTGTTATTATTTCGATTACTCATTAAATGTTATTTTTTCTCCAATTCTCTCTTTTTTTTTCTTTCTTCACAACATTGTTTATTTATAAAACTTTTGCAAACGCTGTAAATTATATATCGCTGCACTGCGATGTGAAAAGTTTGTGGACAATTATATTTTTTCAATGCTTTTTAAAGAAGTCTCAACGAAGGCTGCATTCATTTGATCAGAAAACTGTAGAACATTCAAATTGTGAAATATTATTACAGTTTAGAATGCCCGTTTGCTATTTGAATACATTTTAAGACGTACTTTATTCTTGTGATGATAAATCAGAATTTTCAGCAGCCATTGTTCCAGTCTTTAACGTCACATGATTATTCAGAAATCATGCTAATACGCTGAATTTCAGCTCAAAAAAAACCCATTACTTATTATTTTCAATGGTGAAAAGCTGTTGTGCTTATTTTTGGAGAAACTGGATTCTTTGTTCAAAACTACAGCATTCATTTGAAACAGAAAGCTTTTGTAACAATGCATATCCTTGAATAAAAGCAGTTCTTTAAAAACATTTAAAAAATAAAAATAATCATCCCAAACTTTTGAATGGTTGTCTATAAATGCAACTCAATGAATCAATTATGCTGGAAAACAATCATGTCGTAAATTCCATGCTGATCTACAAAACATTATCTTTGTGACAAACGAAAAGGAATTTGTAATCTGTCACCGGAAGACTGAGCTGTCACATTTTGTCACACTTATCACGCTTTCTTCTTGTTATCTTCCTGCGATTAGTGGACAGAGTTTCAGGCAGCCCAGGAAGGCACAACAGAGCTGAAGCTGTACTTTGCAGGTTAGTTTCAGACTGCAAAATGGTGATCATGTTTTCACATTACACAAAACCTTGATCTCACTTGATTTGTCTTGATGTCACCCTTTTAAAAATCTCACTTGCGCGATCCAAATCCACTCGACACTAACAAAAGTTACAGGAATTGTAGGAGTGAAAATAGTTAAGCTGAAGAACTCCTTGAGTAAACACAGTTTCCTCGACTCAGACCGATGTTGACAATGCTGCCTCGTCATGTCGCTCTGTGCCAAGACTCTCACATCCAAATGGGAGGAGGGGTGGATTTACAAGACAGAAAGCAGGACAGAGTCTTTCTCTCTTCAACATCTGCTAAGGCTCGGAAAACCTAGTCATCAGTTCTGCTGCAGTAATGAGAGACTGAGCGCTTCATGCCAACCTCTCAACCACCAGCCTGCCCCGTGACCCTCACCGTGACACAACACTGAACAACCAACCAATGAGCAGCCAAAGCCAAGCCACAGAAAAACCAACTTAGGCCTCCTCGTTCAAACACGCTGCAAGCAAAGATAACCGCCATCATACGTATGAAATACCTGGCTTGATACTGTGTGAATACCGTGGGGTGGGGGGGGTTAGTTCGATGATGACATAAAGCCAGACGGCTTGGATTACGAGGGATCCTTCCTAAGATCTAATTAGCCTGTGGCCGCTGAAGCGGTGTGGAGAGACAGGGTGGCTGTTACAGCACCTTCGTCTCAGAAGCTGCAGGATGGCGTGGGTGAGCTAACCTTTCTCTCTGACATTTCACACTCGACCCACACCGCTCGTCCTCCAATTGGACATCTTTCCAGAAACACTCCACAGACAAAGCAAGATCAAGGCATCTGGCATGATATATGCGGCTCGAAAGCAACTACATGGGTTAGGAGGAAGTTGGCTAGCGAGCCTGTGAGAGAGTCTAATCTTGGCAGACGTGGATGAATCGATGAGAGCAAAACAAGCCAACACTGTGAGGGACATCTGGCACTAAAAAATCTGAGCGAAAGCAAATTTGGGCTTCGAATCCTTCCTCGTATTCTCTCACTCAGCAGAATTAGAGTGGCATGAAAATGAAATGCTTTAGTGGGCGAATGTTTATTTAGAGAGTTCATTTAGATGAAATGTAGACTGTAAAGTAGGGGCATATAGCTAAAAAAAAACCTTGTCATCACATTGCTAATGGTGATGAAGGTTTTCATGGCATTGCCATGTGGTTGTGAAGGTGTTCTGAGTTCTTTTTAGAGTTTATTAATCATGTGAAGTAGCATTTATTTTTAGATTTTCAGTTTTTTTTTAATTTCATGTGCTTTTGTACATATTTGTACATATTGCACATATTTTGACTCGAGTAGGCATCTCTGCACTGTATTTGTTTTTAGAGGCCCTGCAGTCTATGGGCACCACATATACTGAGGTCCACAGAGACAGTGTAGCCAAGTCAGCCTTGATCCAACAAAATGGGTTTTAAATAAGCAAATTGGCTTAGAGAAATAAGGCAAAAACACCGTACAATCTATGACTGCCCATAATTATTAAAATAAACAAACACAAAAAAAAAAAAAACAATTCCAAATATGCTAATAATAAGTGGAGATGCCAATGCTGCTAAAAAAACAAAACAGCTCACAATTTTGAAGTAGATGATTAAACAATAAGCAAAAAAAAATGGTGGTATAATTAAAGGGGTCATGAAATGGAAAATAAAACTTAATTGTGCATGTATGAGAGTTTATGCAACAATAAGAGTACTAATTAGTTGCATGGATTCATTTTCTTCTCCTGAATCTTACTCTGGCTCACACTTATACAGCTGTATTAAAGGTGCCATAGAATGGAAAACTGAATTGACCTTGGCATGGTTGAATAATAACAGTTCAGCACATGTACATAACATACTGTGAGTTTCAAACACCATCGTTTACTACTTCTTATATAAATCAAGTGTTTGCAAAAGACAACTGAAAAACGGTCAAATTCCAACACAACACAGACTGTTAC
>JAUCMU010000125.1:22305721-22316520 GCA_032275025.1 Enteromius treurensis
TCTCACATGTGCTGCGTCTGTGAGCTGCTTTTGTAGTGCAGTCTTGATGAGCTGCAGCCGTGGCTGATCGGCCGAAAATTGACGAGGTGCAGCTGGGTTGTGTCTGTTGCCAGGGCGACGCTGACGAGTGCTCGGGTGGCTGGCCACACTTTATATATATAAAGTAGTGGTGGGCCGTTATTGGCGTTAAAGTGCTGCGTTAACGCGAGACTCTTATCGTGCAAAAAAATATATATATATCGCCGTTAATCTATTCACAAAGTTGGGTTAGGAGCTGGATCACGTGCTCTGTATGCATGCATTGCTATAGTCATTTGGATTGATTACAATTAGTATAATCACTAATACCATGGTGAATAGGGGTGAGAGAAAAAAATCGATGCAACGCTGTTCTCTCTTTAAATATTCGGAATAATTCATAATCAATGTTTTTCCCGCATATGGCACATGTGTGCGCTTGAGACGCACCGGGTTTCATTCCCGTGCACGTTGCTTGACTGTTTGTGCTTCCATCTTTCGGGTTTTCCTGATATGCTTTTTACATACCGTTTGGAATGCATTCGTATTATATGCACGAAACCTGTGTGCTGACAGACGTTTGTCACTGACAGTCGCGCGCTTTGAGTTTGTTTGTCCTGAAGCGGCTTTGGTTTAATGCACTTGCATTTTAAAATGCTTTTATACGAAACTGATGTGCACACCATAAGTTATGTTTTCAGAGCAGATCAAAACATCTGATATATCGAATGAGATCTGTGCATTAGTCTGAATACAGCATGTTAAAGCTGCCACTGTTTTGATCTCATCAGTAATAATCAAGCGGCAATAATGCAGAGGAAAAAATTAAAAATCCAACTTTTAAAAGTCAAAACTATTTCTTTAAACTTTCGTATATTTAAAGAGCACTTTTTAAAATAAGTAATAGTTTTAAAAGAGTATAAAAAGGCACGTTTTGCACAAAATACAGACTAAAATGCATGTTTGAACTACTTCCAACTGAAAATATCTTGCTCTGACATATCTTAAAATTTTGTAAAAGATGCATTAATATCTTAATTTAACTAAGGCCTAGTCCTGGTTTAAACTAAGCCATGTTTGTGAAACTGGGCCATTGTGTTGATAATAATAATCTTATTGAATTGAATTGTGAAACCAAGATTCACACCCTTACTTTTAAGATGGCAAAACTGACACACAGATATCGCAAATATAAACAAAAAGCATAGACACTTCAACGTCGGTTAAGATGTAAAGTTGTAAAGATGCATTTGCGCAGCAGAAGAAATTAATTCGGGTAAAAAAACAGTAGATTAAGAGTCGTTTTGAAATCGGATCGTGACTCCAAGAATCGGAATCGGTTTGGATCGTAAAGCGCGCCTGAAGATTCCCACCCCTACTATCGATTGTGTAAAAAAATAGCCAATAAGCTTTTGTTACAGTGAACTATTATTTTCTACCAGCTAGCTGGTGACAGGACGTATTAGAGGGAGCACCTGTGAAGCACAAGATGGGTCCATTTTCTTGACGATTTAAAATGTTTTTCAATGAACAGCGCATTCTGGGATGTGAGAAACACATTCATATATCATGCTCTGCCCATACTGACTTCTACTTACAAAACCTCACTCTAGATTATTGTGTTTAAAAAGATTGGCTCTAAAACACCACACCACAAAATACTCCCTCACTTACATCACATAAAAGCACTAAGAAAAATGCTACTTCAAATCCATTTCAGGCAGACAGCTCAGAAACACAGGCTTGTTAATAAACACGCAGATCCTCGCTCTCAGCACACATTCTGGGGTCATGGAGAGTCACATCGAGCCTTTCTATGTACGCCGTTATCAAAACAATGACACCCCAGCTGTGGAGCAGCACCAAGCTGCTTAGTGAAGCAGAGGATTTCCCTGGGGCAGCTTGCTTAGGCTTATGCTTTTCCTCTCCTGTCAACATCACACATTGCTATTATTACTACAGTGCAACCTCCAGAAACCATTTTTTTAATTAAAATTATACATTAAAAACGAGTTCTTTGATTTCTCTATTCAACATCTTTCTCATGCAGTTCTCAGTTTTGTTCATTTTCACCAATGAATGTGTAAAAGGTTGAAAAACTGTGCTGATATCTAAATATAACACCTTGATCCACTACCACTTGCAAAGACTGAACATGCCAATGGACAGTGAGCGGGCCTGCAGCTGGATGACTTCCTGCATGTAAACATTGGCTTATAGACAACAAGTGGTGTAAGAAAGTTGCGTTTACATTTCATCAGATCCTACTGAAAATGAAAAGAAAACATTTGGTCGTTGTCTTACGCCAAACACACAAACCTATAGCTGCCAAATCTGTTTCTATGAGCAGACTATTAAATGGCATATTCAATTCTGAACCTTTTTCTTTCTGCTCAACCAAAAAAAAAAGTTTCAAACGATCCCTTTGTTGATACCAGTTTAATGTGCAGACACCATAAATATAATTAAGCCATTTGTAGGTTCTTCATTTCCTTGAAAAGTATTAAGTGTAAACACTGTAGCATTGCTGATTATTTGAGAAATTAAAAAACAAAGGATGTCCAAACATTGTTAGTCCTTTCATAGCAATTGGTAGTACTGACAAATGTGCTGCTTCCTTTGGGATCACTGAGACACAGGCATTTGTGGATAATTGCTAACTAAGTTTGCTAAATTCTCACAATAATCAGTATTTGGCTAACAGCCCATGTTGAATTATGTATGTATTGCTAAGAGGTTGGTAACCAAACACAATGTATAAAAATGTATACAATTTAACCATTTTTTAGCATTTCTGAAATGCAAGCTTTTTCCTTCAGGGCTCATCAATTGTAAAGTAAAGAGGTATGACTTTAAACTCCGACGCTTACTATAACACAACCACATGTTCTCGTGCCCTAGAAGACAAGGCAGCCAAATAATGAACTGGCAGATCATATATTCATTCATTCCCGCCTACAGACTCCACACAGAGACAGTGCGCTGTCTGAGGCAGAGCTGCTCTCTGCTGAAACATTTCCCACTGCTGAAAGACCTATAGTTAAACCACTACACCTGACTGACATTTCTTAACCCCTCTCTAAACCATACTTCAAGAGCTAAAAAAGTCCATTGCAGACGTCAGCAAAAGCTAAACTCTAAACTCAGTCATGCCAATATACAGTATGCACTTTTCCATAACTCACAGTTAGGTTCTAAGAGACAGTTCACCCAAAAATTTACATTTTATGAAAAGCATCACTTGGACTATTAACAATGTCCTTACTATCTTTCTGGCCCTTGACTATCTGTCTTGCCTTACATGTTTGGAACAACATCAGGGGGGCGAGTAAGTAATAAGAGATACTCCCTTTTTGGTGAACTACCCCTTTAGGCACCCTGAATTTGTTCAGGTCAGTCTAAAGCTACAGAGGACAACGTTCAGCATCACAAGTGTGAGCATGATGTATTAGCACCTTTAAATGTTTACATGATGTGCATGTAAATGAAACTGAAAATGCAAAGCAGCTCAGCACACTAAAAGCTTCTCACGTGGCCCCTATGTTAACCAGGGTAACCATACATTATTACAACAAAGAACCCGTTACAGCTCATGTTTAAAATCCTAAACTATTAGTGAATCTTCTCAAGGGCATGTCTACAGGAGGGAACATTATAATAGTCAAGTGCTCTTCATTACAAGGTCTTTTAATGGCGTCTACAGAACCATTGCATTGAGTCTTTATGGTGAACAAAAAGTTCTTAAGAGCTTTAAAATGCTTGCGCTGAAGAAAAAAAAGGGTTATTTTAAGAAGCGTTTACTGATAAGTTCCTCTTTGAGGAACCCCAAATGGTTATAGCATCACTGCAAAAAATACATTCTGCTTGGTTAGTTGCTACAACTATTGGTTAAGTATTTTTGAATTATGATCAATGTCAAGGTCAACACTGCATATAACTTGTGTTGTCTATGACTTTTTTGGTAAGCAACCATGTAATATTCAATATCGTGTACAGGTTACCATCACCAAACAAACAGGCTTGTAAAACAACCTTGAGTTTTGAAAAAGCACTTTTTAAATGAATATCAAAACTATTATTATTTTTACAATTGAATAACACCCTGAAGAGGTCTTCTTACCTAAAAGTGGTTATTTTATAAGAACCTTCCTTTTTAAGGGTCAGACAGCCATGTTGGGATAATTTTTCAATTATCACTGACTGTCTGTACATTATCCATTTTAAAGTGCATACAAATAAACTCCTGCCTTCGCACAGCTGCAAATTTACTTTCTCACAAAATATTAACTTGCATAAAAATATTTTTTTTACAGGCAATATTGAGCTACCCACCCAACATATCCAAACGCCGACCTAGGGACAGCACCACTGTAAAATCACTACTGTTTCTGTGCTCATTCGGTCTCATATGTTGTTTTTACCGCGGTTTTACAGTAGTATCAATAGCTGGAGTAAGCATGGCATCTCAGCTGGAAACTATGGTTGCCATGGTAACGTCCGAATCCATCAAAATCATTCGCACTCAGACAAAAAATACGTTTGCTACTTACAGCTCAGGCAAAATATAATTAACGATTGATCAGCTGAGACTGGTAAATATGATGATACAAACTGAACGCATCAGCCCTTTAATGATGCCCATATGAATGTGTGCGGTGTGAATGACAGCACTCAGCCACTGGCTTTCTCTCATCCCTCCTTATTTACTGCGATTCAGTTGCGCATAGGACAAACTTAGGCAGCCGCATTTGATGTATAAAATCCAGGGAGCGAGGTAACGTTAATTACCAAATTTGGCTTTGCTTACCCTTGAGACGGTGAGGTCTGTCATGAGCTGTTCGAAGGCCCGCGTCTCCTCCGCCTGTTTCTGGTTGTGCAGCGCGATCTTCTCGCTGAACTTCCGCGGATTGGAGCCACTCGAGCCCGGGGATCCAGACATGGTTGGGCCGCAGAGTTTCGAGATCAACTTCGCAGGGAACTGACGGTTGAATGTTGTAGATATAGAAGTCAAATGAGTTTTAGTTGTCCTTCCATGTCTGAAAAGCGTTTAAGGGTGCAATCCAGATGCTGTAGGGAGGTTTGACGAGGTCGCTTTAACGACAAGAGCTTTGCCACCATTAATGAACTGGAAAACGCGATGAAACGGTATTATTAACAACTTAATGGACTTAATTCAGCTTAAGTGCAAAGTAACGATAATATATATGTATATATATTAACTCCTTATACTGACTATAACACAAATATTTGTTTTCAGGCGATGAGCCGAATTTGCTAAAAGTTTGTCAGGAAACTGGAGATCGCTAAATATTCATGCGTTTATGACAGTTTCGTTTGGCTTTACTAAACCACCTCTTGCTTTGTATCGTGGGGGAAATAGTAAAAAATGTGTAATACTGTGCAATGCCAAACAAAAAAACGAGATAAAAAATTTCACTTGGATTTACGAAAGAAGTTTAGCAACGACTCTAGCTAGCGAGCTAAATACTTCAGATTGGGACGAGAACAGTTTCAATTATGTATGTTTTTGTTATTCTGCATTGATATTTAAGTGCCCACCACTATTTATGAATTAAGATAGACCGTTTGTGATATAACTGTCTAAATGTGTGTATAATGGATTGATATTGCTCGATCAGGTACAGGATAAAGTCAGCCGTGACAGCTAACCAGCTAATGAGCGATATGACAATCAAAATATCACAACCGATTTATCACAAACAAACTGTAAATGACAACCAACAATCGTCCGACTCTTAAAACGGCCCACTTGTGTAGTAAATTCAATCAATCTTTTTCCTCCAATACTGAACTTAGTTTCGTGAGATTTCAACAAGTGGTCTAACGTTAGCCAATGTAAAGCTCGTTACGCATTCAAAACTCGTATAAACAGGTAAGCGCGACAGCAACTCCGCAGCAAGGTAGCAAATCAAGTTCGGCATCAGACACTCACTGTCCTGCGGCCAGTGACCGACCGCGGAGAAAATGTTTAGATGTTACTGATTCGTGAAATGCAGCGGCGAAATCTGATCGTGTAGTCCGCGTGTACTCCTTTTGACTCTCTTCTCCGAGTCCATCATCTAGATCCACCTGAACTGTGATCCACTGACTCGTGACTCCACGGCACACATTTGTTTTGTCAACTCCGATCCCTCACTCCGAGTGAAAACAAGCCGAGGAAAAAATACACAAGCCTGCCCCAAAACTGTATACCATTTTTTTTTTCCAAGTTGTGTCCACAAGGAGGCAGTGGAGTTCCCTTAAAGGGATACACGTCACTATTTACTATGTTAAAAGTGGCATGAAAAATATTAGAAATAGAAATCATCAGAGGAACGTATTACTTTTTAAAATATAAATGATAAAGAAAATAAATATTTTAAATTGCAATGTTTTTGTTATAGTAATAATATTTAACAATATTATAGTTTTCACTGAATATTTATCAAAACGTTAAAAAATATTACTGACCCTGAGTTTTTAACAGTAGTGTGTGTGTATATATGCTTTTTAATGTTTTGATATATATTCTGCTCTCTTACTCCATACAGGCAAGCTCCAACCAGCTCTATGAGACATTCGGTGCTGCTTAGCTAAATCACATTCTACATTAAGCAACTTCAATGGGATCTCTTGTTTATTTTCTTTGTAGCTGCTAGAAACATCATTCTGTTTGTGGAGTGTGTTACTGGCTACACTGATAAACACAGTTAAGAGGAGATGTACACATCCAAGCTAAGCACTATGGGTAAAGGGTGAAACAGGCATTGAGCTAGGTCGGATGCTCTCATTTCCAGACACATGAAATAGTATTTAGATCCACATTATGATCTCAGTAAAATAATAAAGCTATCTATGAGAGTAACAGCTTGTTTTCCTTTATTCAGGACAGTTCCAGTGAACCAGAAATCTATAATTGTCAGGCTCCAGGCTGTCACATTGTCCCCAGTTTTCTTTTGAAGGCATGTGCAGACATTTGCAACATTTGTTCAGTCTATAGTTTCTTTATACTTAAAGAAGACTTCCATTGTGGTGGTTCCAAGATGCCCAGCATTATGAGCACATGAGATAGTCTATCTCTTTAAAGGAGGATGATATCACCAGTGCATGTGAGAATGATCTTTGTAAAATACAGCTCTGCAATATCAAAGTGACTTTAGTGTTCTTCATCAACTCTAGGACTAGGGGTTTGAAGAAGTGAGCGCCAATGAAATGCCCCAACATCCTCAACTCAATCTCTGAATGCTATACTGCCTTATGTGGAACCTTTTTATTGCACATTTAATGAAGTGACATGAAGTCATCACCTTGGAAATCACCTGTTTGTAAAAATATTTTAAGTCTTGGCTGTGTTTCCTAAAAGCATAGTAAGCCTATTGTTGACCCATTACCACCAGCTACAGTACGACCAGCTTAGGCTTACGATGCTTTTGGGAAAAACAGCCTTAAGTTGATTGTATTTTCTTTTATTAGGTACTAAGTTTTTATGGAATAATTAGAACTATTTTTAAAATAGTTTTCTCATAAATAAATACATATTGCTAAAACAATGAAATGAGACAAATTACACTTTGTGAATCTGTCAGTGAGAACAGGTGAACATTGTTGTAAAATTAAAGCTACTGTTTTCTCACAATTATTATCTTATGTTTAAATAGTTCTGATGGTAGCACAGAGAGGCAAGTCTTCCAGAGCATTTTAGTTCACCGTTGCTTGTTGGTGTATAGTGATATTCCTAGCCCCATCCAGAATGCACAATTCTTGACAATGTTCAATCACTTCTGTCAACATTTGATTGCATCTTATGCATAATATTAATAATTACTTTCACTTTTCCTTAATCCATCCCACTTTATGATCTCAGAAATAGACATTCACCAAAACAAAAACAACCTATAGGTATTGTTATTTAAATCGATCAAGTTCTAATAAAACCGATAATCTTAGATGATCTGTTGACTTTTACCCAGCAAACACAACGTTGTAAAAGCGTTTTATTCACATTGTGAAAAGGTTGTGATAATGTTTTTTTCCAACGTATTTAATACGACAAATGTCGTTTTTTTAAACGTTTTAAATACGTTTTTATGACGTTCAAATGTCTCCTTCCAACGTTTTAAAAACGTACTTACCACGTCCAAACTGGTACTTTACATGCTGCCATAAAAACGTTTTCTTTACAGTGTTAAATCTGAATATTCATCTTATTACCAGTGCTTTTTTACATTTCACCTTAGTTGTAGCGTTGCTGAACTCTAGTTGTTGTCCATTGTATAAGCCTATGTTTATGTAAGCCTAATAATTTATACTACACACAAATTTAGTCACTCCACTCATTGTATTTATTCACTAAACATAAAAGTAATATGACATGGGTAGTTCAAAAAAATTCTAAATAAGAAAAAATGCATATTTTATATACATAATTAACAAAATAAAATGGTATCAAGTAGGACATGATAATTATGCAATGACTGAAAAATTTGAATATGAGCACATCAATAAATCTTTTTATAGAAAAAAAAAACAGCATTTCATTTGTAAAATGTAAAGAACTTAATTCCAACAAGTTACAGATAATTGTATTGCAGTTACAATAGTAATCATAATGCAATCGTTTTACTTTGTTTGCATTAAAATTAATGCTAATATATATTACTTTTTAACACAAATTAAAGGAAGAACATGTTTAAATAAAATATAATAAATATAATTTATGATGTATATTATTGTTATTTTATAATATTGGCATACCTGATTTAGAAAAAAAAAATATTGCGTTAGCCATTATTCAGTGCATTTATTGCAGGTTACATTGTTATGCCTATAGGTGGCAGTAAGGGACTGTCTTAATGGGTTAGTTATAAGACCATTCATTCAGTGCTGATTTTTTCATTTGGCGAATTATGTGACCCACCAAATTATAAGACTCTACTGAGAGTAGGTTAGGAAAAACAACAAAAAAAACAAACAAACAAACTAGGGTTTAACTAGGGTATAACTACCCAGCAAACATTTAGACGTGTTGTGATTCGGTTGTGGCAGGACGTCCAGCAGGTGACGACTTTTACACGTGCATTTATAGTCCGTCATCAACCTCTATCAAATCCTTATGAAATATGCAAAAGCAATTTTGCTTACACCTTTGTTAATACTGCCATAATTAAAGTGCCCCACGCAGTTTATAAGACGTTGTGAAAAGACGACAACTGACGTCCTTTACACACAAGACCTATAAAAAAGCAAGAATTATTTTTTAAAATCTTTATTTAAAAAGCAAATAAATAAATAAAAACATGACGTTTGGATTTACACCTTGTTTCATTTCAAATTATATTCATGAAGAGCCCTGTGTGGTTAAGTGATTATGAAGCCATGCATTTTAATTATTATTCAACACGTTATCCATGCATTACGATGCAATATTATTATTCTTATTATTCTTATTAAATGTATATACATATAAAACGGTCACTATTTGATGTCTGAACTGGATAAACATTATAATTTAACAAATCTCGTGATATCTGAAAATCTCGCGATATGATTTGTATTTTCTCGCGAGAGCTTGTTAACGTTATTTCGTTCCAGAGCAGCAGTCGGAGAGGAGGAGGATTTGTTGTGTTTTGAAAGTTGAGGAATTATTGAAAGTCTACTGTTGGGTGAGTACGTTTTGCTTTAATGTGGTTAAGATTTACTTGTTTGACATGAAAGAAATGATGTGGACATTGTCAGCTGAGGTTTATTTTGAGTTTGGCTAGAATTAGCTAGGCTAAAAGTTAATTGAGCTAACGCTAACCGCTTTATCCAAAACTGAAACTCTGCTGGCGTGAGATCACCAGTAAAAAACACTTTGAGCCTCTGAGTTGTATTGTTTTATGCAGTTAAGTAACTTCTTAGAGAGATGGTGTAATAAATCAGGGATTTTCCCCAAATCTTTTAGATAATAACTTATTTTCTTGGTGCTATTGTAACTGCTAGCCTAATTCATACAAGCGCTCTCTCTCTCTCTGTTTCTCTTTCTCTGTGTCTCTCTCGCTCTCTTTCTAATAACTTCATTATTATCTGCATTAGTCCGCTATCAACGGCTCAAGCCTCCATTGCCAGCTTTAAAATGACGCCGGACCGTTAAATTATTAGAAAATAATGCACACCCGAGGTGTAACGGCCACGATGCGAATTTTTCTAATAATTCAACGGCCCGTCGTCAATTATTCCTTACATAACAGACCGCATTCTACATTGGAATTCAACCAAGCCATCATGTAATAAAATAAGTTAGTAATAAGCATATATCATAGCATAAATTGGTGAATTTAGAAGAAATCTACAGATGCAAACAGATGGAGGATAGCTACACTCTAAAAATTGTAACTGCATCTGGTATATTAATCAATAAAACTGAGTAGAAATAAGTGAACATTAAACATTAAAAATTACAATATTTATAAATTAACTTTTTATTTATGAGTAATTTAACTTTTTTTTTATTTCCTCTAAACCTTTATAAAATAGTATTCCATACAACCACAAATGCATACATGAAATTGGTTTTTATTTAACTTTTCTCAATTATTTTGTTAAGCTTAATTCAAACAATCAAGTAAGATTTTCTGAGATTTTATTAAGTTAACAAAGTTAAATATTTCTCTTTAGAGTGTAGTAGGTTTAAAACAAACTCCATCTAAATGTGGATTTTGAAGGGCCCAAAAGGGCCCATGTGACACCCCTCTTCATCTCCCTGCACTGGCTCCCAATTGCAGCTCGCATCAAATTCAAGA
>JAUCMU010000125.1:22316620-22335429 GCA_032275025.1 Enteromius treurensis
GATCGGAAGAGCGTCGCAGGGTGGCAGACTACAGCGTGGCAGACTCTGGCTGTGGCTCTGGCAGGGTGGCATACTACAGCGTGGCAGACTCTGGCAGCGTGGCAGACTCTGGCCGTGGCTCTGGGAGACTCTGGCCGTGGCTCTGGCAGCGTGGCAGACTCTGGCCGTGGCTCTGGCAGACTCTGGCCACGGGTGTGGCAGCGTGGCAGACTCTGGCCGTGGCTCTGGCAGACTCTGGCCACGGGTCTGGCAGGGTGGCAGACTACAGCGTGGCAGACTCTGGCCGTGGCTCTGGTAGACTCTGGCCACGGGTCTGGCAGGGTGGCAGACTACACCTTACCTTTTGGCAGGCAGTAGTTTTCTGGGCTTTGGCACAGGGGGCAATCTCTTCGCTGGCTCGATGCGCTCGGGAGGCGCAAGCTCGGAGAAGGGCTCAGACAGCGATGGAAATTTTAATAATAAACTCAAAAGCAAGGATTCCAACATTTAAAGCAAGTGCAAACACGCGTAACATAATTATATTGACTGACAAACACAAACTCAAAAGACTTTTAAAAGTTTTAAACGCTGAAGACTAATCACTAGACACGACACAGCTGGGGAAACACAGGTTGAAGGGAATCAAATAATAATTAGATCACAACACAGGAAAGACCATATAAGGGCAAACAGGAACTAGGACGAGAAAGACTCTGTAGAATACAAAAACACAGAACTAGACAGACATAGAACGTGACACAAAGCCTGAAAACTCAGTTAACAGAGGAACGTCTGGTGCAGCCGAGGCAGGAGCGGCTTTCACAGGAACCTCTCGTTACTCTATTTCCTCCTTACTCTATTATACATTATCATGTGTAGCTCAGTACCTTAAACCAATCATGTTGAAGGATTTCCCCCAAATCAATCCGCCGGCTTGGGTTTCCTTTAAGCAGGGACCGAATCAGGTCGCTGCATTCTGGAACAGAAGAAGAGACGAAAGAGTCAGAATATATTACTTTAAACTTTACACCTGCTTTCTTTGTATTAAGCTGTAAAATATCACTATTCTTTACTGTAAAATCATACAATCAGGTATAATTTTTCTGTATTATGTATGCAATTTCTGTATTTTGTATTACTTTCCCCTTGGTATGATTTAATTACAGTAGGTCTTCCCATCTGTTGAATGGGATCTTACCATCTGACAAGTCCGGCCCTAACCAGATGCCGAAGTCGATCAGCTTCTTGTCTCTGGGTTTTGGAAAGCGTCCACACACCAGCACGAACAAGAGCACTCCCAGAGACCATACAGTTGCTGGTTTCCCGTGGTACCTGCGGTTCACGTAGTACTCAGGCGGAAAGTACTTTTTTGTTCCTGAAGGTAAGAGATTCTGTCTGATTAGTAAGCTTGAAATACAACAGAATATTTTCATATCATTCTCATCTGGTGTTATTAAATTAAAACAAAACATGCAGTGAGATATTCTAAATGAACTTGTCCCAAGATACATACCACAAAATTTTTTATATCCGGAGTCTCTCAGGAGATCCCCACACCCGAAGTCAATCAGTTTGACCTTAAGTGTTTCTGGGTTGATCAGCAGGTTCTCCAGCTTGATGTCCCGGTGAAACACTCCTCGCTGACAGCACGTTTGGGCAGCCTTTATTGCCTGTGCCATGATGAACCGTGCTTTATCCTCGCTGAGAAAACCTCCCTGAAACTTCACGTATTTCCACAGATCTTTGCAGGGGGATGGCCGCTCCATGACCATGATGTAACGTTCAGGCTGATCCTGCCAGTCCAGCAGCTGAATGATCTCTGGAGAACTGGGCTCTTTGTTAACAAGCAGTAAAAGGCCAACCTCTAACGGAAGGGGTGAGGGATGACCAGGCTAGAAGAAAGATCTTTGTTAGATGGAGCTGCTTCACACAAATTGTTGTCATTATGTTTGCAAAGTGAGTGTCAACTTACAACATTGATGTATTTAATGTTCTTTGGCTTCCTGGCAATTTTTACTGCCACCTGGAAAGCAAAACAAAACATTTATTACATTTACAAAATGATATATACACATAATATAAAATATATATATATATAATATACACTATTATGTGAGAGAAGACAATGTGGTAAAATATTATAAGAATATAACAATACCTCAAGTCCATCCTCCAAGCGTTTCCCTTCATACACACAGCCGAATCCTCCCTTACCAAGCATTTTGCCGACTTTATACCGGCTCAGAATGTCATCTGTTAACAGATGAAAAATTGTATATATAATTGTATATATAATTGACATCAAATGCCAAACAGTAGTCGACGACAGTGTTGTGTGAAATGTTTGGAGCAGTAAACTCACCCTCGGTCGTCAAGTCCACTATGCTGCTGTGAGCTGAGGCTGGACTGTGCTGAACTGAAACTGGAGGACTTTGAACCTGCTGATCCACAGAAGGAAGGTCTTCACTGGATAGAGGCTTGTACCAGGCAACGGGGTGCAGAAAAATATGATCTAACGAGGGAAATAACAAATAAAAAATGTGTTTTGAACAAACAATTTAATACTGCATACTCATACCTTGTTTCAGATAAGACATGAAATCTAACTTTGTTAAACCACATTTTTTCTTTCTGATAAAGATTTATGTCATGTTGTGCAATAAAAATCTTACTGTATCATAGCACATTTTGGGATTTTGATATAAGGTATGATTATGGACAACAAATGGCAAATTAAGTACAAATCATTGTTGTGAATTCATTCTAATTCATTAAGTATATTTCTATTAATGGATAATCATATCTAGCTAAAACTTATGTGGAATTTTTAATGTGCAGAGCTCTTATTTACACATTCTCAATTAATCATAGGTGTACCTTTTATTTGTTTCTCTTGTATTATCGCCTGGTCTGAACCATATGTAATGGTTTTAAGAGACAGCAACTTCTCAAAACCCTTTGACCTCCTTTTCTTTCTCACTGGCTCTTCTAGTTCTTCACTAGCACCAACAGGCTGGTGGTTCTCAGATGTATTGGTGCTGGATGGTGTACTCTGATGGGAGACGTACACCTGATCACTGAAAGAACTTCTTTTTCTTTTTGGGCCAGTGATAATAGATGTCTGGTTGGGTTTGTCACTCCAGTCACCGAAGTGAAGAGATTCGAAATTCTCCGTCCTCTTTTTCTTTCTCCTCTCATTTTCCTCACCAGGACTAAAGGGGAGATAGCTCTCGGCCGAATTAGTGCTGGAGATTAGTGGCGTTGTACTCTGATGGAAGCCGTACAAACTATCGCTAGAAACGCGTTTTCTTTTCAGTGCCATGATAACAGTTTTCACTATCAAAAGTAACTGTATCAGAAACCGTAGAACGAGTAAAGATCGAAATCTCGCACATCTATATTCTAAGCGCGAACGTTACATTTCTTTATGATGTAATCGAATCCAAAGCTCGAGCTATCATTTGAAATGCGCGCAGGCAACTGTCACCAAATTAAAAATAAACAAGCAAATAACATTCACTTTTTTAATTTTAATTTGTATGTTTGTTTTTTTTTTAAATACAACAAACTAAATAACCATGACCGTAGTAAACGCGGTTATTTGGTGCGGTTTTTTGTTTTAGAAAACCATGGTTCTTCTTAAGTTACTATGGTTTTACTACAAAAGCCATGGTTACAACAAAAAAACCATAGTTGATTTTCGTAAGGGTTTGCATGACGCTAATCTGCGGTGATTGGTCTCATTTTCATTTCATTATACCTGTAATGCCTGATAAAGCAGCTTTCATTTGAATTAGCGTTTTCATTCAGACCAACGCAATAAGAACAAGTGGGCGGGCAATATGCTAATATCTTATGTTGACGTCCTAATTATCTGTACCATATTAAAATAGAATAACCTTAATATGTGGGATTTTCTGAACAAAAGCATATACTGTGGTTTTTATCTATATATTTTATTGATAGTTTTAGTTTTTAAATAGATATTCTGGACAATAATGTGTCATTCTATCACCATTTTCTGACCAGCATCTTTGTGAACTTTAAAGTGTTAATGGTAATATAAAAAAAATTCACCTTCATACAGCTTTTTTTTTTTTAACATTTACATAGAAAACAATGGCATTTTGTTTTAAGGTTACAGCAACTGAGAACAGTTACAGTAAGTTTGATGTTCTGCATTCTTTTGTTTTAAGACTTTAATGATTGAATTCTGTTACAGCTCGAAAGGTTTTTATAAGAAAATGAATGTGTCTGTACATATTTTACATTTTAGAATGAATCTGTTTATTATATCATTTTCTCAACATAATGAGTGAATAAACCAACATCACTAATCAGTAAAAATATGTAACCATTATTCAACTAACAAGAGACAATGAGATGGACTGACATTATAAGCACTACATGTTGATATGTTACGTCTTCTCCACAAATCTTCCCAACGGTTTATTCAAGTTAAGGCACCTTTAAAAAAATAAATGGACACAAGGCTGCAAAAATTAGAGGGACGTAAACGTAAAACTCATCCAGCATGCAGTGTCCAAATGCTCTGAAAAAAAAAAAAAAAGTCCTCATTTTTTGACCAGCCAATGAAGTATACCTATTCATTTTTTTTTTTTGCGCAAATAAAGAAACAAAAATTGCTCTGATAAATATATTTTGGTAACATTTTGGAAGAATGTGTCTACAACACTCATCACTCTCCTATACGATAGGGATACTTAGAAACAATTTTAAAATTGTTTCACCCTAAGAATAGATTAGATAATAAAAATGTTCATTTTACATATAACATATACAGTATTCAAAGCTCATGCAAGCACAGTTTGCAAAAGATCAAAGCAAACTACTATTGATACTCTTACATCTCAGTAAAAACAGAAAACAGTCAACCGTTACATATCCGGTAGATACAGGTCGGTGGTCTACGACAAATTTAATAATGTACATTCAAGGAATCCATCCTTCAGAGAAAGGCACAGAGGGCATACTCAGAGTAGTGCAGGAAAGACATTTATACCACATCACTTTATACCAAACAGTCTGTCAAGTCCCTCTGAGTTTCTATTTGCCGTAGAACTTCTTGTTGAGCAGGAAAATAAGGAGGTTAACATTTACAGTAGCTCGATCGAACAGCTTCATCACTGCCACCCCCTCGTACTGCAACTGGAGTAGGTCCTGTTATCAAAAACATCAAAAACATGGTTAACATTATAGTATAGGGAACAATTCTCACTTTTATCTTCCTGCTTATTAGCATGCCTATTAATAACTTATAGGCTGTTTTTAAAGCGTGGAAACGAGCTTCCATACATCACATGTAAAGCCTAAAAATATCAAGAGAAGAACTTTTTACCTGGTATTCTAACATTAATGTCTCCAAATGCACTCCCATGAGTTTAGCTTTCACGTCAAACACGCCTACAGCCTCAGATGGTGAGATCTCAAAAATCACATTCTTATACCTGTAAAAATAGGAAACAAGGAAATACAAATACATAAACATATAGTAGTGTAAGGAGCGAACTGATGAACTTAAAAACAGGACCAGAAATTGAAACTCACTGATTTGGCTGGAGATCCTCGATGTCAATAAGCACTCCCTTCTCATGCAGACGGGCTGCTGTGTACTTCTGCGATACCTGCTTACTCTTCTTGGCCTTATTGTCTCCGGGTTTCTTAGAAACTCTGTGTGTGTGTGTGAAACAATGGTATTATTCATAGAGCTTAACGGCAATTATTCAATCAGAGATAACGACATGAACTGGACAGTAGTTACTCCAAATGCTTGTCACTCACTTGCCCTTGCTGGCTAAATTGTCCATGCAGGTCTTGATGTATTGATTATAGTAGTCGATCTGCACATTATAGAAAGTGCTCTTGGAGTTCAGGGCAGAATTAGTCTGCTGAAGCTTCACCAATTCTGCCTTTCGCCGCTGACGGTATCGCCTCTGGTTCCGGATGTCCTACGAACACCATCAACAAATAAATCAGGCTCATTTGAAGTTTTGTATTAATATACGTTCCCCAAAAAAATCCCAAAGGATATAGGAATAGTACCTTGGTGATGTCATTGATGAGATCCTGGTATTTCTTCTCAGGGTGAACTTTGCCCAACTCTCCTAGCCGCTGCAAGTTGCTCTTGATTTTGTCCTTCTTGCCTTGCAAGGTAAGGCTGTCATCCACAACGGGTTTGGCTTGCTTCATCTTCTCCGGGGTCTTAGCATCACGAATAGCTCTTCGCTGCATGGCACGCTGGTACTCGGTTTCCTATTCCAAAAAATAAATGCAGATTTGAATACAAACTAATTTGATATGTTTTTCTAATTGAAAAAGTCTGCATTGAATGTACCTGCTCTGGTGAAGCTACAGTCTCCAGGATCTCAGTAAGCGTCTCTCCTGGCTGAAACCGGATCACATCTACTATGAGCCTCTTGGTGCTAAATGACAAAGATGATTGGATAAAGATGTTAAAAATAAAAAAATAAAAAGAGTAACAAATACATTAACAAGAAAAAATATTAGTTCTAGAACCTAGTGACCTACAAAGGCAGCAACTCCATGCACTTGGCAATAGCATTAATTATGACTTAAATTATATTTGATTGTCGAATTAACAATTCTATAGTCTGAAGCAACCTTTCGGGTGGCAGACAGGCAGTCATTCATTTCCAATGAAGCAGCATGAAATCTCTATGCGTATGCTGAAATTTTAGATGAAATTTACGGCTTTGGAAGCATTGAAAGCATTTGTGGCAAGACCAGATGTGACAGCCTGGCCATATTGGATGTATTCTAATGCACTTTAAGATCAGTGCCAAACAAAATGAGAATTACCAATCATTTTTTAACAAACTGTTATTCTTTAAACATTGTTTCTTTAAAATGTTTGTGGATTTATACAACCACTGAAAATTCCATTCTCAATTCCAAAAATCAACAGAAGAATTTGAGCAAGGCCTTGTCCTTACTTGAGGAGGAGAGTCTTGGCATCCATTTCAGCATTGGCCTGGTCAGGGACATCAAATTTATTGGTGAGGGTGAGAGAGACTTCTGTTTTACCCATCATTTCCTTATTAGGATCGTCAGGGGGAAGTGGGCTCTCACCTGCGAGGGAAAGATAAGTCTATCACTCTGACTCTGCAGGACCTAGCGTCCTGAAACTTCAAAGCTAATCTCAGAGACTCACCTATTAAAGACTCAATGGTGGGCACTTCTCCTAGGTCATCTAGCAGCTCATGGATAGGATCATTGTGGTCAGGAGCGATGGCATCCTGGTGGTCTAGCAAGAGCTAAAGAAGATACCAGAATACATTGAGTTCTGAAAACCACCTACATCCTTTAAAGGTGCAGTCACAAAGGTGAAATTCCAGCTGTATATAAGGTCCACCGTCTATTGTCATTAGTGTAGTGATTCTTGAAAGACCGCTCTCACTTTTAAACCAATCAGCATCTTGTTGGTCAATGTAGTAAACTTTTCCACAAATAACTTGAAACTGAAGCAAAATATCTATAAGGAATTTTATTCAAAACTCGCATTAAGTTACCGTGTGAGTGTTGATGATCTCGCCAATGGAAATGTAGATGACAGGCTTGGTCAAGGTGACCAGGTCAGAGTACTGATCCACATTGAACTTGTCTTCCAAAGATGGCACGTCACAAGCAGACAAAAAGAAACGTCTGGGCGATTGGAAAAGTTCTTGCATCAGTACAGAAATAAAGAAACAGCTTGAAATAACAAAATAAACAAGAAATTTGACGACACTTATACCTAAATTTCTGGTAGGAGCTAGAGAGGTATTCATTGATGGGGTTTAGATGAGCGTTGTCTCCGAGGAACATCTTGTTGGAGGCTGCGTGCTGCAGCATTTTGGCGATTGACCCGAGGTTTCGCCTCTGTTCAGTGGTCAGCTGACCTCCAGCCGAGAGATCAATGATGTCGAAGGCATCAGGAGCCACAATAGCGGGGTTCATGTAGCGGTAGTACAGCAGGTTGCCCACAATCTTAAAAGATAATACGGATGAGTACGTCTTTCTTTTTATAAGCAAACATAAAATCTATCGCTTTTTAAACCTTTTATCTATGTTTCTATCTTTGTGCAATCCTCTACTTCCACAAAGGGGGTAAAGAAAATTACTGATAGAGAAGCAGCAAGGCAAGAATAAGAAAGACGTGGCTCACCTAAGTTGGGTGCTCATCAAAAACCTCTTGAAAAGGGAATAAGCAAGGGCCAAGGAAGAGAGCTGGAGCCAGGCCATAGAGAAAGAGAGAAACACAGAGCAGGTGTGGGACAGACAGATAGAAATAGAGAAAAGAGGAATCTCTTACCAGAAGAAAAGGAAATCGAAACCGTATTTATCATTCAAAGTGAGACGACTGAATTTCACAACAGAAGTGAAGCACAAGAGCAGAGAAACGCTCAGGATGCAGCACAGTGTTCCACAGTGGGACAGAACTGATACGGAGAAGCAGCGGGTGCCCATTTAGCAGAGAGGCAATCAGAGTGTTCAGAGACGTCCGAGTAAAGGCTGTCTTGTTTTGGAGACTAAAGAGTATAATTACATCAGCCAGACGCTGCACAGGAATAACACTGCTGTGATGTCTAGCAATTGTGATGTAACAAACCTTCAGTAGCTCATCCTCCGTGGCATCAGGGAACCTTTCGTTAAGTGTGTCCTTCAGCGTTTTGGCAATGAACCGCATACCATATCTACAGAGAAAGCAATGAGTCAAACACACAGATGAGTCTTAGTAGGTGTAGTTCAAACGTTAAAGGGTAGCGAACGTGAATAGAGAACAACCAGTCAGTAATCCTTATTTCATATTGTGATCCATAAATGACTGCAATAACAGGGTAATAGTTCTTGGATTATTTCAAGTCAAATATGAATCAATGTAATTATGAGTTAGCATTCAGTCATTTTATAATTGTATCATAATTCATTCATAATTGTTAATTGTGCTCTGGTGGGCCCAGTGAATTATTTATTTGAATTATATTAAATGGAGTTTTTAAAGAAATGATTCATTTAAAAAAAAAGTAAAAAAGTAATTTTGAAGTAGATAAAAGGTAATGTGTGAAGAAACGATAATATACAAGTAATGTTTTTTTTTTTTACCTTTAGGTTTACTTGCTCTTTAACAGTGGTGTAATACTGACTTTTACACAAACACGAACAAAGAAACGGCTCATGTAACAGACACGTATTTGAATATTCAAATCTGGGCTTGCTAAAAGTCATTTTCATATATTCAAGAACGATTTATGGTAGGTGCAGCTAAAAATAGACGGGATAAAGACTGGATTTTAGGTGGCGGGATTCAATCAACTCACGGGATTTTATCCACAGAAACAATAATGGCTGAGAGGAATTTGTCTGTGACCGTCCTCATGTTCTTGATGGATGCTTCCAGTCGGGTTCGAACCTCCTCGTGACTCATCGCCTGTTCTGGAGTCACATCATACGGCAATTTACTGCAAAACAGAATTGCACGCTCATTGCAACATTAGATGGCGTTACACTTCATTTTTGAATCTGGATTTGATTAAATGAACTTTTACATGTCTTCAAAATCCATTAAATATATATGTCTTATTAATATATGTAGGGAGCCTCCAAGAGTCTGCAGAATTCATTTAAATGGCCAAATGATTACTAATATATTAAAATAATCAAGCTTTCATCTAAATTAAAATGCTAAAAACACTGAATTAAGACTAAAATTATTTTACCACAATAAATACTGTTGGGAATACAGAATCAAAAAATAAACCATAGTTAAACAGAAAATATCTTGGCATATATAGAGGGGGAAAATATTGTGCTGGGAAAAGTGGGAACTTTCCATTAAAATGCTGAAAACACACCTGGCCTCTCCAGTTTGACTCTCCATCTGGTTCACCCAGCTCTTGTATATGTCAACTGGGTCAGTTTTAATGTTGAGCATCTTGTCATCCATGATTTCCTTCACGACTGGAGCCAGGATCTGCCGGAGTGCGTTCTGACCTCTGGCTCCTCTGTTAAAGCTCACCACCATCTTAATGACTGTCGGGTTTCCCGTCACGATCTCCTGGATTTGGTCCACTTTTGATCTGCATGTACAAGACAGATATCATTGAGAGATCGTAAAAGATGCAAATGTGTCGTGATAAATATTTATCAAGAGTCCATAAAACATAGCATTTCCTACTTGATTTCCTCCTGCAGGGCCGTTTTGAAGAGATTGAGCAAGAGGTACTCCTCGCGCTGATTGGAAGCGTAGTTGTACAATGTGAAAATGACCGAATCCATGAACTTGGTAGACTTGTTCTGTGGCATCTGAAAGATCAGCTTGGCCAGATAGGTTGGATTTGTCTGAGGATAGCAGAGAGGGAAATCAACAGAACTGCAGCGACGCTGATTTTCAAGCAATCTTTGGATTAGCGTTAATGAGGTTTACCTGTAACAGGTAAAAGAGGAACTGATATGCCTCTAGCTTCTCCCGCTTCTCTTTACTAAGAGCCTTTAGGCCTCCTTTCTGCTTGTTCATCATCATGAGGTTGGACAGCTCACCCTTGTTCTTCTTGGTGAGCTTCTTGCTGTGAGAGACCACCTCCTGAAGGGTGATCTTGTTTTTCACCAGCAGGCCGATCTTGATGTCCATCAGATTAAGGTCGTTCTCCAGCTGCTGGTTGGAGCGGATGTTGGTGATCACCTCTTCTCGAAGTCGCATCAGGTCCAGCTCTTCCTGGAAGTCTTGGTCGCTGTGATCCAGCAGGTGGACAAACTTGCGAACGACTGCCATCGGAGGATCATCTGCATTGACTGTTAAAGACAGAATTTAGACTTTTATGGAGTTCAGTGCTAGTGTACTCCTTTATAAAGGTTTGGAATGACACGAGAGGACGTAAATGAAGGCAGAAGTTTCATTTTTTGAGTAATAGACCAGCAAGTGACAAATAAACAATTTTTGGATGTAACATAAAAAAAAAAATCCTTAAATGACAAGTAAAAACATAAAACAACTATGCTGATGTTCAGGTTTTAACAGTAATCAGAAACAACAATTACTTGACTTTAAGAAAAAAGTGTGGCTATTGAGGTATATTACTCTGAGAGGATGTGAAACAGTTTGAGGGAAGTGCATCAAATGCTTACTGAGTGTTTTGTAGTCATCTCTTGCTTTGTTGGCTCGAATGAAAGCCTGAATTTTTACCACATCATTTATCTGCGATGGGAAATTGAATGGAGAACATTAAAGACCGACCACTGTTCAGTCAGAAATCAGATTACATTATCTATAAAAACACACTCACGTGATCTTTGAAGTACTGCAGACGATCTCTGTATTTTTTGCGAGCTTGATGCATCCTGACCATTGACTGAATCTACAAAAAAAAAAAAAAAAACATTGTATATTTACATTAAAACGTATCTTCACTGAAATAAAAGGGGCACACCCAGATAATTAGGGGTTGACCGGTCATTTTCTGTATAGCACAGTCCTGGCATTTTATTACGCAAGAAGTGCAGCTCTTCTATGCCATCAAAAATTGTTATGCTGCTTCTCACCTTGACAGCATCATCAGCGTGATCGTTCAAGAACTGCTTCCTGTCATTGTACTTTTTTCTGTCCTTATAGCCTCTCCAGTGAGCCTATAATTCAAACAGAACCAGAAGGTCACTGGCTTGGCCCAAGACCCACTCATGTTATTCTTGTCATTATTTACATTGATTCCCTCCAGTCCAGATTAGGACTACGTAAAGGAAGCAAGAGGAGAATGACCTGTATGCAAGTGACAGACGGCTCCTGAGACTTCAAGAACCCAAGACGCTCTTTCATTCCACGCCGCACCAGAAAACCACGACACCGGGCCTGCAGCTTGGCGATCAGACTCTCATTGGCCAACCACAGTTGCTCTCGGTTATATGCTGTGGTTACCCCTGACACAACAGACTACAATGACACAGACACAGTAAGTAAATCAGAAAAAGAAAAAAATTATGAATACAAAGAAACTGCAAAAAATAAATATAAATAGCAGATGAAGATTTACTTGTATTTCCTCCTTGTTGAGCTGAGTGTTGTTTGGAATAAAGTCCGCAGGCTCCTCCCAGGTGCCCTGTCCAGTCTTGAGGTTATAGTAGTAGTTGTGTCCTCCCTTCACCCAATGCTTCATCCATTCACTGCCATTATCCCCTACAAAAAAACCTCTATTACTCTCTCCGTCACAAAGGATACATGAGATGACAATGTTGTAATATCAGCAATTACTTTAAAACTAACTCTTTAACGGAGAACTTGAATAGAACAAGGAAACTGTACTTGTTTTACTGACCAAATATCCAAGAACCCATCATACCTTCCTTTTTCTTGTCCTCTTTGATTCGAAACAGGTCATCCTGGTAGGTCTGAGCACATTCGGACGTGACTCCATACAGACCAGCAGCAGGTGAACGCAGGGCTACCAGCGTCTGAGACGAGTCTTTGTTATCCACAGCCTCATTAACGGACTGGATCGCCTGAGAGACTGAAGACAAGATCGTTCTTTAGATTCAAAGACAGGAATCCCCCTTTTGACTATGAATCATAGTTATACTCAAGCTGAGACAGATACAGACTAAATGAGTAAATACACAAACAAAGATTTTACATTGCAGAGCATCCTCTGAGTCTTTGTTGGCTCTTAAAATTGCATCCTGGATCTCATCTAACCAAAGAACTGCAGAAGGATCTCCGCATTCCTGTAAAGACAAGCAAAAAAACAAAAAAACAAGTAGTAAGCAGAAGTAAAGTATCAATGAGTAACCATTTCAAAGAATTAGGATGTGTTCTGAGAGTTATAGTAGAATTTTTAAGGAATTTTGTAATCGTTTTGATGCTTAAATAAGCATTTTAAAGATTCACGTTCATAAGCAATTTCTAGCTAAAACGAAAGAGGACTAAGCATAATTACATTTACAACAACTACATCTCACACTTTGGAAATTGCCGATTTTTGAGGATCACTGATCACTGACGTACTGTTTCACCAAACAATTGCAATAAAGAAAAAAATCATGCTTACAAAATATATATATTCTAAATAAATGAGCAAATTTCCGATAGATTTCTGTTAGCATTTAAACAGGAGTGACACTCATATGGACACTAGGTGTCAGTCAAACCTTCTCTAATGAGATTATTATAGTCCACCTGTTGACAGGTAAAACATTTGTAATGGAATTAATTTGACAGTTTACCATTAAACTTCATTAACTCACCCTTCATGTTCCAGACCTGTATGACTTACTTTCTTAGGATCATTAAAAAAAAAAGGTTTTGCCCATACAGTGGAAGTCAATGGCGTCCAGTGCTGTTTTGCACCTCGGTTACATTCACTGTATGGACACGAGATTTTGTTTTTTGAAAGAGGAATGTTTATTGTGGTTTAAGTTTGAAAACATGGGTGAGCAAATATTGACATTTTGGAGTGAACTGTCACTTTAATTCCATTAAATATTGTTTTAACTGTCACGTGGTACATAGTATGATGTGGATGGAAAAAACATATCAAGTTAATTTAGTAAAAGCAAAGGAAAACAGCACAATTTCCCTCCAGAATAAATTAGAGTTAACTGACTTCTGTAGATCATGTTTTTTTTTTTTTTTTTTTTTAATTTAGATGAAAGGATACATATGCAAATGTAAACCTTAGAATTAACAGCATCTGCTTCAATTCTATTTTGTATTCATGCATGCTAATAAAGTGTCCATTACAACAACCACCAGGTGGTGCCGTAGCCCTCTCTTGATCGTCCCTAACCGCATGCCGAGCTCAGTTTCCGGAGCACGATTTTCAGCTCTCTGATTTGCTGAGTGCAGTGGCCCCTGTATGCTATCTGTCCGCCTTTCTTGCAAACGTACAGCAGCAAACCTGAGGGTGTGGCAAATTGTGCAACAGAGGAAAACGTTGTTCCTTCAGGGTTGATGAGGCTCCGCTTCACTGAGTAACATTTTATCGGCTGTATTAAATTTACGCTTGCTGGATTAGAGCGCAAACAGTACTCAATGTGTCCCAGTGGGGTGGAGCAGAAATGATCAGGATCTAAATATGTGAATAAAGGCTGTAACTACGGAAGTGAGAAAGGGTGTGGTGTACTGTCCAAGATTACATTACCAAGTCTTCTGGGACTGTTTACAACGCTGAATGATAAAAGAGGAACTACTTCTGTTGATTCCAGCTAAACTTTGTTAAAGATCATCATGAAATGCTTACATAGGAAATTTAGCTCAGGATGTTAAGTAAATACTGATGTAGTTCTAAAAAGCATTAGATTAATAGATACTTATTTATTATATGCAGTTTTTAAAGATATGCGGGTATTAATGAATGAATGTATGTATGTGTGTGTATTATTTCACACTTTCTTTCCAGAAATGATGACAGAAATGTCTTGAATTGTTTCCGTCAGGTCACACATCACTCAATCGTTGGAAATGAGATTTTTGGTAAAAGCATATCAAACTTTTTTTTAACCACTTCCTGTTTCAGTTGAGCTCATCTGTTTTAGCTGCACTTTACGCTTCATAGTGAGCCCGAAGGAGTGATGTCAGCGCTTTACTGAGCAACACCAGCTAACAGGACCCAAATTTTGCCCTTTTAAGGCAGAGAAAAAGTCATAAGCCTTGTTATTTCCGATGCTTGTGCAAATCATGGCGAAAGGGAAACTCTTTGTTTTTCCAGCCATGTTTTTTTTTTGATAGCATGAGTTCAGCACTGACTTGACAGCGATTATGAGTCCAAGAGGCAAAAAATGCTGTTCACGTGATCCTCTATTAAAAGAGTGGTTAGTGACATAAATGGGAAATTTCACTAATCAAACTCACAAGAACCGTTTCAAAATAGACAAATCAAAAAGAGTTGCAGGTTTTGTTTTTTTTGTAGCGCCTCTGAATGACTATTCTGTTTTTTTTTTTCCTCAGGTTCTCATCCTAAAAGAGTGCTCTTGGCCTCAGAGACATCAGTCACCACACTGGCACACTGCTGTGGTAAACCATGGCCTTCTCTGTGCCCATTCACCTGCACCCTTGAGGTTTCAGTTTCACGTCCACAGGAAACACGTGGGGCGGCACCTAAAACATTGACTAAACATAAAAATGAAATAAACCATAAACCTACTTCACTTCTTCAGTGAGCCTCAGATTAGGACCAAAATGTCCATAAAGTGGTGCGTGTGATACATGAGGTGTGTGAGATCAAAAGTTATTTGCACATACAGTCATTTGAAAATGTCATAATAATGAAAAGGACAAGGGAGGTGGCAAATAAAAGCCAGACAAAATACGGGGTGAGGAATGAGTCGGTGTGAGCTCACATGATGTCATTAGACTAGTCATGAGAAGCTCGTAGTGAGAGAAAGAGAGAGAGGGCTGTATTATATATAGAAATAATACAGAAACGCTGTTTTTGCTTAGTGTAAATATATTCTCTGTTTCACAATAAAGCACAGCACTGTGTTCTTTCACACTTAAACCGCTTGCAATTGTTTTCAGTGTAATGTGTGTTGCTTTCATTTTTAAAATGATGAAATTCAGACAAATATTAGTACTGTAAAATAAAAAGTATATTATTTATTTTTCTAATACTTTTTATCTTATTAAATCTTTTGATTAATAATAATAATAATAATAATAATAAAAGCACGGCAAACCTGGCGTTTTTCTAAATCATATTTTAAAATCACAATTCTAATTTCTATCTATTTCTATTGTGTTTTGAGATATTGAAATAAACTTTCATCAATGTTCAGACCGAAGGAAACCGGAATCGAATACCGAATCGAGGATGAAGGAAGCGGAAGCGGCCGAATATACTGAACGGTTCAAAATAAGTATTACATATTTTTCTTGTTGTGGGTCTGTAAAGGAATACATACGTGTGCCTTCTCCCTCCTTGCTTCCTGCAGTATATCATAGTAATGCTGAGCCAAAGATGGATCTATATCTGTTAGCTTGGCAGCTGGGTTCTGTAATGCAGCCATTGTCTTCTGTAGGTCACCCTCATCCAGAGCCTCGTTGATCAGACCAATAGCGGCAATTCCTAAAGTCACGACAAGAGGACATGTACACTGTTCATAATGCTGCTCTTTCTGAAATTAATCTCTAATTATATTAAGGATGAATGTGATGCTCACTTTCATGTTCCTCTTGAATAGTACCGTTGACCTGGTCCACACAGGCCTGGATGTCATTCCAGGTGAGATAGTCACCGCCCTCTTCACGCGAAGCTGCCTTCAGACGCATCAACTCATCTATATACCTGCAGGAAAACAACAAACGAGTGGCTGAAACCAGGAGATAAATCAACATTGACATTTACGACCTACTTTACTTCTGTATTTTGTTATGCTTCTAAGCAAAAACAAAAAGTAAAGTAGGACGGGAACTCATTTCACACATGAAAAATAGATGTTGAATACAAGAATAGAGCTCGAATGAGGGTTAGGTAAAGTAGTGACCAAATAGCTATTTGGCTAATAGTTGACACTCCAATGGCCCATGCAGCCAGTGACTTTCAGCTGAAAGTCATTTCAGAGGCCGAGGAAGCTATTGTAATTTGATGAATTGATTTTTTTCTTTAGAATAACATGCACTGATAAAGCATGCAAGATAAGACCAGGAATGCGTCTTAAAGTAAACAGGATCAATTCTCACTCCCACCTCTGGGCGTACTCGTCCTCTACATTGCTGAGGCCTGTGAGGGAACTGCTGAGCTGCTTCCACACCGCTGCCCGGTCTCCTACATCCAGCGCCCCGTTTATCAGCACCACCGACGACAGCATCTCCACGGCAACCAGCAGCTCGGGATGTGTCAAAGAGCCCTGTGCAGTCAAGCATATCACAAAAATCACTCAGACTAAACTAAACGGTTACAGGTCGTCAACTTATGTAAACCGCATGTAAATTATTGCTCCGTTTTAAAACCTAGTAAGCTGCTTACAAAGGAAGCACAGGTGAGCAACTTAAATATGCCGAGAAGCATAATTTGACCTATTTTGAAGTCATATGTATCACAAACTCAAGAGAAAAGATGTCAGTCAAGGCCAAATATATTGATAATATCATGGTATCAGATTTTTACTACAAAAGAATTTCTGCTAACAATGTTATTGCGAAACCGAAAAGGTCTAAAATAATCTCGCAATTTAGATTTTTTGTTTGTTTATATCACAACTCAAGAAATGCCAAAATCGCGAGTTTAGATCACGCAATTCTAACTATGATTTGCACCTCCAAGAATAAAGCTGGAATCGGGAGATAAGAAGTCACCAATTACCTTTTTTATTCAATGGTGGAAATGGGCTTCCTTTCAAGTAAACATATACTCAAGCAGGAATAGCTACAAATTGCACTGTTGTCGTTTTCTTTTTTCCATTTCATAATGGGCAGCGATATGTTGTAACCGGTGATTGTTTATTTACAGTATTATCTATTGAATACTATTATCAATATTTCATTTGATTATAGTTATAGCCCAAAAATACAAGTACTGCTTCGACACCTTTGATGACAGTATTACATTAGCTTGGCAAGATGTAACTACTAAAATCTACTGAAATCAAGAGCTGGTGCCTTTGTAGAGAATTTTCAAATGATCACTTATTAGGGACCATGACCATTAGGATGCTGCATTATAAGGCAGCTGTCTGTATAGGCCCCTGAGACATGTAATGAATGTCTCAAAAGAGGGATGGTGAGAGCAAAATAACCAGAGTAAGCTTAAACGATGTGAATGTAAGTGTGTTTTAACCTCTTCGCTCTGTTGTTGCAGGCTGGCGAGTTCTCTCTGGTACAAATCTGCAGCAACTGGGTAAACCTGTGGCAGCTGGGCATCTGGGTTCATCAGTTCATTTACGGTTTCCTCTGCTGCGCCTTTTCTAATGGCAGCATTAATCCTCTCCACCGCCCGCAGCACTGAAACACAAACACACATCTAATTGTTCTTTTCAAAGAATGACAGCTGTAACGCAGCATAAATGAACATATGAAAGAGAGACAAAGACGACACTGGCGAGTAGTTGTGTGTCTGGAACACACAAACTACTCACGAGTTCAACGTAGGGATGCAGAAGGGAGTACATACATTTTTGATAGGCTGCTGCTTGCACATTGGCTGCCTCTACTCCACTCTGCAACTCCTCCTTCATCAGAGGCTCTCCTGGGGTATTCTAGGGACGAAGGAGAATGAAACAAGCCAAATGTGATAAGATGATTAAATTTATAATAAACAGCTTCTATGCAATTATATGCGATGATTAGGAAATCTTAAGCTGCACTGATAAGCGATATTTTAACATTTAAGTACTACCTGTCTGACTGCCAATATTTACATATTTGTAAAATTCCTTTCACCTGTTGTTTTACGGTTTTAAAATGTTGAAATATGTAGAACATTCTTTTAATGAATACTTGTTCTTTTGAACTTTCCTTTAATCAGAGAAAGAAGCCAATTTAATAACAAAACAAAAAAGTTTTACTTTTTATGTAATGAATCAAAAAAAAAAAAAAACATGACGGTTTTCACTAAATTTTTCACAATATTCCAATTTTTGTAAGATGCACCTGTGTGTGTTTCTGTGTACATGTATGTATATGCAAATATATATGTGTATGTATGCATGTATGTATGCATATATATACACACACGCACGCAAATTTACATCTCCGTACCAAACGAAGTACAAATTCTACTAATTGCGCCTAATTTTACATTCAAGCATAGCTGCTGTCATTCTCTTATGTGTAGCCTGTTTGATTTTATCAGACGACTCGATCACTGTTCTGTCACTATTTCATATTCATC
>JAUCMU010000125.1:22349317-22365822 GCA_032275025.1 Enteromius treurensis
TGTTTTGGGACAACATGTACAAATATAAAAATGGGTATTTCTTTTATTTAGCTGTACTTTTGACTTTTTAATTTTATTTTAAAGTTAATTTAAACTAATTTAATTCAGTCATGTAAAGATGTTACTGTTATTTCATTTTGTACAATTTAGTTTTAATTTTAAAACATTGTTAATTTTTTTGTTGTTGCTAGATTGCACTGTATACTGTGTCTCAGTTGAGAAATACAGATTTCAGCATCATTAGTAATCTGTGTGTGCATTTTCCTTCAAAACAAGCAAGTTGAGTCAAACCACTTATTTATCGGATCGCAATTTTGACCTCAATAATCGCAATGTGACATTTTTCCCAAATCGTGCAGCCCTAAATGAGATTGAGAAGTTGCTGTTACTGTGAGCAAGCTTGTCCACATAGTGATGTCACAAAACAAAACAAAAAACGATGTCATCATTACAAGTGCATTTATAATCATTATTTATCGGAAAGTGATGAACAGCAACAAATTATACCCAAATACTGTCCCCTACACTGTAAAAAAAATATGTTTTCATGATTTTAAGCTTTTTTCTTTTTGTAAAATCAACTTATAATTACTGTAACTATAATTAGCTATAATCATTATAAATAATTATTAAATAATGTTGAAATACTTCAGAATTCTGTTGAAATCGATCACTTTTTCACATTTTTAGTTCCAATGAAGGCAACCATGTTACGTTAAGTTAAACAAACAATAAGTGTTACTGTGTATATTCATTGTTTAGCAGTAGAAAATTCCTGATTCCTTGTCTAAACACTATTTTTGTTAGAATATTTAAAAGTTTTGACCAGTTAGGCAACCCACCATTAATACGCAGCTGCATGACGCCCACTATTGACCAACAGCACATGGACCTGGCAACCTACAGCAATAAAACGGCTATCAGAGGCATAAATGAACACAATGCTTTTCAAAACAAACTGTTCCATTATTAAACACATCATCAATTTAAGCGTATAAGACGGCCGTCACGGCCATAAAAAGACATGTAAATATTAATATCTTTAATCTAAACATTTTTATTGAGGAAAAAGTGGAGCATGAAATGAAGCACTTTGTACTGACATGATACTAGCGCAAGAAAATAACAGAGGCATCTCTGTTATACACCTTCAGAAAGTTATGAGAGGGGTTGGGCAGTTCTAAAGGGCTGAACCAAATATTCACACATCCCAGCGTGAATGGCAATAATAGCCGCGGTGAGCTGTGCTGACACATACACACCAGCGGTTATCTTCTCACAACCCTCTCTCACGCTTCTCTTTCCCTGTATCCTCAGCATCGATCCACATTTACAGAACAGAAACCTATAATTCACAGCAGTCGAAATGAGAGGTTTGCATAACATTTCGAAAAATACAGCAAGCTGCCTGACTGTTGACCTCGTGACACAGATTTCATATGGATTTCAGCTAAACAACGCTGACAAATCAGAGAGTCGATGATAAAGTAAAAATCTGGTTACTTTCTAAGATACACACAATTCAAAAACTACTTTTAAAAACTTTTTTTTTATTAAAACGGTATGTGAAAAAGTCATATTTTCCTAATGCCCTCAACACATTTAAGCGTATAAATGTTTTTTTATAACAATATAGTACAATATTACGAATAAGAAAATAACATACAACTGTACAACAATACTAATATTCATTTTGAAATTAATTTCATTTCATGACATCAAATCCTTACTGAGATTTAAAAGAAATTCCACTGAATCATACAACTGTATCCGACAAGGCCCTTTTTTGTTTTCTGTCACTCAAGGTTATTTACAGTAGATTCTTAATTAGATCACCCAAGTATGTTTCCCTTGGAAGACTGTGCAGGAGACATTGGATTGGGCATGACTTTGAATAGATAGCATACCTAAGACATGTTCGACAACATTCCCCAAGAGCATTTCACTACACAGAATTGTAAAATGAGCAAACAAACAAAGGACATCTGAACTGCTAGGTAACCAAAGATGACTGACTCCCCAGGCTAATCCATCACTAGCTCAACCTTCACAGCTGTGACCTCCTGCCTTGACCTTATTTAAACCCAATTTTACAACAGTTGCTGCACTCATAGTTTTCTAATATCAAGATGAGATAGGCTACACTTCTAAAAACATTGTTATTTAAAGGTTCTTTACATATATAAGGCTAATGGTTCAATTTAGAAACATATTGCTCCGAAGAACCATTCTATGCTTAAGTTAGTCTGTTAGAGTTTTTGAAGATTTATTGGGTTTATGCATAATCACAATGACATTAATGCTATCCCATTTTTTTATATTACATTTTCATTTCAATGTATTATATAAGGTCTTATACTGGCCATTCAAAATGTCTACTCTTAGTCTTTTTTGCAACCAGAATGGCTTTTACTTAAACAAATACTATGACTAACATGTTTATTGCTACACAAATAGATGCTGCCACATCCCACAACCTTATCATCTGTGGAGAAAGAAAGATATTAGAGGATTGTGAAGATATTTCACGGTCAAACTTGACAATTTCCCCATGTCAATACAAAATAAAAGTCTCTATTTGGCACTTAATAATTGTAATCCTTATAGAGCTTATATGGTGTTAATGGACCTAAACAGGCTACAAAATAAACTGTTTAAATATGAAAACTATTATTTATGTTTTTAAAGCATGCTTCTCTATCTCACAAAAAGGTTATGCTGTTGTTGCAAGCAGAAGAAGCCTGGTTCTGGTTTAGATTATTATTTTTCTTGAGAGTGTAAAATAAGAAATGGCAAAGTTGACAGATGGAAACAGAGAGGATCAAATTCTGTAGGTGTAGAATTTGCATTGCACAGCTAAGAGACACACGCACAATCGATTGGAGCACATCATCATACAGAGCAGGCCTTCACGCTTTATAACAGACAGTGATATGGAAATAAACCAATGATAAAAGCCAGTTTGACAAATATCTGCACTGTGGTATACTCTAACAACTAATAACTTCAAAAGCATTTGCTTTCAGACATCGCATATAAACCTGTGAAATTCCCATCATAGCACAGCCTATTGCACGTCACGATCGCTGCAAACTCCAAGCATTCCAGCGTTTCTGAATCAAGCCCAAGGGCAAATACTGTCAGCTCAACAAGGTCTGAGAAGAAAACTTTCTCTCGTCCTCCAGGCAAAAGCCTGATGGATGACGTCGAGAAGAGCAACGGTGTTGGCGCTTTAGCTGATTTAATTCTGGAGTGCAGTCATGCTGTAGATGTGAAGTTACAGCAGGACAAATGAAGACACCTGAACGCTGATACTCTGATGACTCTGACTCTTCTGAACTTCTCTGCCCACTTTGCATACAGTGGAGTTTCTTTTTCTCCCACTATGTCACGCACTCATTCCCTCAAACACGCAGACACCGGAACCAGTCTCTATGACAACCTCATGTTGCCACAGCTACAGAGTGAGATACTGAAGTCAACAGGGACTGACTCACTTCCGCTTGCACCACTGATGTGTCTGTGTGTGTGTATGTAATGAGTGCACTAACAGGCCATAGCCTCCATAACCTCCAAAAGAGATATATATATATAAATAGGCTAAGTACAGTAGAAACTTCTACCTTTAGCATCTAACTTTGATGTGATCACATTAAGTTTCCACGTGTCTTTTGTGATTCCTCAAAATATGTGACTTGTTGATGAGAGGCGTGTTATTACTAAGCCAACCAAACTGGACTAAGAAATGCTCTAGAATGCCCTTGGAGCCACAGCAGCAAAATGTGTCAAATCACTAATACGCATTAGCAATCACAAAGAAACACCATAATAATCACCCACAGCTTATTATCATTTTTGTTGCAACCAAATCAAAAGGTTTCTTTTTTATTATTATTAAGAAATGTACTTTTTTTACTTTATTTATGCATTAAATTGTTTAAAAGTGACAGCAATGACATTTATTTCCAAAGTCTATTTTCGAATGCTCTTCTTTTTTCAAAGAAATCTTAAAATGTTTTAAAATGTATATGTAATGTATAAACAGCAGCACAACTGTTTGCAACATTGATAACAATGAGAAATATGTATTGGCAGCAGCAAAACATCTTTCTAAATGACTTCTGAAGGATCGTGTGAAACTGAAGACTTGAGCAATGTCGGCTAAAAAATGTAACTTTGCCATCACAGGAATTAATTCCACCTTAAAATACAATAAAATACACATTTCATAATACTGCTGTTCTTACTGTATTTTAAATCAAATAAATGCAGCCCTAGCGACCATCTTTCTAATCACAAACTTTAAATAGTACTGTATTTTTTTCTTATTTAAAGGGATAGTTCACCCTAAATTCAATTGTGTTATTATTTTCTGATCCACATGTTGTAATAACCTTTTGCATTACACAAAAGAAGATATTTTTGAAAAGCTTTTCCAAGACAAAGTCATACAGGTTTGGAATGACATGAGGGTGAGTAAATGATGACAGAATTTACAGGATGAACTATCGCACTAGGGTTTAAACCATAGACTGAAATAGGAATTCAGAGCTTCATGGAGACTCTGGGTTATATAGTCATTCACTGTAGTGGGTCTTGCTGGGACATGCAGTGAAGACACCCACAATCATGTGACAGGCATTCATCACAGAGACATTAAACAACCACCAACTGAAAGCTTAACAGCTATTTCAAATGAAACGCTCACGAATTAGCATAAGTGCAGAGGGGCTGAAATAGAGAACTGGTCGCTCACCGTTTAGCCTCTTCCAAGTGGCACAGATACTCATAGGCCATGTTCTGTTGACGCCTTTCATCCATCTCCTCAGCGGTGAGGCGCTCCACGCCATCCAGAACAGCTAAAATAAGAGAGGCAGAGATAAAATACACACTTCAGAGAGCTTGAGAAACAGAGATGTCAAACTTACATACACTACCATTCGAACGTTTGACATCAGCAAGATTTTTTTTTTTTCATGCAGCGAAGGCAAAAAGTGACAGTGAAGGCATTTATAATGTTCCAAAAGATTACTGTTTGTAGAGAAATAAAGGGTTTTTAAATTTCCCTTTAATCAAGTATCCTGAAAAATAATAATGTAATAATATAATATAATATATTAATATATATAGTAAGCATCACGCCTGTTTTCAACATTAATATTACTAAATGTTCCGCGATCAGCAAATCAGAATGATTTCTAAAGTACCTAGTGACACTGAAGACTGGACTAATGGCTATAATTATAATAAAAACAAGTGAATATTTGTTCAAGCCCTTTCTGACCTCAAGCTTTTCAACAGGAATATAAATATGTCACATATTCACTAGATAAAATGGTACTCAAATGGTTAAAATAAAATGCAATTCAACTGCTACACTCTACACAAAACGTTTTAGCAGTTTATGCAAACGTTGTAATGTATAACGTCCTGCATGCCTGACCTCTAGCATCCCTCAGATCTGTGATTATTCCACACACTCAAATCATTTAATAGGGTTAAATTTCATGTAGAAAAAGAAGATAAATATTTCTGTAAATAGCTGTACGTATTTCGTAAAGAACATAAAAAACATATTTGTCTGTGAAAGACCTCAGTCAGAGTAGATGCCATCCTGTCATGTTTTTATTTGCATGAAAATACTGTTAGGGACAACCTACAGTCTTTATAATAGCATAGCCTGTATAAAGGTCCATCACACAGAATTTTCATGTTGTTAAACGATAGTAATTCAGCTTCTCACAGCCTTACTTTTTTGTGTCTCTAGTCTTCTGCAGGGATTTTAAAATATGATCTGAACTAGCTTTTGCAAATGTGACCCTAATAATTTCCAAGGTTATCCAACTTCTGCAGGAAAAGTAAACATTAAGGAAATAAATCAGGCTGCAAACCACTAACTCTTACACTGGATTTCATCCGAGTCTGTGAGCAGAAATTGTAATAATGTTTAAATTAGAGTGATTTAACAGTATTCTCATCTTGAATCATTAAACCTCAAGCAATGATTTGCCTGCCACAAGCTGCAAAACACAAAACAAAATCAAATGAAACGTTTGCATGTTCACACGTGAACTACGATGAGGACAATCCTTAGATACTACGTCAATTCCAGTGAGAAGCTTTCTCTGTCAATTTTTTTTATAGGTATTGCTAAAGGGTTTCCAAGAACAGGAAGACCATTGAAGCCATTTTTCCATTGCATAAAGAGAAAAACAAAGTCTAGATGATAAGAAAACTATATGATTCAACTACCAACTGATTGTTGTTCAGAGGTCAACATACTCAAGCCTACACTACCCTACCTAAAAGTAAACAACAAGTGAAATATGGCATTTATTTGTGAAACAGTCTGTTTCTGTACAAATCATTCTCAATCATTTCCATGAACTGAAGTCTCTCTGCAGAGTGTGGCAGTTTGGGAACAGATAAAATTAACTACAACCCAATAACAAAAACAATGTTTGCTGCGTTTGTCATGTAATTCATTAAAACATACAGAGGGTGGAATATATCTGATAACCAAACAAAACGAAAGCAACCAAATAAGATTACTAAAAGTACTTCACAGCGGTATCACACATATGATTAGGGAAAAAAAACAGAAACAGAGATCTGGGCATTTCTTTTTGCCAAAACGGTAGGAAAACTTCAACATCCATAATGCACTCGGCTTAATCGCACTGTCTTTGGGCAGGGATACTAACATATGGAAGTGTGTTCTATAGTTTTCCCAAATACCTGCCAGAAAACACATTTTACATCATCAAGTGAACTTTTACTGAATAAACAAATGGGTGCAGGTAACATATTTTTCATTTATATAAGCATACTAGGTTACCTACATTTACTATTACCATTGTAAAATACAAAGCTGGTTGAAAGTCTGTAACTCTACTTTATATTTACTTAGGTTATCAATTTGACTGTAGAGTTTGATTAAACTCGTGCAGTTTAAAACTTTGTTGCTTTGGTCAACCAAGTGCTTTTAACGAATCAGGTGAGTGAATGATTCGATGACTCGTTCATAACACGTCAGATGATTCGTATCCACCCGCTGCTGTGACGATGCAACGTGTGCTGAACGCGTTCTGAATGAACCAGCGAGTGCCTTGATTCAAAAGATTCAGTTCACTGGGATAAATCACAATACTCTGGACTCAAGTTATGAACTTTACACCACAAGCTTTAAGAAAAATAAGTGGTCTTTCGGCTAGTAAAACAGATCAGTGAAACTGTATTAGCACCACAAGCAATTAACCGCCTACACAGTAGCACTAACTCTCCACAACAGTCAGTTTGGTTTACTCTCAGGGCAGGGGGGAAATAAATAGTAGCGCGCGATACAAAGACGCTTTATACCAGAGCTAGAGTCACTGAGAGTGACGTTTGACCTTCGTGTGTTGCGAATGCTATTTTATTACTTATGATAAGAACAACACTTCTAGGTGTGTGTGTGTTTGTAAGAGAGAGAGAGAGAGCTTCGTCGCTGGCTAGATCTACTAGTTAACAATTGTTTTTTAAACGGTCTTGTCTAGATTACAGATCTCTATACAGACAGTGCATTGGCCTTGCATAGTTTGATGCTCAATTTATGCAATCTTGATCAGCACTGCGGTCCAACAAAGAGAAAGAGCGAGGATGTCGAGGCTTTATGTAAAATTACAGTAACGTTAAAAAGAACACGCTAGTCTGTTCAGAAAAGTTGCCCAGGTGATCCCGCTCGATACATACAGTATTATAATGCGGAAGTTATAAACCATGCCGATGCAAAGTCGAGCATGAAAGAATGGACAATTGCATAAAACATCTAAACACGTCTACTGAATTACACTCTCTTTGAATTAAAGCATTTGCATTTAATGAAAATGAGTAGCTTTCTTGTAACACACGGAGCATCACGTTTCAGAGGAACGCCTGAAGAAAACGCATTAATACTTACACCCATATCTGGGACGGAAACCGTCTGCCTCGTCTGAAGTTGACATGTTTTCTCAAAAGTTTTACGAGTCTTCTTTCCTTGTGTGTTCTCGATGCAGATCTCTGTTCTTTAGGATTTTTATATTTAGACCTCGAAAAGGCACCTCTGGCCCCCTTCTTACTTTGCTGCACAGTTTCAGATACTTTTTTTTTTCTTGAAAACCCACTGATGTCATGGGCGTGTTCCTTCCTAAATCCTGAAGTATGCGTTTCAGGAAACACCCATTTCAAGATCGTCAGAAACCTTTCATTGTGAGTGCAGCGGCCTCTACTGTTACATTAGTCACAGTTTGCTACAGCATTTAGTCATTTTCCAGCAGGGGGCCTCCAGCAAACCTCCAAGGGGCCCTAGAATAACTAATAATTATTGATGTGTTTAATATTTGTATTTTAAATAATTTCAATAAAAAATCGAGGTGTACAGAATGTAAATCACATTATATTTACATGTATTTTAATAGACTTGAACATTTTTGATCACAACATGAATTATAAGTATATAGTGTTATATTTTATTGACACTACAGTACTGTTGATAAACAAATATTAAACAATTGTATGTATATACCATTTAGACTGTTTAGCCTATAAACGTATACAGTGGTGGTCAAAATTATTAGAGCACTATTTTGTTACAATGGTTTCAAGTCAGTTATTACTATCTTTTTAATTTAGCCATTAATTGCATTAATTCAGTGAGATTTAAGTATGCACAAGGATTCTAACAGCGGCCAATGCTCCACACAGAGATCTGATCTGATCTGTCTGGAATGACATGAAGAAACAGAACAAACTGAGACAAACTAAATCCAACGTCTCCAAGACGCTCCAAGACCATCCGGTACCAGTGTGAGCTTCATATAACTGTAGGCTATTGATATAGGCTAAATCACGATAGGCTGTTGTTATTAAGGTGTAAATCGTGTACGTATAGGCTATATGTCAAAATGGGAATACTGCCTCCCCCCCATAGGCTACATGAAATTTTATTTTTCAATTCTATTCCATTTTATTTACTTTACAAATTACTTTACTTAAGAAAAATTTCTGCACATGCAAAAACCTGCTTGTGCTCCAGTCTCAGCATCAGCAAGATAAATAGTCTATCTTCTGCCCAATAGCTGACCCGATATAATCCATTAACCCAAGTCAGGGCGGGGCTTATCAGTTTATAAAACAGCCAGTGAACTGTTAAGTAGTCCATATTTACCAAAAGTTACCCTCCCCTCTACACCTCATTGTGCAGCTGACTGACTCAGGACCATGAAGAGCTCAGAGATCCTGACCGGACTGATCATTGTGGGCTTATTTGCCGTCGTGTGCTCGGGACAAACTTCCCAAGAACTCACAGATGACTCACAACTGTCCCAACAGGAAACCGATAAAGAATTGGTGAGTTGGCAAGCAAATATAATATCTTTCAAGGTAGTTTTTTTCTTTATAGCGTGATACATTTTTGACCCATTAAAACGCGTGGCCAGATATCTGTAAACCAAAACACTTAATTATTGGTTGGTGAAGTGTCAAAATTGTTTGTGTTTACATTTTTATTCTATGTATTTAAATATGTTCATATCTTTCTTATGGATGGCCTACTTATGTTTTTGAATAGGTCGAGGCTATGACAGCACTTTTGGGAAGATATCAGCTTCCTCTGCCATCTTCAGAAAAGCGTAGCATTCCACAGGTAAAGTTTTGCTCTTCATATCTCTTTGATATCTTCATTTTCGTCGTATTAGAAGTTATTAAAAGTTTGATTCCGATCCTCACATCTTTCTTTCTCTCATCAGTGTGCTGTGGGGAACCGCTGTGCCATGAGACTGGGTCCTCGCTTTGGGAAATTATGTGAATGCATCAGAGGAACTAATTGTAACTCATTTCTCTTAAAATGCATCTGAGTTGTTAAGTAAGCGGCAAATCCATAATCCTTTCCTGAAGATGTGAAGTCATGCACCTGAAAGAGGCAGAGGGTGGAAATTTGTTTTCTGAATCACTTGTGCAAGTTCTTTGATAAGCTCTCATCAAAATGCAGCATGACAAGCAAAGCATGGGTTTAATGTATTTATTTGTGTATACATTTAATGGCTGTCTTATGTTATCAATAAACATGGATACTAATCACTTCATCTTATTGTCTTCATTAATTATGCATCTGTTTAATACACCCCTACCAAACAAAAACAAAAAATAATTATATTAGTATTTACCAGTTCAGAAGTAGCTTGGAAAATAGTTTGTTTCAGATAATATTCAAACAACACAAATAGCTGGATTATAAATTAAGGATGAACAGGGGATGGATTCTATTTTTCTATCATTGTGACTCAATAATGATGCAAATAAATAGAGAGATTTATAAATGTAAAAAGTTTTTTATTTAATTTTTTAGTGGTTACATGAGTTCAAGCGTCCTGAAATCTTACAAGACAATTTTCAACTATATATATATAGTGGCAAGAGAAATGCTTTACGGCAATGTCATTTTCTTTCTCACTATGAGCTAGATTGGAACATGCAACCCACCCCCCATCATAAATCGATATACAGAAATATATGCAATAATTTAGTCTGCAGAAAATGAGAAGTCTAAAGTGCAAAATTGCAGAACGTGAATCACTGGGCACACCAGAAATCAATGAACTAGAAAATTACTAATTTAAAGACCCTGTAGTTTCATTGCCTTTAGGAATAATAGTGATATACATATACTGAATGCTTTCTGCCAAGACAATAAAATTATGTTAGTAATGAGTGTAGTGATCACTCAATTTCAGTTCACGAGGGCATCCGGGCCTTAATGTTTGCGTTTGGTTTCTCATGAGTACAGTCAATCACAGTAAAACCCAGGGGTTCAATATAGTTACTCGGTGCAATCTATGCCCTGTCCAAATTGATCTAAAGAAAGAATCATGCACTCCGAGGTACAATAAAAAAGCATATTGTTAGGTAGGTACAACATACCAGATGGTATATCATCTGAGACTTCTTGCATTATATAGTGGTATACTCTATATAATACAACATAGTCTGTATTAAGGCATATTCAAGCAATCTAAGAGTACTAAACTTAAAAAATAAACAAATATGGTTATTATGCATAAGGCCTTTTCGAACCTTACTTAGACACTTTGTGCTGTTGAATGATTAAAGATTAGCTGGATGTTGTCATTTATGTAAGACTTGCATTTATCTGTATGACTAGTATGAGGCTCTGTAACAGGACTACAGTGTAAATGTTTCCCTGGAGAAAACACACGGTCAATATATTGGTAGTTCAGAGTGCAACTTTCTTGCCCATTTCTTGAAACCGTCCCCTCGAGATACAGTGCTGCATTATTTAGGTGTCCTGTGTTATAAACTCTGGCACTTTAACGACCCCTAAATAAACATGTTCAACCTGTTAGTCATGAACCAAAACCCTGAATTATTCATTAATCCAATGTTGCACTGTTTGATATTATTGTGTAATACCATACAGAAACGTGTTGTTTTGTTTCTCAGTTTTCATGCTTGTAGTTCATATATGATATTAATTTATTTACAATTATGTTTTATTTAACTGGACAATGAAGGTTGTTGTGCAGAAAAATATTTAAAATAGCATTATATTAAGTACATTTACAGTTTGATTGCATGGTATAAGACATTAAATATAAACAGTGAGGTTTGATTTACTCTGACATGCTAAATATATTCTTTAACCCATAATGATTATTTGTTTTCAGCATGTTCTTTGCTCATAACATTTCTGGCAATCTGATTAAACACTCAGAGCAATACAGTTTATGCCTTTAGAGATGCATGTTTGCAATATGTTATTAAAAAATTTAAACATTTTGCTAATTTTTCATCACTTTTAATATGACAGATGCTTTAGGGTTTGAAAATATATATAAATGTAATATTACTAAACTACCTGTGCGCTGGAAAGAGACTTAAATTAGAACTCAGCATCAACATTTCTATCACTGCACAATTTCTTACGTCACTTTTCACAGGCTTTAATACTGCATGAAAATGATCCATCTACAAAAAAGAAATTGCAAAAGCAAGTTCTTTGATTCATATAAGCCAATGATATTTAGAATTGCATCAGCTAAGAACTGGGAGCGGTTCGGTACATCATCAAAGCAAAATTATTTCAGCTGCATGCCAGTTCTTTTATTTTATAGTCTTTTTTTGTTGTTGTTGTTGAGAAAACACAAATTAAATGATTTTCTTTTTAATTTTGGACGGTAAATAATGAGTGGTAATGCAATATTCATTCAGCTTCAGTTTAAATCATCATTCTTCACAAGATATATGATGCAGATACAATATTATTAGTAAATAGACAGTAATTTAAATAGTAAATTAAGAATTTAATCACTATTCCAATTAATTTCAACATATTGTACTGGTTTGATTGCTTTAAACATTGTCCAAATATTAGTGCACACAATAAAAACTGTGACAAAGGGGAAAAAAACAAATGAGTTGCCAGTATTGTTAAAATAAATAATAATAAATCTAATAAAAATAGGATCAAATAAACTTTCAAAAAGACAGCAATGAACATTCTGTTACAGATAATTGAAAATATTCTGGTACAGCTAGCTGTTGAAAATGAAGATCATAGCAGTAATTGGTTTTTGAGGGTGTTCAGCTCATTTGAGTCCTGCTGTGACAGATGCTTGATGACTGTTCACCCTCAGTAACACCTGCATTTGATCTTTTTCTGACAGTTTTCTGACATGTAGAATGGAGTGGGAAAGTTTTTCAAAGTATTTCATTCTTGTATAATGAAATGTATGGCAGTAGGAGAATGGGTGCTTTCTGAGTCAACCTCTGTGACCCTTCCTTCCTTTTGAAGCCGTTCTTGTCGGTTTCTGTTTTTTTTTCATGGGTCATGACTGATTTATTGAGGATCTGTCTCTGCTTTGTGCAGTATCTTTGATAGTGAACAGATATTTTACCATCTATGTGCCATTACAATTTAGCAAAAGGCTGCAGTATAACAAAGACTGGAAAATTTAAGGGGGTCTGAATACTTTCTGTACCCGCTGTGTATGCATGTGTATATATATATATATATATATATATAAATTGCATCACATTTTTTTTTTATAAATGTGTGTGTGTGCTGTGTATATTTATTACACATGCATTTATATATATTTTTAAAAAGTTACATTTATAGATTAAATATATTTATGATATAAATTATATGAATATAAATATACAGATGTTGTCACGTTTGGCGTCCGGGCTACAACAAGTGTTTTCGCGATCCTGCTTCTTCAGTGGACAAAATCAAGGCAGGCAGTACTGAGGTGCAAAATATTTACTAATCAAAACTGCAAACACAGGCTGAACGAAAGTGCAGGGATTTATGCAGACGGTGACATTCAATAACGACCGATACAATGAACCGAAAAAGACAAGGTTAAATACACAAACTAATTAGACATAAACCCACGGCTGTCAGGGATTTAGGAAGGAGGACCCATTTGCAGTTGAGTTGAGGGGGTTTATTTACAAACATATGGATACAAGAGGTAGTGAATGTACAGGTGATAACATGAGGAACACAATACATGACAAAGGAGGACCACTGGAACACCTCTGGCAACACAGCAGGATTTAACACCGAAAGGCAAAGCCTGGCAGGGTAGATAGCAAGAGCAAGACAAGAAATAGCTAGACCAGATACTTGATGGCCGGCAACACGGAACTGACTGAATGTCAGGCCAGGAGAACCAATGGCAGGGAACAGGACAGAAGAAGAAGAAGAAGAAAGTTAGATAACAAAAAGGTCATTAACAAAAACATCATGATCAACTAAAATATAAAAAGGCACAAAACAAGAGATCAAGACTAGGAGAAACTAAAATAAAGAAATACATTTCAAACTAAAAGCAAGAGAAGGAGCAAGACAAAACATGAAAGTACAAAGGACTAAACAAGACAAAGACACAAGACTTACCAGACAACACCAAGCCACATCCACAGGGACAAAGACCAAGTCCAAAAGTAACAACAAGAAAGTGTAGGACAAGACGAGAGGGAGACAATAAATAGGGAGGAAAGCACACGAGGGACAGCTGCAGACAATTAACACCACAAGGGCTCAACAAGACTAACGAGAGGGTGTGGTAGAAGGGAAACAAGAAGGAGGGACTAGGGAAGCACATGGCTGACAAAAAAATATATATAATATTTTATTTTTTCCTTAATTTGGCTCCTTCAGAAGCTACAGAAGATACTGCTGTGCTCATAAATTTACATTCCCCTAGCAAAATATGCAGTCATTTTAACAAAATAATAGGGATCATAAACATTGCATGCTATTTTCTCTACTGTTCTAAATATGCAAATCCACATAACAGATATTAACATGTACTGAATTTATATATATATATATGTTTTCAAACTAATTTCATGAGGAGCACACAGAAGTAATTAACAAAGCTGGCTCCTCATTCCTCAATCATTTTATTATCTTATCAGAGCAAGAGAAGCTTCCAGCAAATAATACAAGGCCCCTTACCTCGACATCCCGTTCATAGCATCACTTGATTCAGCATAGGCTTAACCTCGCCTCCACTGCCGAACTTCCGACCAAATCTGGGCATAATTCCGATGCGTAGGGTAAACAAAATGGATCTGCATGATTAGTCACCCTGCAAATCAGTTGACCATTCTCCTAAATCCAACCCAAGCGCCAGGGTGGCTAACAGATCGAGCAAAGCCTTGAACTAGCCTCGCTCAACACTATAAACCTGCACAAGACCAATCTTTTTGCGATCATCGGATCGCAGCAGCACGCCTTTAACAGGCCTGGGTCACGGCTCAGCCTTTCACAGCATTTACACGGCCGGGCCTCCAGCTTCTGTATCCAGTTGCTAGTGCGAAACCACCAGTGTTTCAGTGTTTTGAAAAGGTATTTAAAAGTACTGTAATGTTTTAAAAGGCAGTTTATGAATTTATTATTATTTCTGTGTTTTATAAAAATGAAAAATAATATTTTCTCGCAAAATTCTTGTGATATTACTCCTTGAAATGAAAAGTAGTCTCGCGATATCAGTAAATTGATTTTGTGGTAAAACAATTGAAAGTGCTTGCATTACATTGTCTGGCACAGTGCCCTCTTCAGATATTTTTTATAATGCATAATGTAGGTTATATTTATATTATGTATAAGCATATTACATTATGTAGTCTATTTTAAGTGTTGTTCAGTAAAACCATGTGCTTTCTTGGTGATTTACTTTATTTGAACTATTTTTAACCATTTTTTACATTAATATCATCTCATTGTTAGTTTTAATATATGGAAATGTAGTCTATAAGAAGCCATTTTCCCCACATTTACATTATAAATATAATCAGATTATTTGCAATTAAAATGTTTGTCATTAAATTTCTTAAAAACTAGTTTTAAAATATTGTCTTGTTCTAGGGAACCAATTATCTGTATTTTAGCTCATCCCTTGGGCTAAGTGTATTGTCACACACCTAGTGTCTACAAGCATGATATAGCAAATAACTTTCAAGCATATGAAGGGTCAGTCATATTTCATAAATAAATCACTTTAAATAAGGAAGTGTATTCTTTCAAGTTGCCACGGCTATTGCATACTTTGCATGTGCTACACTTTATTTTTACAATTTTGTTTTATTGTTTTTATTTATTAGAATTTAAAAGATAAATAGCCGTATCTGATGAACAATACCAGCCAATGTACTGCTTGGCTGGCTAGGAGCCGATATCTTTTTTTATTGACATTTATCAAATATTGCCAAAGTTTTGCACAAATCTGTAATGGTGCACCCACAGTTAAGGAGAGTGATGCCTTTTCATAATTATTAAGGAAGTCTGCAAATGTGATATTGATTTAATACAACATATCACTAAACAAGTTCTGCATGATTTTGCTCTATATCATCAGCGAAAATAGTTCCAAATAGAGTAACTCTAAATGCATTGAGTTTACTGCATTGTTGCATCACAGCATTGTTTCATTCATGAATGAAAGTGTGTTTTTGAACGAATCTAGTGATTCATGATTACCCATTCATGCTTCACCCATTTGCTTCATTCCTGAATCAATCAGCTATTTGAACAAATCAATAGAATGAATTCACTTACCGCCACCTTTTATTATTTCTGTATTCAAAATTGTATATTTAAAACATTAATCTCTACATGAATTTGTGAATTTTAATTGCACTCATGCCACATCTGAAATATCTGAAAGTCAGTATCTCGGGCCAGGGCCAGGCCAGGCTAGGGCTCCACCTCTGTCCTCTCGGCAGCCAGACGTGGTGGAGCATCTGGCGCCAGGCCCTCACTTACTGAATCTTTGAGAACCTGTAGAAGGCTGGAGTCCTGGGGCCTCATGAATCAACGCTCATGATGTCACGCTCACGTTGGGATTTACTAACAATGAAATGAACGTGAAAATGTGAGTTGGTTCACGTCAAGTTCATGTCTGGCGTACGCACAGTTTTTGTGCGTATTTGCTTTATGTCCGTTGGCGACTCCT
>JAUCMU010000125.1:22365922-22384086 GCA_032275025.1 Enteromius treurensis
GGGTGAAACTAGATAAATAGACAATTTTATGATGTAGGGCGAAAATGAGCTTCCCCTATTTGACAGACCAGTAGCCACCACTGGTCAAGACCCTTTTGAGTCGCTTTTTGACGATCAAGATACCCCTTTTTAGTCACTTTTCGACGCGAAGGGTCCTCAGTTGTTTTCAGTTGTTTGGCTTGATGTAATGGTTTGCGATCATATATCATTATATATGGGATTATTACATTATATAATTTTGTACTTTTACTTGAGCACCGAACCCCACCCCTGGCCTAAACCTACCCACCTCTGAACAATATAAAACACACAGTGTTTTTTAGGGGGAAAAAAGTGGTATAAGTTGTTTTTAAGGGAAAGCCCGGACTTTTTTTCCCCGAACACCCGCGGGGATTTCCGCCCCTGGTGTTCGGCATTATCGCCTGTATTTAAGGAACAAGCAGAGACCTTGTTGCCGTTTTTGGATTGTTTATCTCGTCTGTGAACCTTGCTTTATACCTCGACCATTGCCTGGACCTGACTAGTGATTCTTTGCCTGATACCTCGACCTATTGCCTGGACTCTGTTACTGATCATTGCCTGATACCCCGACCATTCGCCTGCTAACAGTTTCTGTCTTGTCTTTTATAACCATGTCTGCCCCTAATGATGCCAGCCTGTATGACTACGAGTGTTATAATAAAGAGTTGCACATGGATCTTCCGTCTGCCGAGCCGTCTTTAAAACAAGGATCCAGCTCCGCGGCAGAGTTCACACTGCAGTTTCGGACCGCCGCTGCACGGACTGGCTGGCCACCCGAACTGGCTGGCCATCCGAACCTCTCAAAGCTCTCTACAGGAAGGCACTCAGCCGGGAGCTGCAGTCAGAGCTCGCCTGCTGCGATCAAGGACGGTCTTTGGAGGAGTTTATGGAGTTGGCTATACAAATGGATAACTTGATCTGATCCAGACGCCTTCGTCCGCCCACAACGTCCCGTCCATTCACCTCATTTTCTGCACAGCAGAATCCTGAGCCCATGCAAATTGGTTAAACTCATTTGACGGAGGATGAGCGCACTCAGCGGATCCGGGACAATTTATGCTTGTTCTGTGGCCAGCCAGGGCACATCCGGGCTAACTGTCCCATCCGACCTCCTCGCACCATGCCTACACGGGTGAGTAATGGTTTTTCTGAACATACTATCACTCTACCAGTTACCTTGATTGTTAGAGGGAGGAGGCTTCAGACTACCGCCTTTTTTTGATTCGGGTGCAGACGGAAACTTTATTGATGTGAGTTTTGCTAAGCGCATGTATCTTCCTTTGCTTCCATGTGGGTCCCAGGTGGTGGTCGTAGCCTTAGACGGTCGTCCCTTGGGGTCTGGAGAAGTCACCTGCACTACCCAGGATTTGAAGCTCCTCGTCGGACCTATGCACTCAGAAAACTCCCTAGACTGTGGCTCACCAGCCACAGTCTAGGGAGGTGTCTCAAGAGGAGGACTTTAGCACTCTGCCCATGGAATATAACGACCTCAGAGAGGCATTCAGCAAAGAAAGAGCAACACAACTACCACCTCATCGCTTCACGGACTGTGCTATTGACCTCCTGCAAGGGGCTGTACCACCTAAGGGCCGAATCTTCCCACTGTCACAACCGGAAACCGAGAGTATGAATAAATATATCAAGGAGGAGTTAGAGAAAGGATTCATTCGGCCATCCATATCTCCTGCATCCGCAGGATTCTTTTTCGTTAAAAAGAGGGACGGTTCCCTTCGACCATGCATAGATTACAGAGGATTAAATGAAGTCACAGTCAAGTATCGCTACCCTCTACCCCTAGTCCCGGCCGCCCTTGAACTACTTTGAAAGGCAAGGTTCTTCACCAAACTAGACTTACGAAGTGCGTATAACCTCATCAGGATACGGGAGGGCGACGAGTGGAAGACGGCCTTTTCAACCACCACGGGCCACTATGAATATCAAGTAATGTCCTTCAGATTGTCCAATAGTCCTGCCGTTTTCCAGTCCCTGATCAATGACATTTTCCATGAGGAACTGAATCGAATTGTGATCGTCTACATCGACAACATTCTAATATATTCTGAGACCTACCTTGAACATGTTTAGCACGTCGGGCAAGTGCTACATCGGTTAATCCAGAATCAGATCTACGCCAAACTCTCGAGTTTCACCGGTCGAGAAACACCTTTCTGTGGTATATCATCATCCACGAGGGAGTAACCATGGACGAGAGCAAGGTAACCGCCGTAGTAGATTGGCCACGTCCAAAGACCGTCAAAGATCTCCAGAGATTCCTGGGGTTTGCCAACTTCTACCGGCGATTTATCCAAAACTTTAGCCAAGTTGCAGCACCTCTGACCTCCATGATCCGTAAGGGTCCCACACTACTCCGCTGGACTGCCCAGAGTGAAAGTGCCTTCGAGGAGCTAAAGTCCCGATTCACGTCTGCACCCATCCTGCGTCACCCAGCCCCAGAAAAGGAATGCACTGTGGAGGTCGACGCATCCAGTACCGGAGTCGGCGCAATACTTTCACAACGCCACGGCTATCCAGGCAAACTCTACCCATGTGCATACTTCTCGCGAAAACTCACCTCAGCGGAACAAAACCTTGCCGAAAATTGAATCCAAGGTATGTGGGTCCTTTTCAAATTCTCCGTCAGATCACACCAGTATCATTCAGATTAGCTTTACCCCAACAATACAGAATCTCACCCACTTTTCATGTTTCCCTGTTGAAGCCTGCAGATGCGCCAGAAGGACAGAGGGCGCTAGACGAGGCCACCCATCCTGAGCAACCCCCCCTATCATCGATGGAGAGGAGTTCTATCGGGTTCGAGAGATCCTGGACTCCAGGCGTCGGGGTGCCAATCTACAATACCTTGTGGACTGGGAAGGATAAGGCCCTGAGAAGAGATCCTGGGTGAGTTTTCGAGAAACGTGGCTTTCCACCAACAACACCCTGAAAAGCCAGCACCTCGGTCTCGTGGCAGACCCCGACGCCGCCCGCCTCGCTTCAGGAGCCGCTCGCGGGGGGGGGCTCTGTTACAGGGTGGTCCTCTGTGGCGCTGTCCGACCGCCATCAGCGGGAACCCTCACCTGAATATTAGTTCCCGTCCGGACTATTTTTCCCCAAACACCCGTGGGGATTTCCGCCCCAGGTGTTCGGCATTATCGCCTGTATTTAAGGAACTAATTTAAGGTATTACCACAATACTGTGTTCAGGATTGATCAGCGCGAAGTCCCGATGGGTGAACCATGGGGAACATCATTAGGGGCTTCGGATCTCTGACAATCACTAGCTTGACACGGCAAAGTTCTGTGGTTATGGGGAAAATTTATTATAACCACACTTCATCCCCTGAGCTAGAACTGACCGAGATTGCGATCGTGGATTTATTATCGGCCGAATCGCAATTCCATGCGCAACATGTCATTAATTACATGTAAGTAATTAATGACAGAATTTTCATTTTTGGGTGAATTATCCCTTTAATTGAGGCATGTCGCTAAAGCAATTTTCAAAGAAAAGCTTATTGTGTTCTACCAAATATCCTTTGAATCCATTTTATTCTTTACAAACATTCTTTAAAATCTTATCATATCAAATACAACACTATAAGCGTGAACAATTAAAATAAATGCAAATGCAAATTTTCTCTAATGATTTTTAACATTTTATTTGATGATTATTTTAAATCACATTTTGGATCATTTATAGAAAAAAATCTTTCAAATTTCAATGCATTTAAACAAAAACAAAAGTGCAATGTACAATCATTGTCTAAAAGCTATTTTAGGATTGTAGCAGGTTATTATTATATACTGGTTTAGATGTTTCTGCTAAGCAATAAAGATAAAACAAAACGTGCAAATTATGGTTATCAGTGAATTTGTATAATGCATCAGCTTGTGAGAATGGTCTACGTGAAAATATAACTTTAAGTTATTAATCAGCATGAAAATTAGGTTGAAAGTTAAATTATTATTATATGAAGCTGCATTCTCCTGCAGCTTTCTATGATTTGTTATTTTTCTCCAGTTTCTCCAGTGGAATCAAGTGTCCACAATAAAAATTAAACAAGGGGAATATAATCTTAAATTAAATTAAAAAAAACTATGATATATACAAAAACAGTCATGATTTTACATTTTCATAAGTTTAGCCCATAGTGTGGATGAAGGTCTTGTGCACTTCTCTGTAAGCATTTCTGAGGAGTACATATGGAAAGCATGTTTCCAGCATGTCTTGACTCAGGAACGGTGACTGCTCCACTATCTACAACCCAAAGAATGCAAAAGTAAGATCTGTACAATAACTTTTTTCAATTCTAATAATTTTATTATGATCCATAGGTTTATTACCATGTGTAGAAGGAGATAAACTGAATCTCTGTTCTTTATTTCCACTCGGTCCACATTCTGACCTAACTGCAGTAAGATAGACGATGCCACCTACAGGACGAGATAATTAGACATGTTAGACACAAGACTTTGGTAAGACTTTACAATAACATTGATTAATAATTAGTGCATTAACTGACACTAACTAACAATGAGAAATATTTGTTTTATAGTATTTAGGCTCCTAATCTTTCTTAAGATTAGTATGTATGTAACATTGGTTCATGTAAGCCAGGGCTGTTCAAACTCAGTCCTGAAAGGACTGTGTCCTACAGAGCTTAGCTCCAGCTTGCCTCAACACACCTGCCTGTAAGTTTCTAACACTGCTAGTAAGAGCCTGATTAGTTGCTTCAGGTGTGTTTGATTGGTGTTGGAGCTAAACTCTGCAGGACACCGGCCCTCCAGGATCGAGTTTGGACAGACCTGATGTAAGCTCAGGTCCTAATATTTATAATACTAATATTAACAACTTTTGATTTAAATCAACTTTTCATTTAAATCACATATTGGCAAATGTTGAAAACAACATTAAATGAGATTAGAACAAAGCTATTTTTCATTGTTAGTTCATGTTAATGAGCATAGTTAACTAATGTTAACAAATGGAGTCCTATTGTAAGGCTTTACCTAGATTAAATATTTGCTGTGTATTTAGGAATGTCAATGTATGGAATAAAAAATACAAAATTCTTGCTGTGCATTCAATTGTGTTTGATTCACCTTTAGGAATTCTTGAAGCTGAGTCTGGATATTTTTTCTCTGGACAGTGAACATAGCTGCAGCAAGATGGTTAATTGCAGTGGCCAAGCAATGAATGTTGTTTTGGTGACCTGTTGATAAACCAGTCAAGTTCATTTGAGTTTCGGAGTTTCAGCACCATACATCCTAAAAGATCTGCATTTACTGTTATCATTGGGCTTGTAGTTATGGTCTGTCAGAAAGCTATGATGAGGCTGGTCATGGTGAACAAAACACTGATATTTTAGTAATATGTAGAAAAATTGAGCTCACGTCAAGCGAGGTAAGATCTGGTTTCTTTTATATAAGCTAATATACATCAGTCATGTAACAACGTTCTCTGGTTTATTTATATTTAGCGATAATCTGCTCCGCACACTGCTTGTTTTTCATCAACATGTTGTTAAGACTGCATTTGCATTGCCCAACTCTTCTGCCCAACTTTACCTCCATGTTCTCGCCTGTAGAATGAGTTTGGATCCAGGCACAGGGTGGGTAAAGACACGGCTATAAAAACCATCAGTAGGCAGGTGATTTTGAAATCCTCCTCAGTGGATGAGTTATCTGGCAAGGAGAATAATCGATAATTTATTAGAAGAATTATATTTTCTTGAACTATCATTCCAGACAGACAAACTTCTATGTCTGGCTTCACCTGTCTGCATGTTTGCTATGGCTGAAACCAGCGTAGGGTCAATCTCACATGGCAAACCAGCTGCTGAAGCCATTTCATACACACCTAGTGACACCTACATGAAAAAAACACAACCCAAGATGAGACGAGTCTTAAGACACACAGATATTTCTGGTTAAAATCTAAAATCTATAAAAGAACTTGCATTTGTCACACAGGTTTTGTCAGGTTAAATTTAGTCATGAAGCACTTTATAAAATTGTTATGGTTTCAAAGCAGTTTCACAATAAAAAGGAAATGCCAGTATTTATGTTGCAAAATTAACTAATGAAACTTTAATTTCTACAGAGGACACAAGAACACATGAGTAAGACTAAATTAGCACTCTTGTAACTACTAGTAACTAATAAAAACTCTGATTAAAGAATTAGTAAGTAATAGTGCTTAGTCGAATGTGGTAGTTCACTATTAGTTAATCAGTATTTTTTTTTTTATACCTCCCTAAGAACTACTAATAGCTATGGTATGGCAAACCCACTGGTAATGGTTTTAAAGTATTACAAAATTCATCATAAAGAATTACTAAATATTTGGACCAGTATTTAAGGGAAGTATTAAAGGGAATAACATTGTTATGTTGTCTGTCAGTGTTTTCCTTTTTTAGTGTTTTGTGGACTTTCATTACGTGTCTCCCTCTGTTTCCTTGCCCACTCTGTTTTGTCTCCACTCAGCTGGGCCCTCATTTATCTATGGTGCGTACGGACAGATTTGTGCATAGTGAGTGCGTAAGAACAATTTCACGCAAAGTGTGGGATTCACCAAGTTGTACTTATACGTAGAAATGCGTGTAAATATAAGCACACCTCTGAGCATGCTTACGCAGATAATCTAGTGGTAGAATACTGAATACAATAGTACTGAAGACACTATTGTCTTTATTTTCAGCTCAGTTTGGTTCATTGTTGATTCTGTTCAGTTCAATGACAATATTGATGTTGCAATGTTTTGTGTTTCCTCCTGCTCTCTTCCCTACAGACAGATAAAAGCTAACTGAAGAAATGTTTTACCTTGATGTCACCGTCAGGGTAGATGAAGTCCTTTAGACATCTGATGGGTCTCATTACAAATGGGCAGTGTCTGTCCATGATCTACAGATGGAAATGATCAGTAGATTTACATCCTGTGCTCACTCATAAACCAGGCAGTTCATCATAACATGTTATGCAATTATTCTAATGTGTAAACCATAAGATGATACACATACCATGATAAAAAAATATATATATATTATCATATTGAATATTATTGTAATATACGTATATGAACATTGAAAATACTTGATCCAATTTGTTCTGATTCAAAATGAATTCAAATAAATGGAGACATTTACCTCCTCAAGAGCATCTTGGACCATGGAGCGAAAGGATAGAATCACACCAACAATAGTCATTCTCTTCAAAACATTCTCACTACCTGATGAAAAACATTGGATAAATACATCTTTTAATTGCAGTACAAGGCCATAGAGGAATAGGAGAAGTGTCATAAGTGGTGGCTGTCATTCCCTAGACAACCAGCAGAGGGTTTTTCTTTATATGTTTTTGGACTGCATTTGTTTTCAGCTGTCTTATCACTTCCATCTGCTCGTCATTATTCCATTAGGCATTTCTCTATATATATTCTGTTTAGTTTGTGTTTAGGTCTGGGTTGTCTATGTTAATTTGTGTGCTGACTCTCGGACTCTTTCCAAATGGAGGACTACTGGATGTTTGTTTTTTGGAGCTTTATAGAAAGAACTTAAACTGCGCTTGGGTGGTTTGTTCTTTGCATTTCGAACAATCCAGCACTACAAGATCCAGCAGTTTTGTTTTTTGTTTTTTGTTGCCGCCATGGATGTTCGTATTGAAGGTTTAAAGGGACTTCGACAGAAGGGCATGGAGGTGTGGGTCTACGCCTAGAAGTTCTGGTCAAAGGCGGAGAGACTGGGATGTCATGGTGGAGATATTAAGGACACTTTTAACTTGGGGCTGGATGAACCCTTGCCACATTGGGAGATAGAACTGGTGAAGACATTGGATTTCTGGAACTTTTCAAGGTACTTACAGCTCCGCAAGGAGGGAAAGGTGGTTCAACACCCCCAAGATCCACCTGCAGAGACTTTCTTGAAACCATCTTTATCATCTAGTCAAGTTCAGGGTCCTTCAAGTATGCCTTTGCTTAAGCGGAGAGGGAGGAGGACAGCAGGGCGAAGTCCAGTGGTCCTGGAGGACCCGACTTTGATGGTCTCGAGTTCATTAATTCGGGAGGATTCAAATCTAGTGGTTCCTGAATCCGTTCCAGCTCCAGAGCTGGATCCATGGGCAGATATGCCAGACCTGATCCCTGCGGATCCCATTTCGCTTACCCTAAATCCGGTCTGGGAATCCCCAGAGCCTGCTCCATTCCGGGAAGTCCCAGAGCCACATCCAGTCCACGAGCCTGTCCCAGAGCCAGATCCGGACCTTGAGACTTCAGAGTCCAATCCTGAGCTCACTCCAGTTCGTGAGCCCATCCCAGAGCCAGATCCGGTCCAGGAATTTATGGGATCTAGTTGTGTGTGGCTGACTCTGCCCTGGCCCCCTGCCTTGTTGTGGGGTTGTACTTTTCTTCCATTGCATGGACCTGATCCGCCATCCCTCCCCCTGATCCCCCTCCTTTCCACCTCCCTCCTGAACTGTGTGGAGTTTGTGTGGAGTGTTTGGAAGCCGCTCCTTCGAGAGGGGGTATTGTCATAAGTGGTGGCTGTCATTCCCTGGACAACCACCAGAGGGCCCTTTTTGTAGTTTGTTTATATGTTTGTGGACTACATTTCCCAAATCCTTTGTTCACCCCTAATGATCATTGTTTTTAGCTGTATTATCACTTCCATCTGCTTGTCATTATTCCATTAGGCATTTCTCTATATATACTCTGTTTAGTTTGTGTTTAGGTCTGGATTGTCTGGTAATTTGTGTTCATTTTCAAATGGAGGACTACTGGACGTTTGTTGTTTGAAGATTTATTAAAAGAACTTAAACTGCACTTGGATCATTTGTTCTTTGCATTTTGTGACAAGAAGAAGGTCATGAATGAATAAAACATCTCCCAGCGTATAAATAACAAATATATTTTTTTGGAGAAAAACAAAACAAAAAAATTATATATATATATATATTTATATATATATATATATATATATATATTGTGACGAGTGTCCCGATCACTAATCAGCGTTGCCCTGGTTTCCAACGAGGAAGCGCCAGCAAAACTCATCAGCGGAGGATCAGAATCAGCTGCAACCACTTAGCCCGCAGCCAGATAAGCTGCGTGAGGCGCCCACAACACTGAGCAGAGCTTCGTTTGACTCGGTGCCGCCGAACTAACCACTCTCTCTCCTTCTTCCTCACAGACGCCAGTGTTTGAGCTTGCTTACCTGCATCCACGAGGGGAAAACAGACCCGGCTTGAACCGCCTACACTTCCTTTTCCCGGGACAGAACGCAACTCTGCCTCACAGCTCACAAGAGAGCTCTTAAAGGGGAAGTTCAGCGGCAGCTCAGTAACTTAAATTTTTGCCTTCTTTTGTCGAATAAATCCACCCTCCGGGTTATTTTTGTTGAACTTTATCTTTTTGTCCTGTGCTCCTTTGCCACCTAGTGACAATATATATATACATAATAAATATACACAACACACACACAGAGTCCGTGAGAGAAAGAGTCCAATGAAGGTTTGGTGAATGCGGGTGCCCTCTGGGACCCGAAAACTGTGCACTGCAGGTAACTGGATCGGCACTCCTGGCTGAAACTCCGACACCGGACCTGACACTGGTTCTCCCGACCATGAATCGGGGCTGGGACCCGACAGTCGCGGACTGGGAACCTCGGGGATTGACTCTGGCATCTCTGATTCCCACTCTACATCCAGAGTAGGAAATTGCGGACCGGAGTCCGCAGGAGACTGGACCGACAAAGTTCCGCATTCTTGATCCAGAGCGGGACTCGGCGGATTGGAATTCGCGGGTAACTGGATTGCCAATTCTAGCCAACATTTGGGGACTGAAACCAACAACTGGAGTAACTGCTCAAGAACCTCCGGGATCGAACACGGAAAGGTTTCATCGACCAGAATAATTCAACTTAGAGGTGTGGAACTTAGAGAGTGGAATCTCCGAAGAATGCACAACAAAAGTTGACATCTCCAGAGATCGTGCAGCCACTGGTAGAACCTCTGTGATAGAAACTAGGCCTCACCAACTCCTCGGGGCTTTGTGCAGCCCCGTGGAACCATTAGAGACTCTTTGGCTTTCACCAAAGTAACTAATGGTCGTGCAACCATGAGCAGAACCTCCTGAGGGCCAACAGCCTTCGGGTGAAATGGTTTGGAGGCGGCAGCCATCTTGTGTAGTGGCTCAGGGTCGGGAGCCTTCTTGAGCAGTGACTCTGATGTGGCAGCCATCTTGTGCAGTTATTTGGGTATAGCAGACATCTCGTGCTGTGGTTCAGGTGTAGCAGCCATTGTGTGCAGCGGCTCTGATGTGGCAGCGATCTTGTGCAGTGGTTCAGGTGTGGCAGCCATCTTAAATGGTGGTTGTGGCCCTGAAGAGACGAACTCCGGGCGGTAGTCTCCCTGGCACTCGCTCTTAAAGGAAGTCTCTTCCTCTACCTCTCCTACAATGAACGTGGAACCACAGTGAAAGAGGAAAAAGTCTAAGATTTCGGCCAGTGACCACTCTGGATCATCCCATGGCAGATCGTGATTTATCTCAGGATCTAGTTCACATAAAAAACAGTCCTTTACCCCAGTCCCTGTCACCCTCGGGAACCACATGGTTGTGGCTCAGAAACTCCTCCACATAATCTTCTATGTCTCTACCTTCTTGATGAATACCAAGGAGTAGAGACCATGGATCCAGGTTTTTCCCTCGCTGTGGTGAATTGAAGAGCTCTGCTGGATCCTGGGTGGCGAAGTATTCTGTGACGAATGCGGCAAGAGTTTATATTAGAAAGGAATGTATAATAAGGTCTTGTAGAATAAGGCACAAATATGTGCTTAATTTTTTTACTAACAAATGGCTAATATTCTAGTTATATGCATGCTAATAAGCAACTAGTTAAGAGACCCTAAAATAAAGTGTTACCACAGGACTATATATTTGAACATACATTCAATCATAAATAAACAATAACAATAAAAATATAATTGTTGTAGTCCTATGTTTAAAAAAAGTTATATTTTTGCTGTATGAGTGTACTGACCATCACAGTATTTGCAGCACAGCATGTACAACATTAGAGAAATACTGTATATGCTTTTACAACGAATTGTTTACCTAATTGCATAATTCAACTCAAATAACATTTAGTGACGTACTTTATCCTCATAATAGTTCTAAATATCGTTTTTAATTTGTATTGGTTATTTTCAATGAGCACTAGAGGGCATTGTTTGTTTACTTATCGAGTCCACCCTTTATAATTGCATGTATAGTCAATTCCACAAGGTCAGATTAACAATGTTTCAAATGCTCAACAATATCTAATTTAAATAACCAAGATATTACAGAGCCTCCATTTATACATAATGACATTCTTTATCTGTCCCTTAATAATGTTTGGTTTGAGGAAAAGAACCGACAGTTCCTAACTTTATTCAAATCATCCAAATTTTCATTTTCAATTTTTATTATACTCCCCCAAACGCTATTAAATGCGTGAAAAGAAAATACAGTCAAGATCTGATATCCGGCTCATAATTCCATAAAACGTATAATTATGAAACTGCAAACATCAGAAGCGAGGCATTCCAGCAGGGCTAGATAACTCAACACGGCTGTACTTGTCAGAACTGAAGCCATCTCTTCCAATGTCTTTATCAGTCCTCGATGGAGGGAAGCAGTTAGTGAGAGACCGAGTGACTCATTAAGTCTGCAATAATCAGCTGCTCACTTCTTTAATTATTTATGCTGTGTAATTACGCTTCTGTGGAGCTGGTGGAGGAGTCTGGCAAAATGAAGAAGTGCTTGTTTTTCAAATAAACGCTTATTGGATGATGGAAACTCAATTTAGTGATGGAGAGGATGTTGCTTGACGTGTGGTAGGTTAATGAACAGCTTCCTTGTGTCACTTTAAAAAGATACTTGGAGTCCATTTAAAGGCTGCTCAGCTGACACTTGTCATTCTGTCCCCTTTGTATCTTGCAGACCATCTTGCCTCTGTGACAAGCCACACAATCCTGTCCTGATTTCTTCCTGACTGCTGGGAAGATGACAGAAACCTTGATTTCAAATGAGGCACCTGAGGCTCACTGGTTCTCTGAGAGAAGACTGAGCATTTACAACATTACTGTTTTACTCAAAGTGTTTAATTATTAAGGAGCTTATGAATATGACTAGATAAACATTCTTATGTAACTTCTCCTTTGTCCACAGGAGTTACCTGGTCATAGAACCTCTGTTGATGTTTAAACAAACAACAAACAAACACACATTAATATTTACAATATAAAGTTTAAAGACTGTATCATTTTCTATGTGCATGTGTTACTTATATATTAGCCTATGTTAAAAGGCACTATAGAAATATTTGTAAATTTAGATTTTTCTGTGTGTATACATTAGTATATGTGTGTGAGCTTATACATACATATATATATAATTCTATGAGCCAGTGATTTTTACGGTTTCACTTTTAAACAAATTTTTAAAACATTTTAAAATAAATGTAAATTACTATAATAATACAAATGATAAAATTCTATAAAACGCAAACATAAAAAATCTGTTTATAAATTATATTTATATATATATATATATATATATATATACACACACACACACACACATATATATATATATATGTGTGTGTTTGTGTGTGTGTGTGTGTGTGTGTGTGTGTGTGTGTGTGTTTTAGAAGGCTTTTTATAAAAATGTAAATGTTTAGAATAATAATCATTATAAAACTCTCCATGCCAGTCATTAAACAGTTTAGTTTTCGAGCATGTTTGAGTTTTCAAAGGTCTCTGACACAGCAGTTTTCTTGGAAAGAAGAATTCCTCTATTAATATTTACCATAGAAGTCACCCAAAGTTCTTCCTTTGAATTTCTTGGCATTTTCTGTCCCCCTCAGCCCGCTTTATTCTGTTATGTTGGCGTTAGCTAAAAAATGTGAAGCTTTTGTCTAAAAATGGATTTGGAGCGAGTGGGTGGAAGTGGAGTCGTTAAGCAATATTATAAAGCTTAACGCCACACACACGATAGCTATACAGTGCAATTACGGAGATAAGCAACTCCTCAACAGAACAAATAAAGCTTTGTAGGCAGGGAAGAGTAGAGGCAGATTTTTCAAAGACCCCTAATTACCTCACAATGACGCACAACAACTCAGACTGCAGACCCTGGTATGTGCGGACAGCCTTTCTAACAATTTTGTGAATATATCACTGATGTTTTTTGCCCCAAGAAGAAACGAGTGGATGCAGAGCAGCTTTCACTTTCTGTATTTGAAGTGAAACAAGGACAATTTGGTAGAACAAATAAAACCAATGCTACAGTATATGCATGTGACACCGTCAGTTAAGAACAGACATTTTAACAAGACAAATGTCAATCCCATTAAAGTCAGCAACGCTTGTTCATTCTTCAAGGGATACACACTGCTGTTTTGATCCCTCAGAAGCAAAGATGTAAATGGAAGGGTTCAATTATGAATAAACTTAAACAGAAAGCATGAAAAATTTATTAAAAGACAGATATAAGCTCAAGATCCCCTACCAGACCTACAGGAAGAGAATGTTGCACGGTGTTATTTAAAGAAGCGTATGGTATACCCTTTGCTTTGCTCTGTGTACCTTTTTCCTTTAATCTTCTCCTTATGTATGACAGGCCGAATACAGACTTTGCAATCAAACAAGCTCTATCACATCTGCTTCTCTTGTTTGGCTCCTATTTATCATACTTTGCCTGATCCAGACCCTGAAACACTTGAATTGTTCTTTTGCTTTGTACTTGACCATCTCATTTGCTCTCTAGAGAGTGTTTCTGATAGAGGTGAGACAGGTCAGTTCAAGTACATAGCTATAGCTATACAGGACAACATTCTTTGACAGATCTTGAGTGAATCGTCTTGTTGGATGCACAGGACACTGAAGTAGTAAACACACTAACAGGCAAAGCTTCTGCTGTTAGCCTAATGACTGATGCAGTTAGTGGACTGGAGTGTGACACATGAGATAATCTTTGCTGCACAATGAAGTGACCTGATTCTGTGTCTCTCACCAAGCTGACATCTAACATTACCCACTGGCCACTTCACAGCTTGGTTAACTGACCTGAGTCCCATTTATCAGCTCCATCTTGGGGTTTTAGGATCGAAAGGGTGTCTGAAGCGTGACTGTTTGGCTTGTGTTTTGGGTCTGAGTGTTGACTCCCTCCCCATGACATAATGGGGAGTCTGTGTTGAGCGCTGACAAATGAGGGTCTGGCACTAACAGGGGACCTCTGGCGATGTGTTACAGCCCTCTGAGTAATTGACAGTTCAGATGCAGATCTTTCTCCTGTCTGGGTAATCAAGCCCCCTGTTGCTAAGCTGAAACTCTAAAACTGCATGTTTTTATTATCCTTTATAAACCTGATTTGATTAAGAAATGTTCTTCAGAATTTAATCACGGCTCTGACTTCCTTAGCGCGAGTGTGATTTTAGTTTTATACATTTGAAAAATAAGTTTTCATAGAACAAGAGTTTAATATTGATGAACTTACATTTTCGACAAAATGCATTATCTAGTTTTGCTTCACTAACAAAGTAGTTACACAATGGTGTTTCGTTATTGCAAGAACATGTTTTTTGAATGACTTGTTAAGGGAATGATTCAATGACTTGCTCATAAAGACGGGCCTCACATAAAACTTACACTGGACCAGTATTTCCTGTATATTCAAATGGGCATTAAAGGTTAGTTCACCTGAAATTTTTATTTATTTATTAATCACTCTATTAAACACTTCTGTCATTCCAAACCCATAAGACCTTTGTTTATCTTTGATGCACAAATTAAGATATACAATATAATTAAGATATTGTAATACAAACTCACAATTGCAACTTTTAAAGTCACAATTGTGAGAAAAAAAAGTCTGAATTTCATGATATAAACAGTCAGAATCGCATGATGTAAACTCACAATTGTGAGTATAAAGTCAGAATTGTGTGATATAAATGTGCAGTTCTGAGAACACATCTGTTTTTTCCTTCTCAAAATTAGAACTCACAATTGCAAATTTATATCTCACAATTCGGAGAAAAAAAATGGCGACTAGATTTCACACAATTTTGAGTTATAAAGTCTTATAAACTAGCAATTTTGATTTTATAACTCACAATTGCGAGTTCATATCTGTCATGTTTTGTGTCATGTCATGTGTCACAAAAAATTGTGAGATTCGCAATAACCTTGTCTTTAATTTTTGAATTCTGTGGCAGAGATGAGCTTCTGTAGACAGCTTCCAGATTTAATAAAAAATTTCTTGACTTGTGTTTTAAAGATGAATGAAGGACTTAAGTGAAACATTCACACCAGGCTCCACCCTCACTTCCTCACAGCATCACTCTCCCCTGAGTACTAATCAGCAACACCTGTCACCTCCACCTGCAGTCACACTCATCACATACCACATAAAACCACATACTACCTCTCAGGCACTGTCTGTGTTCGTTGAAGTTGGACTCAATTCTGGCAAGATCTATCTCTAGACTTGCCTGCTATATTTACCCTGTGATTATCCCTGTGTTCTCTGCAATCTCTGTGTTCTCCCCAGGCTCCAAGGAATCCCTCTGTGTCTTCGTCGTCTTCAAGTTCTGGTGTGTGGTCGTGGTCCTCCGTCTCTGTGTCTCTTTCGTCTCCCTCCAATCTCCAACGCTCCATCGCTCTTATAACCAAAAACATTACAAGTTTCTCTCTCCAAATGATTCATCCATTGATTCACTCACCTGTGTTCCTCTGCTATCACCAATCTTTATCCTCATCTGCAAATATACCATCCACCTACCTTCTGTGTTGAGTCCGCTCTCTAACTTTAAGGGTTTGGAAAAACACAAGGGTGAGATTTTAAGATTGTAAAAATTTATCCAATGGGACCTAGTTCAAAGTTTTTACAGAAGTTTATTTAGATTTTGAATACTTTGCCTTTTATGTCTTTTCAGTAGTCTCTATGTAACAGATAACACAATTTAGTAAATGTGATGCGTCTAATTAAAATGATCTTGTCTTTTACTCACTTTTGAAGCATCCTAGGTGTATGTGACTTTCTTTTTTCAGACGAATCCACTCATAATATCCAGTTATAATAAAAAAATTTGAATGGGTTTAAATGGGTGATAGCCATTTGCTGTCTGCTGTCTGTGGACACCGGAAGCAGTCCCGGCGGATGATGTAAGACACATTGTACTGCGTGATTAGTGATGAGTGCTGAGAGAGAACAAATTAAAATTAAATGAATTAAAAAAACGTCAGACATGAATCAGAAGCACAGACCGAGGATGGGCTATCAAACCCATTGAAAGGCTTGGAGGAGTCTGGAAAATTTGGTCTGAAAGAAGAAAGTCACATACACCTAGGATGTTTCAAATCTCTACACAATTTCAATGTGTATTGCCAATATAATACAAACCAGTACAAACTCTATACATTTTACTGTCAGATTACCAACTTATACTAGAAATCTTAAGTTCTGAATGTGATGGATTATGGGATATATTAGACTCAATCAATTCTATGATTCCTGATTAAATCTGCATTTTGGATGAATTGGTTGAATGAGTGAATCAATGACACTTGAACACATAAACACTTGCTGCCACCTACTGGCATAATGGCTTAACATGAAGAAAACATCACTGAAAAATCACCACTTTTAATGCACAGACGTATGTTTTTATATAGTTTGTAATACTTTTATTATTCCTTTTGCTTCCTCCAATTAATTCCAGTCTTGCACTCAAATCAACTGGCTGGAGAGTTTTTATAGTAGGTAAATGTTACTTGAATTCACCAAGCTGATGTGACACAAGTATGTCAGGTCTTAATTCACTTATCATTTTTCAACATTAGAGAGGCAATAAGGCTGTAATGCACTTAACTTGATCGCCTAAGGGAAGAGGGAAATCACACACCCACACAAAATCAATTCTAACGCAGGGTTTTTCCGGCACAAGTAATTTGACTCTCTCGGGAGGATTCATAAGGTAGGAAAAAGGTGGGAGGTCATCAATATGCCAGCCAAAGGAGAAAACAAACATCTTTGAACAAAAACAATTGTGCCAGTGTCTAAGAGCTCAGGAGAATACTTAGATAAGTCAGGAAGATAATGAATTCCGATCTCTCCCACACAACACTCCTGCATCGTCTTTGAGATTTGCCTTCAAAGGATGAAACCCATCTTCTTCTTCACTGCGTGTACAGTGGGTGGGGCAAAAAAGTATTTAGTCTCCTATTTATTCTCCTAATTAAAAAGATGAAATGCCTGTAATTTTCATCATAGGTATACCTCAACTATGAGAGACAAAATGAGAAACAAAATCCAGAAAATCACATTGTCCTCCATGCAGATCTCCTCTAGAGCATAAATGTTTTGGGGATGTCGCTGGGCAACACAGACTTTCAACTCCCTCCAAAGATTTTCTATGAGGTTGAGATCTGGAGACTGAGTAGGTCACTCCAGGACCTTGACATGCTTCTTGGAGAAGCCACTCCTTCCTTGCCCAGGCGGTGTGTTTGGGATCATTGTCATGCTGAAAGACCCAGCGACGTTTTATTTTCAATACCCTTGCTGATGGAAGGAGGTTTTTACTCAAAATCTGACGATACATGGACCCATTCATTCTTTCATTTAAATGGATCAGTCGTCCTGGTCCCTTTGCAGAAAACAGCCCCAAAGCATGATGTTCCACCCCCGTGCTTCACAGTAGGTGTGGTGTTCTTTGGATGCAACTCAGCATTCTTTCTTCTCAAAAAGTTCTATTTTGGTATTATCTGACCATATGGCATTCTCCCAATCCTCTTCTGGATCATCCAAATGTTCTCTAGCGAACTTCAGATGAGCCTTGACATGTACTGGCTTAAGCAGGGGGACACGTCTGGCAAAGGCAGGATTTGAGTCCCTGGCGGCGCTTTGTTACTTTGTCCCAGCTCTCTGCAGGTCATTCACTAGGTCCCCTCGTGTGGTTCTGGGATTTTTGCTCACAGTTCTTGTGATCATTTTGACCCCTTGCATGGAGCCCCAGACCGAGGTGGATTATCAGTGGTCTTGTACGTCTTCCATTTTCTACTAATTGCTCCCATAGTTGATTTCTTCACACCAAGCTGCTTACCTATTG
>JAUCMU010000125.1:22384186-22407143 GCA_032275025.1 Enteromius treurensis
ATTGCAGATTCAGTCTTCCCAGCCTGGTGCAGGTCTACAATTTTGTTTCTGGTGTCCTTTGACAGCTCTTTGGTCTTTGCCATAGTAGAGTGTGGAGTGTGACTGTTTGAGGTTGTGGACAGGTGTTTTTTGTACTGATGACAAGTTCAAACAGATGCCATTAATACAGGTAACGAGTGGAGGATAGAGAAGCCTCTTAAAGAAGAAGTTACAGGTCTGTGAGAGCCAGAAGTCTCCTTCACAACCTCCTTCACTGGCTCTGGAAGGTTGTTTCTAGAGGCCAATAATCTTAGTATGAACTTAAATGTGAGAGTTTATTATTAAAAGATGTCAGATATCCTTTGTTGTGCCTGTTTGGTAAAAGATATGTTATTTCCTCAACTAAAATCAGAGCCAAACCTTATTAGAGGGTGCCACACTGAAAGTTTACAGCAAACTACCATTTACAAACTGTTCAGTCCAATTGTGATGAAGGCTGCCTGCACAACAGCAGCAATGTTTATGAGAAGTTTACTGCAACTGCCAGTGTGTATTTTAGGTTATGTTCCTTTAAGCCATTCTCACACTTGGTCTGGATTTGACACCCTGTAGCAATCCTGTCCTATCCAGTAATCATCTTTTCAAAAATGGTCTACAGTGTTTTGACAGGAAAGACACCCTCAGGACCTTATTTTAGCAGGGTGGAGAAATGTTATGCGAATAATGACTGTGAAAAGCGAAATGTTTTGCTGGTGTTAAACCACTGACACGCGTCCTTATGCATATGAACTATCTGCCTGAGCAAAATCAAATATTTTTTCTTGGAAGAAGATGAAAATCGAGCTCATTTGACGTGAGTGGTAAACAAAACTACCCCGACAGTGGTCGTATTAATAAACAGGTAACCGTGCTGAGGGAAAAGTTTCTGACAGGCGATAATACATGTGGTAATTGGAATGATATGACTCATGCAGCCCACAGAGCAGTCAGACGGACCCAGTTTGATTTCTGCCTCTAATCCACAAAAGGTCCTCATGAAGCAACTAAGGCCGGATCAAAGCGGGGATTGGCTATGCATTAATTAGCAGGAAACAACAAAATAATATGTTTTGTGCCTAGAATAGGATTAATCAACAAATTATAAACTAAAGCAGCCACTTCTAAATGAATTTGTTGGCCATTGAGAATATATTAACTAACTCAATTGTGTACAAGACATTGAATTGAAGACAAATAGCATTTTTTATTTTGTCCTGGTCTTTTGCAGGTTTTCTTTCTGGCAAGCTTGTAATGTTCCTTTTTCAATAAAAGCTGTGCTTGCTACACAAACAACTGAAACGAACTGAGACGAATGCAAACAGGACAGCTGGTATAGAGGGACACTTATGCTTCACCATCTTTATCACAAAAGTGAATACGGATTAAATGGGTGTCTTTCAAATAATTTGTCATTGCAATTAAAATAAATCATATACAAAATAGATGCATTCATGCCATCCATATAATAAAGATTGGGGTAAACTGTCACATTAGGATTTTTAATTTTTTTTTAATTTTTTAATTTTAATATAATAAACTAATTTCCTACTTTACTAAAGCTGTTGCATTACAAGCAAACACTTTAACATATATATATATTTAGATTTTAACTGAAGATTATAAAAAAATATGTTCTATGGAAAGCAATATTTTCATAAATTTCAGGTCAGGCAAATGGTTTAACATTGATATGTGCGTGTTTCATTATATTGTTATTTAAATGTAGTATAGAAAAGCCGATAATGAACTATTTGATAGCAGGTTTCATTGTGACACATGTTGACCTTCTAATGCATGTTGAGGTTGAAGTTAGAAAAACGCATTTCCTCTAAATTACTGAGGGAACTGTTCAAAAGCATTTAGACAATCCTTTAAGATATTTTCCTGTATATAAAGCGTTTTTCGGAACAGACCTGATGTAAACAGTGTTAGAACTCGCCCCGTCTCCAATTTAAAAAAAAATAAATAAATAAATATATATATATATATATATATATACGGCCATTTCTTATGAAAGCAACGCGAATAAATCATTCTGCTAAAAAAAGAAACGTCCACTTTGTAAATATTTCCATCATAACACTTGTTTTCCTCCCCTCAGACGTCTTTCTGTCTTGTTTTGGACATAAAGTCGCCAGCTTTACGCAATGAGTCATCATCGGCGTCCTTATTACGCATGGACAAAAATCAATGTTTAAGGTGGAGCAAAAGAAGTACCGAAGTGAGTGGTGTGTCAGCGGAGCAGATATAAGGTGATTGGTCCGCGGGAAGCGAGTGTTCACTTGAATCTTTGTGCAGAGGACGCGTTCAGTATTGGCTGTGACCATGGAGAGCTCCAAACTCTGGACCACGGCGATGGCATGCGCTGTGCTGGTCTCCTGCATTCAGGGTGCTGAAATGGACTTTGACAACGAGTCCGACTTAGAAACGAGAGCTTTGAGAGAGTTTTATCCAAAGGACCCGAATCTGACCAACGAGAAGCAGCTCGTAAGTATTGCGTAATGCTCGGCGCATAGAAAGCAAAGGATGTTCCCTTCTTTAAAAGATCTTTAATGATACTTATTTGCATTAAATGACCATAAAATGTTCACAGCTCGGGGCTTTACATGACGTTCTGGAGAAACTGCAGAGTAAACGCATCTCACTTTGGGAGAAGAAGTTTGGGCGCGTTCCTACAGTGAGTAGCACAGTTGTATGAGGTTTTTGCGTTTCCCTGTTTGATCATTAAAATAGTGTAAAGTACTGTGATGCCTTAATTAAAATCACACATTTAATAATTTGAGTTAATATGAATGGTCTTTGCTTTCACTTCAGTGCGATGTTGGGGAGCAATGCGCCATCAGGAAAGGATCAAGAATCGGCAAAATGTGCGACTGTCCACGTGGAGCGTTTTGCAATTACTTTTTGCTGAAGTGTTTGTAAGGATCAAAATGGATTGTGAATTGGAAATATACACATGATATTACAGATATTTATACATTATGTGATTTCTATTTTTATGATTATGAAGTGCTATGAGAAGAACAGATGAATTTGAAAGATTGTTTGATTTTTTGCTGCTCTTGATGTGCAATTAAACTGAATAAACTGTGTGGACTTTTGTTTTGTAAGGCAGTCTGTGTGTTTCATATAGTTAATATAATAAATGTTTTCTGGTGGAATAAAAAAAAACATTCTACAATGTAAAAAAGTAGTGCAACTTATAAAAAAAAGTTGAATAAAAAAGCTTGTGTTTAATTGCTATCTTCTACAGTGATATCAAACTGGCGACCTGCAGTAAAAAAAAAAAAAACATGTAATAATAATTATAATAATTTTGACTTTTTCAACCACAGATACAGAAAACTAAATTAAAATCAAGTAAGTGAAAATTAAAATATGAAACATAAATTACTGAACATATAGTAAAATGTTAAAAGAGTCTAATAAGTTATTGTAACATTTAATCACTGATTACAATGATAAACATACTGGTATTGCTGGTGCTTATGGCAAAACAAATACATAATCATCATGATTGTATAAAAGGCATTTACACTGTTCATTTAGATATTACAAAACATCTATTCTTTTTAGTGCCTGGAATGAGATGTGAGACAATTTAACAGAATAAAAAGAAATAGAAAATCAAGGTGATTTTAATAAAGCACATTCCCTGAAACTCCATCATAACAACAATATAAAGAGGAGTTTTCAGTTCCTTGTAATTTTCCTCAATTTGCCTCACACGTCTCATTCCATCCGCGTGCATGATTTCAAGAGCATAGTTATAACAAGGGTTCAAAATATGTGACATTTCTGAATTACAAACAGCCTGTGACTCATAGGACAGAAGGAAGAAAAGTGCCAATGTAGTACAGGCTGTCCCATGATTAGCTCTGCCTGAGAGGACGAGTCCAGCTTGCAGCCAAGCAGAAAAACACGCCCAAATCCCCTCAAATGTCAATCAAAGCTGGCACTTAAATGGGCGCCTTCACTCCTTGTTAGGTTCGTTTACATTTGTTACCATTACACAGATAGCCAGCAGAAAAGGAGCGGAGAACGATGGGAAATATGTGTTTTGCTAGCACCGAGAAACAGGTCAGACACATCTCTGCATAAAAATAGCATAACTACATAACACCAGTTAAACCATTACGCACCCTCAAGCCATTTAATATTCAGATATCAAAATGATTTTTCATCATTCAGAGTTATTCATTTGATTGTGTAATTGCATTTGGGTTGCTGGAGAGGAAGCAAATTAATAATGTGGTGTAAATATGAACAAAGCTGTACGTGATGTGTAATAACTCTGTCTTTGCTGTAGTTAATAATCAGATCTGTTCTTTTAGAAGACATTTAAACAGCTGCGGTTACATAAACACTTTTACACTCAAATGATTATGCCTGATAGGGAATACATCCGTATAATTGGCACACAACACACATTTAGGCTGAATCTAATGACATCCCTTCAGTGTTTACTAAAATAGCACTTTGCACACATTTTATGCCCTAATGGGAATTGATTGAACAAAACCGACAAACAATTATATGTATTATAACTAGAAGCAGACTAAACAAACTGTTAACACTTTAGTTAACTAGTTGTTTATTAGCATGTTACTAGCATATTGGCGGTTTATTAATACTTATAAAGCACACATTAATAATTCTTTATTCCTTATCTAATTTTTTTTACATCTACCTTAGAGTTAGGAATTTATTGAGGCCAATGTTGTAGTTAATAAATAGTTATTAATTAGAAACGACAAACTAAAGTGTGATATCACACTATTCAAATATAATGTGACTTTTGATCTCATTTTTACAGCAAATTCCATCTTCAAGGAAATCACTCTCTATTAGGATAGTAAAAAGTAAAATAACAACAACTATATAATTAGTGATTTTAACATGTAACACTTATTAAATATTTACATCGTATTCGCAAATTAAAAATTCATAAATCTAGAATTTATCTCAGTGTCAATTAATGAAAACTGGCAATTTCAAACTGCTTTATTCACAACATTTTATTGAAATAAATGTATTTATTTATTTTTTTATCATAAGGGTCTCGGGATGATGCATGCCGAGATTCATTTGAATCAAACCAAAAGCCTGGGAAGAGGTTTTCATTTCAGAATCACAGAAGAATCGCCAGAGGTGAACTGTAAAACTAGAATCGTTTGATTATACCGCTCACAGTCACAGAGTTATGAACTCAAAAGCAATTGCGCCATTTATATCGTCTGATTATGAACCATCCCAACAAGTTTGAGGTTTGTAGAGATTCAAGATTTTTTATTTTTAAAATGTCACTACAAAACAAAACAAAGACGGATAGATGAACATGTCACATCTTCTTATGAAATCAGAAAATAACCCAGTTAAACCCCAAGTAAAGCTAGCCATTTAGAAATCAAACACTTAACACTTCATTGATACGCTTCTGCTGGAACATTTAACACTGCTCTGACACGGATAGCATTCAAAGAATCCGCTCAAAGGTCCACAACAACATTATCAAACCTCATCACAGTGTATGACCAAGAAAGCAGTGGTAACATGTATTAATAAATAAAAGCTGTCCAATACAGGTGAAGCAAAGAAAAAAAGAAAAAGAAAAAAATGAGTATCAGGAAATTAAGGTATCAAGCTTACAATTGTGTTATCATTCGTGTATTAATCCGTTATCTTTTTTTGATACTGGACATAGATAAATCCTACTCTCAATGTAACGTTTTAGAAATAAATAAAATGAAAGGTGACATTTTATCAATTAAAATAGCAGCTTTTGAAACCACAAACATCTTTCAAGATCGGACTGAACTCTAAAGACAGTTAATGAATGATCTAAATCACCTAAACCTCAAAACCACAAACAAGACTCTAAAGGAACAACATGAGCATTTTACAAGGCACAAAACAACTATAAGCCTACCGGTCTTTCCCCACAGTGCCCTTCTGAATGAGAATAACTCAAATCTGAAATGAAACTCTTTGGAACTGCACTGAAAAACATCTCCATGGTTGCCACGACTGAAGCTACAAACTGAATATCATCATGCCGGAAAGAAGCTCTACTGGTCATCCTGAAAGGGGTAGCTGAGAGCTGGAGGGAAAACCTGGCTCCTGGTCTGTTCATCAAGAAGAACCAAATCGTCAACGTCTCGTCCTCTGAATCTGCGGTGGCAAACTTTCACTGTCACTTTTTGCCCTTGAAACACTTTGAGTGCTTCTTTGGAGGCCATTGCCCTGGCGGCAACCTCATCACGGCCGTAGCCCGTACCCATATAGACGGTGCAGCAGCGCAGTTCACAAACCTGTCCTTCTTTCTGGGTACGTCCCATAGGCAGGTCAGGAATGTCTTTGAGCGGGACAAACACACAGGTAAGACTGGCCTTGCATGACTCCACGCAGCTGCGCAAGATTTCAAAGTGTTCCAGGTTGGGGCCAAAGCCACCAGCAGAGACGAGCTTCCAAGCAACTGCCTTATAGAGTCGATTAAAAAAGGGCTGGTGTTCTGCAGGGGCCCCCGGCGCAGGACCCAATTTCAGAGCGATGGCAGCTGGACGCCCAACACTCTTGGCATTCTTACTCTGGTAATCGTCTTCCACTGCTACAAAATACAGGTAAAGAGATCAGTTTAAATCAGAGGTCAAATGGGGTAAAATTGCATTTCGAAATATACTCAACTGGAAAAGAGTTATGTTAAATTGTAATAACTTTCACTATTTTAATATACTGTATTTTTTATTAAGATATTTATTTTTAAAGCATCAAAAAGCTTACCAACCCCAAATATTTGAACATTCATTCAAAGACACATTATAAAGATAAGCCTATTTACCTGAAACGGCAGGTCTTTTACTTTTTCCCATGATTTCATCTCTAGTTTTTCGCACAGGGGCCTCAATCACGGTGATTCCTTCTGCCATCTCGTTTATCTTGTCCATCACAGGCTGTGGATAACTGCATTAGGGTCAGTGACAAATAAGAGAGTTCTTAGTAAAAAAAAACAACAACATAATAATAATTTTATATATATATATAGACACACTTTTTTTACTATTATTTGATGAACATTGTTAAAATATAATTGTATTAATATCAAATAAAACAAACTGCTTTCCCCCCCCAAAAAAAAATTCAATGGTTTTATCTTTATTATGAAAAAAGAATTATACATTGATTTGTAACACCACTGATTCTTGAGACATGTAACTGCAATTGTAACTTGTAGTAGGTTTAAAAATTTAAATAATTCTTTAAATTTCAATTGTAAATGTCATGGGGGGTTAATAGTAGAATGTATTTCACAATTATCCCCTTCAATTGAATTCTATTATTATTATTATATAAAATCCACGATGCTTATTGTATTCTCGCTAAATCAAAAAGAGGAGAGTTCAATCATTCACATAATTCATATAAACTAAAATGCATAAAAGAGCTTTTTTTCAAAAGTAACACTTAGTAATATCTCGTATCAAAGCAAGTTTGATTTCAAAGACAAATGCAATTCATATGGTTTCAAAGTTGTGAGGTATTCATAAAACGTAATAAAATCAGGGAATATCAGGGGCAGCTGTCCATCTAAAGGCCCCCTTGCCACATTCACCTCTGCAGAGTGTCAGACAGGTTCTTATTAATCCAAATGTTAATATTTCCTGTGTCACAACCACGATGTGTCAACATCCTCTTCCCATTTCTGAGGAAATTATTTGAAATCTTTAAGCTAAGGGAATACACAACACTTAATGTTATAACTATGCAAAATGACGTTTGATTGTTTTTGGATTTTGTGTGCTCTGGTCATTGTTGGATATTTTAAAAAGATTTTTAAATGTGAATTTAAGATCTTGGTGAATGTTAAGGTAACAGCTGTTTTATTTGTTCATATAAGTCTTTTCAAAAGTTACCTGGTTACCGTAGCAGCTGCACAGACACACTGTTCTGAGATGAGAGAAAATAGATCATCTGTGTTCCAACGATATATCAAAATACTTAAACGTGTAACTTGAATACAAGCTTTATAAACAATAACATACTCACTGTTTGTTGTATTTGTTTTAATACAGCAACTCATCGATTCAATATATTTAATAGTTAAAATGATTACAAATCGTGGTTTTTGACACCACTGTCAGATGAATATTTTGATAGTATTTCCTTGTGATATTTTACATTTGTTGAGGAATTGTTGGTCACATATAGAAATATAATCTGTCTGCTAACGTAAGAACGTGTTTCGAAACGCTAAAAACATCTTGATTGCTTGACTGTAAAATAAGTGATGGTAATGTAAAAAGCGCATTTTAATAAAAAAAAAAGAAAAAAAGAAAAGTTATCAAATTTAAAGAAAAGCCTAGTACATATAAAATACATAAATGTAGTTTCATTCATCTGTGTACAAGTTTTTTGTTTTTTTTAATATGCCACCCTGTTTTGTCCCACTTCTCAAGAATCAGTGATATTACAATATTAACTTTATGTATGCATTGTAAACTACCTTTCAAAAGTGTGGGATCAGAAAGATCTTATTCTCACTGAGGTTACATTCATTTGATCACAGAAATATTACTACAAATTTAAAAAAACTACTTTAAAATACTAAAATAATTACTTATAATTTTTACTATTAATGTTGAAAACTGCTGGGGGAAAAAAAACAATGAAATTAATTATTTAAAGAGTATTCAATTCAAACAGAAATATTTTGTAATATCATAATATATTTAATATGTTTTGGCTGAATAAAAGTATAAATTTTTGAAAAAGACAAAAAAAAAAAAGTACCAACCACAAACTTTGAAAATAAACAGATTCACTGACCCACTAACAACTGAAAATAAAAATGCATTTTGTGCTTTAAAAAAAATCCAAAAAAGACCATTACCGACAGCCCAAAAACACGTGGTTGGCCCAAACCATGGACAGAGACAGAAGTTTGTCCAAACTAGAGCTTGGGATCCCGGGTTGGATGGTGGGAAAGACCTCCATATTGCGCAGGACAAATTCTCTTCTGGCATGCCACTGTTTGTTTGTCTCACAGGTTCCTCTTAAAGATTCCACCCAGTTCTCCAGGTGTGGATTCTGTTCGAGGAACTCTGAGACCACATCTCCTCCTCTCTCCGCTGCCATCACTGCAAACATGCAAAACAATCAAAAGTCAGTTTGAGTCCAAAAAAAAAAAAAAGAAAGAAAGAAAGTGTCCCACACAGCAGGATCGGGGCCTGAGGGCTGTCACTCCAGTCATGTTTCCCAGCGACAGACAAACAAACAGTTCAACAGCAGGATTTTAATGCAGCAGAATGAAGTTTACACATAAACATATGTATTTAAAATTTACATTACATCTCTCAGTGCTGAGTTAACTGTAGTTTTAGACTTGTTTTCATTCGCGTTCAGACAGATTATTATAATAAGTTATCACGTTATAATTAGCGTTAAACATTATACATGAAAATTAGCACTATGCTCACCCTACAGGGATTTATATGACCCTAATCTCAACTTCATTGAGCCCAATTCAGTCGCTTTAAGTGCAACCAACATATATATAAACGAACCCGCAAAACTCCACAACAGATCGTTAAGAGAAAATAAGCAACGTTTACCTCTAACTATATTATCTGTAGATGAGTCCTCATCAGCTGTATGTGGTCAAAATATTATATTAAATGTGAGTGGAGTGTAGTGGAGCTGGAGGAGCACTTCCCCTGTGGCGCTCGCGATCTGCGTCATCAACATGCGACCGGGGTTTTGGCGGTGCGAAAATATTAATGATGAACGCTTACTATCTGTGTTGTTATTATCGTGTGTTTCATTTGGATACACTATCTGACTAACAGCGCTGATAAAATGATCCATGAGCTGCTGCTGGCTCTGAGCGGCTATCCTGGGACAATATTTACCTGGAATAAACGGAATGGATTGCAGGTAATGTATGTAACTTACTCTGTTAGTAATGCATCTAATAATGTTTGTGTGTAAACCTGTAGTATAGACTGGATAAATTGCATTATATGGCTGTACGACAGTAACTAATGTTTAGCTTACATGCAGTATTTTTATTTTATTAATCCCTTTATATATACACATTTAATTAAAAACAAAGTGAAATTCCATACTGTGGCCGTGATCGTTATATGTTACTTTAGAAAATACCATGACGTAAAAATAAGTTACATAAAAATAAAACACCATGACGCATGCCCAAAAACATGGTAATATCATAGTATTCTGAATTCTTTCAAAAAAATACCATAGCACAATGTTAGTGGTATGCCAGTATAAGAATCAAGTGTTGCTAATCACAGGTGTCCCAGGACCTTCCGTTCCTCCACCCCAGTGAAACCAGTGTCCTCAACCGGCTTTGTAAAATGGGCACTGACTATGTGCGCTTCACAGAGTTCATAGAGCAACACACGGGTCATGTCCACCAACAGGTAATCTGAGAGTACTCTGCATGCGTTGTGTGTGAAGGATGTGATTAGATCAAGGCTGATCTGTGCGATTTCTTCTTCACGTCTCACAGGAGCATTACTCCAGCCAGCCGAATCAAACTGGGCTTCATGGCATTTACCTGCGGGCGTTCTGCACCGGGCTCAACTCTATGCTGCAGCCCTATCGGCAGGCTTTACTGGACCTTGAAAAAGAGGTTGTACATTTGAAATCCTTACAGTGCTTTATAGCCAGATTTGGAGATAATATTTGGACATAACTTTACATTGTCCTTACAGTTCCTTGGTGATCCACACCTCTCAATATCTCATGTGAACTACATGCTGGAACAGGTAAATCTAACTTTTTAGACATTTTAAATATACATCCATTCCTCTGAATTTGGCTGAAATATCTAACTGATCTATTTACCCCGCTGTTCAGTATTTGCATTAAAGTGAAATTGCATTAAATTGATCAAAAGTGACAGTAAAGACGTTTATTATGTTAGAAAATATTTTTTTTCAAAATGCTGTAAAGCAGCACAACTGTTTTCAATATTGATAATAATCAGCAATGTTTCTTGCATATTAGATGATCCAGTCTTCACTGGAATGATGGCTGCTGAAAAAAAGTCAGCTTTGCCATCACAGGAATTTTTTTTTTTTAAATATTACAATAGAAAATGGTTATTTTAAATTGTAATAATATTTCATAATATTAAGTTCTTATATTTGATCATTTTAGGGTCAACAAGGAGTCTGTTATGCTCATCAAGGCTGTAGTTATTAAAAAAAAATTAAAAATACAGAAGAAAACTAATAATGTTACATTTTATTGCAGTTTTTTAATATTGGAGCCTTTAATCCAGTCTTCAGTGTCACATGATCCTTCAAAAAAACTTTCTGATATGCTGATTTCTTATTAACCTGTGATATGATTTCTCTTTGATTAATAAAAAGTTTAAAAGAACAGCATTTATACAAAATAGAAATCTTTTCTTTAAAGAATCTTTTTTTATATTTGTATAGAATCCTTTCTATATAAGTCTTACTATCACTTTTAATCCAATGAACACATCTTTGCTGAATAAAAATATTAATTTATTTTGGAAAAAAAGAAAATAAAATTTACTGATGGCAAACTTTTGAACAAAAAAAAAAATTCTTTGAAAAAAAAATATTAAGCAGTGCAACTGTTTTTTATTAATTTTTATTACCAATTATTTATTAGTTTTTTATTACCAACATTTATTATAAATCAGCAATTTAGAATGATTTCTGAATGATCATGTGACATTGGAGTAATTATGCTTAAAATCCAGCTTTGATCACAGAAATGAATACCAATTTAAAGTGTATGAAAATAGAAAACTGTTATTGCTAACTAAATTAAATTGCAAAAATATGTAGCCTTTATGAGCTTGAGAAACGTTTTGTGAACATTATAAGTCTTACTGATCCCAAACTTTTAAATAAAGTCTCAGATTTTTTATATGAACACTGACGTTTTCAGCCCCAATGTGTATGACTAACTTGCTGTTTATTGTGTTGTCTAGTTTCAGCTTCTCTTCCCCTCTGTGATGGTTGTTGTGGAGACCATCAGGTCTCAGAAGGTCGGTAGCTTGACTGGCGCCACTGGTTTGCACTAAATGATTAGATGAGTGCATGGTTGAAAATAATAACCTTTCTGAAACTTTCTTGTTTCACCAGATTCATGGCTGCCAGATCCTAGAGACTGTGTACAAGCACAGCTGTGGAGGACTGCCCCCTGTCAGGATGGCCTTAGAGAAGTGAGCTCTCAAAAACCCAACAAAAACCCCTAATGCACGTGGCGTTCGAGTGTAAGTCAGAGAATTCTATTTTTACTGCTCTAATGGTAGTGTCTGTTTTGCAGGATTCTCGCCGTCTGCCATGGCGTAATGTATAAGCAGCTGGCTGCGTGGATGTTGCACGGGTTGCTGCTGGATGTGAGCGAAGAGTTCTTTGTCAAGCAGGGCCCCAGCGCAGGCGGAGCCACAGCTGCTCAGGAGGAAGAGGAGGAGGACCTGGGTATCGGAGGGCTGAGTGGAAAACAGCTCCGTGAGCTTCAGGATTTGGTGAGGATTCGGATATCTGAGGTTCTGTGTTTCACCCATTCAGAAACCATCATGCTGTCACAAACGCAAGAATTAAAAGTGACAGACACAAGTGCTCTTAGAATAAACAGATGATGGTGTGAATGCTTATATAGTTATCGTCCTTGGTTTGAACAGGGCTTTAATGTTTGTTTATGTGTATAAATGTAAACAGGCAGGTCCAACACTCAACAATAAAACATTTTATTTATTTTACAAAACTATAATGATAAGTTTTATCTCAGCAATGTAACTTATATATTTTAGTTTATATTTAGGTCTTTTTGTTTTAAATGTTTGCTACATGTAAAAACATGTAATAACAAAAAAACTATAATTAACATTATAAACTCCATCAACATACTATTTCTGAATGCAAAATAAATGCATAAAAAAAAGTAAATGGCCATCAGTGGAGAAAGCAGAGTGCTGTAGTTACATGCAAGAGAATACTAAACTGCTAGTACATTCATTTACTGGCTGGGAATTATCATAATTTCTACATTTATTAGGTTTTAACTAACTTCTGTTTGTTTCTGTTCCTCTATAGAGACTGATTGAGGAAGAGAACATGCTCGCTCCATCCCTGCGGCAGTTCTCCTTGCGTGTAGAGATGCTCCCCTCTTACATACCGGTTCGAGTGGCTGAAAAAATCCTCTTTGTTGGGGAGTCTGTGCAAATGTTTGAGAATCACAACCAGAGCCCATCCCGAGCTGGTGAGTGGAAGAGCGTTGTTCAGGTGTGTCGTGATGGTTTGCTTTTGTAACGCTGCCCTCTTCTGGTTGCTCAGGGTCTATACTGAAGCACCAGGAGGACATGTTTGCAGCAGAGCTCCACAGACTCAAACAGCAGCCTCTCTTTAGTCTGGTGGACTTTGAGAATCTTGTGGATGGCATTCGGAGCACAGTTGCTGAGGTTTGTCCTGTAACTCCACTGGTATTCAACGTTGATTCACATGAAACACAGCACTAACATCTCTGGGTCATAATTGAGAAGATAAATGATGTTCATTTGGATATTATATTTTGAAATTTGAACATTTTCATGAGTAAGATACCCATTTACTTATTCATATTACTGTAATGTGGAAAAAAGGAAAAAAAGATGTCCCATTAATTAACAATAATATTTATTTAGTTACAGTATTTATTCATCTAACTATTCACCGTGCGATCTCGTGAGCTCAGATTCTTTAACAATAATAATAGATAAAACATTTGATTTTAAAAACATATTAAATGGATAGTTCACCGAAAAACCTAATTCTAAACCTCAGCTTTCAAACCTGCACGACTTTCTATCCTTAGCTGAAGAAAAGAAGAAGATATTTTGAAGAATGGTGGTAACCAAACAGTTCAGTGTAGTCATTAACTTCTATACTTAATAATTGAATAAATGACCATGAACGAATATTAATAAATAATTGAATGTTTAATGTGAACAAATGGAGCCTTATTAAAAAGTGTTAACAAAAACCTTTTAAAATTTTAAATGTTGTAAAATATTATATTATTTTGCATTTTAACAATCCAGGACCTGCACAGTCAGGGAAATGTCAGGAATAAAATTGAATTCTGATTACACAACTGGAAAGCCGGTGGAAATTAATAAAGTCTCAGTGAAAGATAAAAAAAAGAAAGTAAAGTAATGTTTGGAAATGCATCTACTTTTTTCAAGCCAAACTAGCAAACTTGCGTCTTTTCCCCCGCAGCACTTATGGACTTTGATGGTTGAAGAATCTGATCTTTTGGGGCAGCTGAAGGTAAATAAAGATTATTGATTATTGATGACGTTCTTTAGCTGGTGCAGTTTTGCTTTCAATGAATGTTTTGTTGTTTTAGATCATAAAGGACTTCTACTTGTTGGGGCGAGGTGAACTGTACCAGGTCTTCATTGACCTTGCTCAACATATGCTGAAGACCCCACCGTCCGCAGTTACTGAACATGGTATCGACAGACTTTTCTTATAAACACAAAGGTCACCCTTTTCAAATTCTTCTGTCCTCTTAATAATTTCTCTGAATTTGCTCCATTTGTTTCAGATGTCAACGTGGCATTTCAGCAAGCGGCTCATAAAGTGCTGCTAGACGATGACAATCTGTTGCCCCTCCTGCATCTCACCATAGACTACCAAGGGAAAGAAAGCAAAGGTGTCGCATGCTAAATAACATTTTTATTCTTCACCAACCCTTTCCACAAATTAAACACTTCACACAATTGGGTAATTGTGCTTGCAGAGGCTTCTGGGAATCGAGAGGGCACCACTCCACCACAGGAGACTTCTCCTCGTGAGGCTCCGCCCACTGGCTGGGCAGCGCTTGGATTGGCTTACAAGGTTCAGTGGCCCTTGCATATCCTTTTCACTCCCGCTGTGTTGGAAAAGTAGGTCATTGTTTTATATGAGCAATTTAATTAACAGTATGAACACCAGCACAGCAGCTTTACTGAAGTGAACCCTCTCTTGATTTAGGTATAACGTTGTATTCCGTTACCTGGTGAGTGTGCGACGAGTCCAGTCTGAGCTGCAGCACTGCTGGGCCTTGCAGATGCAGCGCAAACATCTCAAATCAAACCAGACGGATGCTGTTAAATGGAGACTCCGCAACCACATGGCCTTCCTGGTGGACAACCTTCAGTATTACCTTCAGGTTATAACTTCAGTCATCTATTTAGCTGTTTGCATACTACACGCAATGAATATACTTGAGGTGTTTCCTTCATTGTTCTTCAGGTGGACGTTTTGGAGTCCCAGTTTTCGCAGCTCTTACAACAGATCAACTCCACACGAGACTTTGAGAGCATTCGACTGGCCCATGACCATTTCCTCAGCAATCTCCTTGCACAGTCTTTCATTCTGCTCAAGCCAGTGAGGGTCCATTACAAACCTCTCTTTATGTCGGTAGCTCAGGCTAATACGTTCTGCTTTTGGCTGAATCTTGCTTCTTTCTCAGGTGTTTCACTGTTTGAATGAGATTCTGGACCTCTGTCACAACTTCTGTTCCCTGGTCAGTCAGAATCTCGGGCCTCTGGATGAAAGAGGGGCAGCCCAGCTGGATATTCTTGTGAAGGTGTCTTTTTGAAGTTGAAACTATCAATCAGTCTGTAATTCATGGCAATTCATAGCAATTTCAAAGTCAAAATTATGGCATAAAGTGAAAATATACTGTAGGTTTTTTTGTTATAATTATGATTGACAAAGTATTTTGATATAAAATAGGCTTCCATAAATCTTGAATTTGAAATCATTTTAAAATCAAGACTTGAGTCATAATACAATCAGTCAAATAAAAAGGTCAGCTGTTATTTCGGTTTATATCTTTTGATGTATTACTTCCCAGGGTTTTAGTCGTCAATCGTTCCTGCTCTTCAAGATTCTTTCCAGTGTGCGTAACCACCAGATAAACTCGGACTTGGCACAGCTGCTGTTACGACTCGACTACAACAAATACTACACACAGGCAGGAGGCACGCTGGGAAGGTAGGCATGAGTAATGCAGTGTTTCAATGAAATGCATTTTATTAAAAAAAGTGTAACTCATGTTGTTTATTATTCTACAGTTTTGGGCTATAAAGCAGCGCCTGAAGAGCCAAGAGCAAAATTCACACAACTGGTGCATTCAGCCTATGAAAACATGCCTAGTATAATAAGTGTGGTGCTTTGTATATTTAAATTATTGTAAGAAGTGTCATTGTCACAATTGTCCTGCTTTCTCTGCACCTTCATCCATCTCAAATCAAGCCATTTTAGTAAATCTATTTCTTCAACGTGAACACTTAAGACGTGTAAATACCACATGCTTTATGAAATAAAACAGACAAGTGAAACGATCACGTTTTTTTTCTTTTTATTTCATAAAAACTATGTACAGCAAAACGCATGCACTAAAACACAGAGGACGCTTAAAAGACATGTGAGAAGACACGAGAGGAATGATGGGTTCATGTGGAAGGGTTGTGACAGAATTCAGAGTTGCTGTCATAGCTGAGGCACTTTCCACAGATCAAGCTCTGAATCAGCCACTCCAGAGAGACAACAGGCATGCCCGGGGCCACACGTTTCACTTCCTCGGATGGACATGCAGATGATGTCACTGCCAGGTCAAACTTCACGTTTGGAATGTCTGTCAAAAATTCACATCAAATTATCCCACATGCCTTTCTATTCACTTCGTCACCAGTTCTTTGCGCATCTTTAAAGCTCTATATCTCTTTACTTTGAAGTGTACTACTACCCACCAGAAAGCTCTTTGTTTTCTTTATGGTGATGAACTTTTGCTGCACCACCCATGGAAAGCAAAGAGGTCCACAAATCCACGCGATCTTCCGATATGAGCAGGACCTTCAAAGCTTTGAAAGGGTTGCAGCGAGGATGCCTGAGGACAGAGAAAAAAAAAAATCTGCATTTAAAAAAAACAAAACAAAACTTTACAGACAGTAAAAATTTGGTGGTTGTTGTATTTAACTTAGACTTGTTCTGTTATTTGTCTAAATATCAATTCAAATCATTTCCATGTATAATAATAGCGCAGTTTTTGTAACACAAAGTTCTACAGTACAATATAAAAGCAAATATAAGTACTTATAATAATAACAGCAGCAAAAGATTCATTTTTGATAATTGAAACAAATTTCTGACACGTTTTTAAATCTTCAAGATTCAGGAAGGTGGCTTGCGATTGAATAAAAATAATATTTTTGGGAATTGTGATTTGATCTAAACAGTCAAATTAGACTTAAAGTATGTTTTTGCCTCATTTGTGACCTGACCAGTCAAATGGCAGTAGTGTCTGCTCCACTGTATGAATTCATTTATATGCAATTAAAATTTAATGTTGACCAAAAAAAAAGCATAAAACACAGTACAGGCTTGATTCAGTTCTGAAAATGTTCAGTCTTCTGGCATCATGCAGTGTCTAAACTCATCACTTGTGTAGATACACCGGATGTTTAGGGCACACAAGTGGATTCCTTGTCGACAGTTAGTCTGGATCTGACATTTTTCTCTTTAATATTAAATATCGAAGAGAGGCTCTTACCACTCTACAATGCATCCCTCTGGCCCCAGACCAACAGGAAGCAGGTAGTTCCTGTAATTCAGCAGCTTCTTCTCCTGGCAGCAATCCCTCACCCACACCTGAGACACGCAGGGAACTCCACCTGCCACACACAGCAGGTACTTCCTGGTCCGACAGTGCTGGTCGGCGATCAGCAAGCTCTGATAGGCTGCTTTACACTGACGATGCAGAAAACATGCTTACATAAAACATGCACACACAGCAAAAAAGTATGCTGTGCAACTCTTGCAGGACAGAAGGGAGTCGTAGCTCACCTGTTCTTCGTTAAATTCAAGCAGGATCATTCCTCCTCCTGCTTCTAGCTGTCTCTCTGTATAGTGTTTGTTGTATGGCGCTCTCTGAACATACTCTAACGAGAGAGAGATAACATCATTACACACATTCTAAGTCTTATGCATTCCAAGGGTGCAATTATTTATACTTAAAAAAATTAGCAAAACATTATTACATTTCAAAATCTAATTTATTCCTGTGATGCAAAAGACGAATATCTCTAACTCCAGTATTCAGTGTCATAGGATTCTTAAGAAATCATTCTAAAATGCTGATTTCATGCTCAAGACCGATTTCTTAATGTTAAAAACAGTTCAACTGCTTAATATTTTTGTGAAAACACTTTTCAGAACTCTTCGAACAGAAGAAAATCCAAAAGAACAGCATTTATTTGAAATGTTAATCTTTTGCAACATTATAAAGCTCTTTACGGACACTTTTGAATGCATCCTTGCTAAATAAGCATACTGCTTTTTGAAAGTTAGTGTAAAAATGTAGCACAGATCTAGAAATAATTTGTTTTTGGTTTTTTTCACAATTCCACAAAACATCATTAACGCAATTTAGCTGCCTTGAAATCAATCCTTTACTAGATGCAATGTTTATTTGCTCTACTCCTCACCGTCATCCTCATCACTGGGCTGGTGGTTGGAGTCTCTGTCGTTTTCAGAGGACGCTGTCAGCATGAACACAAACCCCATAAAGAGAGAGGTGTTTTCCGGCAGAGGTCCATGTGTTGCCACCAGGTCATTGGGGTCAGAGGGCATGTCTGCACCGCTCCCAGACGTGTTACAAGCAGCGATACGCTGTCCTGCTCAAATCAAACAAATAGAAATTAGGTATTAGGTCTTGATTTAAAACACTACTTTGAATCAAAGACTGGTTGTGTACCGAAAAGCCCATAAAGTATACTGAACTGTGAGGAATTAAAGACAGGCACTACTCCCATCTACCCTGTTGAGTGCTCACCCACACAAAACAACAAGTAATGTTATGCCACATACCAGTTACTGTTTAGAGCTGGAGATCTGCACTGCATTTAGAGTTGTATCAAAAGCAGTATTTATTCACAGCTTTATCAATGTTTTATATTGGAAAAAAAAAAATCACACTCATATACAACACTGGGGAGAAAGGCAGTTATTCGGTTTATCATTCATATGTCTGAGTTCTTTTAAAATACATTTACAGATAAACGTAAAACATCATTTAATAGCCACTAAAATGAATAAAACATTGTTAAAAAAAACCAAGAACAATAAAAGACCAAATCATAGTCCATAAAATCAGGCATGTGATGAAACATTGAATAAAACTGAGCAAATGCTTTGGTCCGTATTGTTGAATTAATAAAGTCTGTCAGCAAGGGGCACCGTACCCACTCTGGCCCCTCCCCCCCTGCGTCCTCTCTTTGCAGGAGTCCTCTCATCCTCTGCACCACTGATGAGCTTTCGTTTCCCAGAAGGCCCTGGGTTTCTCGGGCTGTTGCTGGAGCTGCGCGTAGGGGTCCCTGCTCCACTGGAGTTTCCTCTGCGTCTCCGCTTTCCTTCCACCAGGTTATCTGAGGTCAAATTAACACCGTGATGAAGACTGCGACAAAACTAGTGCCATTTCAACTTCTGTGACAAAGATGGCTCGTTAGCCTCTGCAGGTAAATTCTTCACGCCAATAAAGAAATGTTTTACCAAAAAAAGAAAGTACTCTCATGTTGTTCTTCATTCCTCACCAGAATACACATTTCAAGTTGTTTTTGTTATCTTTTGTTCAAAGCCCAGAAACATAGTAAAGACATTGTTAAAATTAATTAATACAATTATTTTTTGGTGAACTAACCCTAGATTCTAAATCATAGGCCAATATTACAATGAAATCCAAATTTGTGCAAGCAGCATGTAATATGCATTTCATTATATTAAGGATTATATTGTTTTCATTGTTAGCCTGGATCCAAAACTTGCTTCTGCTTTCAAAGGTTTGAAAACTCACCAAGGCTGATATCAGAGGCCATGGTTTGGGGTGTAGATGGTTCATAGGGTCCCAGTCCATACTGCTCCCTCAGTCGGTTGCCTTGCTCCATGCTGAGAATCACAGACGTTCTGCTGTACCAATGACTCTGACCATCTTTCTCCACACAGTAAAGGAACTCAGAGCCTTGAGTCTTATGACCCTTCACTAAACCTGAACACCAGAGACACAATCAGTATAGTTTTTTCTCAAGAAATTATGGAATACTTTTTTAAATGTTTTATTTTGGCACGAATAAACATTAGACCATAACAGTAAAAACATGGACTATGCACGTTTTTTAAAAGATAGAAGTAAACAAAGGTATATAGAAGAACTAATAGACATACATATAAAGACAACAGGCAGACAAACAAAGATACAATACATAGAAGACAGATAAAATGACAGACAGGAAGAACAGACAAAAAAATAATGACTGACGGACAGAAAGGTATACAGACAAACAGAAAGAGGGAATGATGGAGTGGCTTTTGATACACAGAGCTGTAGATCACGGACAAGCTACGCAATTCATTATCAGCCTTGCATCGCCTGTGATTATGAACATGATATTGAGTAGCTTGTGAGTGAACTACAGCTTGTTGTAGTAAATGCTATACTCATGGCAAAAACAAAAGAATAAAACTATACCAGTATGACATATTTGTATTGATTTTCAAATGGTTCAGCGTGCATCATTATATCCCTAGTCATGTTTTTTTATCATGCTTACCTATATTAAAGTATTCCTCCTCAGTTAAGGCAGTGACTTCTGTCTCTACAGGAATGGGGTCACAGAGCAGGATGTCTTTTCCTTGTACTTCACACTCCTGGTTGTCATCGAACAGAAGGCGGAAACGGTTCTCTCCCAGGTCTCGAGTGATACTCCCAGAATAGAAATACGAGTTGGATGACCACTTGGCCAGCACACGCAACCCAACAAAACTGCTGGACCCAGCGCTGTTATCTGGGGAGGTGGTGTTGAGAGATTCTGAGCGGCTTGTAGCACTGGGCTCTACTGGGCTGCCCGGTGCTTGGATATGCCTTTGGGCAAAGTGGTCCTCTTCGGAGGACGATACACCCTGACCATGGGCACCACCTCTCTGTCCTGTCCTGCCACCTCTGAGAGTCAGCATTAGCAGATATTGGAGAGCGAATAAAAACAATAAAGTGACATTATGAGTATCACAACAGCCATTAATTATGAGCTCATCCATGAGCTACAAAGGAAGTTAATATTGAGTTAATACTAAGTTTATATCTGGGGGAAAAAAGAACAAGGGACGACTGAACACAGTGGATATAAATTAGCATCTAATACAAAGTGTGTCTTGGACCCTGCCAGCCTATCCAGGAGTACCTCACCTAGACAGCGGGCCGCGGGAAGGAGGCCTTCCTCGCCGGGCACGGCCACGGGGGCTCAGCGGGGCGGTGACCTGAGACCCCCGTGCATCCGTCACCTCTGACCCCACCACCATAGTGTAACTCCTCGGCTGCTGCCATCCCCCCCGCCTGGGGTTCAAACACACAAAAGGAGAGGATGCGCTCAGCAGAAACGCCCTCGACCAAATGTGTATGGGAGCAGCAGCCATGAGAAGATACTAAACCATACCGTGTCCAATAACAAGAATGTGAGAACATGCACTCATGAAACATATCGACAAAGCATGCACACAAGACTTTCTGTACAACAGCGCCTACTTCCCTAAAACTGAGACTCGTGTGTTAACCTCAGTGTTAGTAACGGAAACAGGAAGACTTCTCACCGGCCAGACTTGGCCCCTCGGCTAGTGGGTATTAGAAAATCTGGCATTCTGATGGGTCCCAGGCCTGTGCTGCTTGTCCCACTGGAGCTGTGGTGTGATGGGGCCTTCGAGGAGAGGGAACTGACGTCAGCCAGGTCTCCTGATGTCATGGAGCTTCCTGTGCGGGATGGTGAGATGTCACCGTCTATGACACAGCGATCCATCACAGGTTCCTCTGACTCCTTTGAGAAAAATAAATACAGCAGAGGTTTGATTATCAGTTTAATCTGTCCTTAATACCATTGAAGGTGCACCAAGTAATATTTTCAACATTAAAAACATTTACACCTAAGGAAATAAACGCCACTTCTAAAATACTACTAATAATAAGTCATGTCCCCTCACAAGATTCCAGGCATATCAATAGTTTACTAAAGTGGAGTACTCAAAAGAAATGTGAATTCCTGTAGAGAATGTTCTAAAAATGTAAAGTTAACCTCCAAGCGGTCTTTAATCCCCAAAGGTTTGATGAAATCATTGGGATGTTGTGGCAAAGCCTCACATTTTCATCATGAGACAAAAAAAATTTCAATGAAAAATATTTGAGAATGTTTTAAGAATTCTTCATGAAATGCATTCTTGAACATGCTTACAAACCTCTTACAATTTATCTTTCTTTAATCTGGTCAATTTCTGTAAAAAGGCACCTGGTCGCCTCCATGTTGAGATGACATGACCAGCTAAATACTATCCAACATGATTTTTTGTAAACTGATGATTTTTTTTTCAGTTTACACTTCAGAATAGGGGGCCAGGATAATGCATTAGTTAAGCATTAATTAATGGTTCATTTGTTCACAATTAAGCATTAATTGATCAAAAACACACTAGTAATTTATGATTAACAATGATGCATCAGGTAAGCATGAACATGTATATAACTAATGATTACCTGTACATATAGTAAGGGCATATTATTTACAATTCATTAGTCATTTTAAAGATTGTAAACAAAAATAAAAAACTATAAACACATTTATGCTATAAACAAAAATAAGCTAGTAATTAATAACTGAATGTACAGTAACCACATTTTATCTTAACTTATTAATAACCACACATTTAATGTAATGTAGTGTAATAAACACTATTTGACCCCCTGTTCTAAATCTACATTATGACAGTTATTGAGTGATATTCAAGTTTATCGACTATAAGGTAATAATTAAGGCTAAACTGCCACTAATTTAGTGCTAATAAAGGAAGTTTGATTCCCTATTCTAAATTAA
>JAUCMU010000125.1:22407243-22457153 GCA_032275025.1 Enteromius treurensis
ATAACCACACATCTAATGTAATGTAGTGTAATAAACACTATTTGACCCCCTGTTCTAAATCTACATTATAACAGTTATTGACTGATATTCAAGTTTATTGACTAGAAGGTAATAATTAAGGCTAAACTGCCACTAATTTAGTGCTAATTAAAGGAAGTTTGATTCCCTATTCTAAATTAATTAACAGTAATCACTAAAAAATAACACTGTTTTTTACTGCTAATGTAGAATTTAAAAAATAACATACAGTGTAATAAAATAGAAATAGTTAATAGTGAAATGGCCCATGTTTGTCACAAAATAAGGAAATACATGCAGAAAGATTTTGTGTGTGTGTGCCTTCATAAGTTGATAATAATGGATAAAATGTGGTTACTGCCCATTCAGTTAATTATTAATTACTAGTTTATATATAGCATAAATGTTTGTCTTTAAAAACACTAATAAATTGTAAATAATGGCTACTATATGTTTAGATAATCATTGGTTATATGTGTGTTCATGCTTAACTGATGCATAATTAGTATATTACCAGTTTATTTATGCTTAACTAAAATAAAATTTGGGCCCTTAAAATGTTAGGTTAATCATTAATTACTAGTGTGTTTTGCTCAACTAATACTTAATTGTGAACATATTAATCATTAATTAATGCTTAACTAATGCATTATTCTGGACCCTTAAAATAGTGTTACCGTATTTGTATACTTTTTTAAAACAATAATAGGGCCCTATAAAATGCTTTTCTTAATTTTTCAGGTAATCAGATGAAGGCATAAAACATTAATTTATACTCATCAAATGCAGTAAGCTTCGTTCATGCTTTAGCAATTGTGTAGTAAACAGAACAATGCGTTGCGCCATCATTCATTGTGGAAATGGCACTTTTGTTTGATGTTAAATGCTTCCGCAGTCTTCTAGTATTACTATAGCATTTCATCTATTGAGTATTCATAGCAATTTAATATAATTTATCTATTTAAAAGAAAAAAAAACACACATCAAAAACAAATCCTAAATGTTATGTTACTTTTGACAAAGTAACATTTGAAAAAGTAACTTGGATATTTTCTTGTAAATTAAAAAGTAACATGTAATTTTACTAGTTACCTGTAAACTACACAACATGTTACCCCAACACTGCTACCTAATAATGTCCAAATTATCAGACACAATTGGAATAAATTGGTGTTTTGGCTAAATCAAAACTATTAATTGTCACAATACGTCAAAGACAGAGCAACATGAACAAAAATGGAGTTTTAGCCAAGGCAACACTTACATGGGTAACCTTGCGGTCAACCTCTCTGCCATCTTCATAGTAGACATCTGTAATGATGCGAGTGACCGTTGTTCGGACTTCCTGGATGGTGCGAACATGTCTGCGCAATGATGGGCCTGGATGGGTTCTGGTTGGTGTGCTTGGTTCTCCCTTTAAGAACAAGATAAAACTTGAAGTATTTAATCATACTAAATAACTTCTTGCAATCTATGACATGGAGCAGGATTTCCCCCATCATTTGTACTGGCTAACATATTTACAAAGTATTAATCATTATAAACATGTAATATAATCTTTTACCCTTCCAGACAGGTTATGTGGTCCAGACAAATCAAAACTAGTCTGCTGAGACACAGCTCTCTGACAAACCAAAAGAGACAAAAAGCATTAAATCATTGTATCATTAATTGCATCCTAAATAAGCAACACTCTCTCACTTTGCTGGTTGGGCTGGTGGTCGAGCTGATATCCACACTAGTTTGCTGTGACACGGCTCTTTGTCGGACAGGTGTTCGAGGTTTGTCAGAAGTGCTGAGAACCTCTTGTTCTTTGGCAGGAGAAGACAGACCACTGACCAGAGGTTCAGAGTTTGCACCCGCTCCGGCAGGATGCAGAGACACAGCTTCGGTGACTCGGCCTGAGGCTCTACTCTCCACTGTTTCTTTTGGGCAGTTGGGAGACGGCGCTGAGTCGTTAGTGTTGGGGGGCCTGAACAGCTGGCTTGCTTGCCTGTTTGAGAAGTGGAGAGGCAAAGTTTAGAACGACTACAGAGTACATTTGTTTAATACAGTGCACATGGTTTGGTTCGCTTATAAACTTGTGAAGCCACTTGCACACAAAAATAAGGTTGCAGGATTTAAAGACAAAAATATAAATGGCAGTTTTCTGATAAAATGTTTTCTTTCGGGAGGATTGCGCAATTTCACCCAAATTTGTGGGATTTATTGCGGTTTTAATTACGGTTTACAAATGTTTTGCTGTTTAAAACGTACTGTCCTATCAAAATAAAAGGTTACAACGCCAAACAAAAGTAAACATGAAGCTTTACAAGTTTGGGAAGTTTCATGTCATAAGCAACTCAAACACAGAGATGCTGCTCTAACACGTTCCAGACATCAGGTAATGAGTCACTCTCGTATGACATTTCAAGAGTGCAGCCCTACCAGGATCACCAGAACACCACCCTGAGGAACCCAGGAGTCAGGATAAAGATAAAGACCAAAACAAAACCAAAAACATCCCAACCTTGAGCTGTAGAACTGGGTCACGCTTTATTGTACGGCTCTCTACAGCCCTGACCAGGCAGGAGTGGCACTATCAAACCTACTTTAGGTTTCTAAAGATATTCTACACCAAGGGAACTGTATTTATAACCTCAACAAAAAAGAATTCAAGGTCAGTTGTGCCTGAGACTATTCTTATGCAGACTAGTGACTTGAGACAGGGCTTTCAGGCTTGTTGTTTAGAAGCACTCATGCCCCTCCAAAAGCAGCACCGGTCATCTTATGAACATCTGATAAACAAATATATTTTGATCAGACTACTAACAATAGTAACCTAAAATACAAATATTCATTCAACAACCTTGTTTCTTTCATTTTTGAAATATTTTGAAATATGCATGCACATGTTGTGATCCTTTTGTGAAGACTGACACTGAAAAGAACATTCAAGTCACATGAACTATTTTAACAATTTCCTTATTACCTTTCTGGGCCTTAAATGTGGTAGGAACCGTGCCGTCTTAGGGTTAGAAAGCTCTCAGATTTCAACAAAAATATCTTAATTTGTGGTCTAAAGAAGAATGAAGGTCTTAAGGGTTAGAAACGACACCTTTGTGACTAATTAGTGGGTCTCAATTCATACCCTGCGACTACTCATACACGCCCCCCACTGCTAATTTCAAAATATGTATTTTACAATATGCATTGATGCACTATGCCTCAGCATAACATTATAATTAGCCGGGCTTTTTACACTGCAAACAACATGCATTAAATAAGCATGGGTGACCAGGTGCACACGAATGATTTTTACATTGGCACACAGTAATTTTCAGTCGCAAAGGCTCATTGTAGAGTCTTGTGAGAGCATATAATTCAAGATACCTAGAAAACAAACATGATACTATTTTTGAATACAACTGCACAAACATATACTTTTATCTCTAACGAACAGCTAGTGGTGATATAAAGTGTGGTACCTGAGTGGAAGATCACCAGACTCTTCATCATCCTCTACCTGGACCTGCCTGTGGGCCTCCCGAACACGACTGAACACAGAAGGACTGACAAACAGACAAGAATAGGGAAATAATGTACTACATGATTTCCAAACAATCTGCAGTTCTGTCCAGTGTTTAGATGAAATCAAAAAACGTTTTTGGGCATTACTAAGGATCTGCATTACAAATGTGCTAAAACGACTAAGGCAGAGAATCAGCAGCTGTGAGTGACAGCTGAAAAATGAATCCGTCCCACAGATAAGCTTCTGCATAGCAACCACTGCAGGTTACCTGGTTACATCCATGGCAACAGTGGTAGCCTTGGAGACAGATCCTTCCTCATCAGTTAATGGTGGTTCTGGGGATGCATAAAAAAATAAAAAAAATAAAAAATCAAGCTTAATGGGTTAAACTTTAGACCACTTAAAAACAGTTCTAGTATTTACTAACTCTTTATTTATTGACTTAATTTATTAAACTTGACAGTATACAACCATGTCTTAAATAAATAACCAAAAATAAAAATAAATAATAATAATATATATTATTTTTAAATAATATTTCATTACTCTTTAATTAAATAAAACAAAATAAAAAAATCTCAGTGTGTATATATATATATATATATATATGTATGATAATTATATTATCATGTGTTTTTGGTGCAAAACAAACAAACAAAACGGCTTTTACTTTGCAGGCTGAAATGTTCTGATCCCGAGCTGCCCTCCTCCACCGGTGTCACCAGTTTCATCCTGAGACTCAGTTTCCCATCTTGCTCCACTGCTGCTGGCTCTTCGCCCTCTCTGCTCTCCTCTACTGAAATCTCACTGGCTGCCATTGTCGTCTCCCTGGTAACATCGGAATCTGATGGCTCTGAGAACGAGGTCATCTCTGCAAACCATCAAAAAGGCATGATGAAAAGGAAGAATGGTTCACCACAACAAGTAGGGGAAGGTTAAGAGGGGGGGGGGGGTGCAGTTTCATCTCAGCATACTGATGTTTAAACTAAAGTATGTTATGAAACGAAAAGAAAGGAACACCCACCAATAGGAGTGCTGTGCCTGGGTGTCTTTTTCAGCTGACTAATCTGTGGAGGAGTAGCACTTACAGCTGGGCGGATCAGCTCACCCTCTTTGGGCAACGTAAAGTGAAACGGAAGCTCTGGACAGGAAAGAAACAGAAAACGGCTAGTTGGATTGGAGGAACGGTTACATAATCTACAGGATAATGGATCACTTGTTTGGGGCTTATTCCCACCTCCAGAGCTGTCGCTCAGACTTTTGTTGGTGGCATTGTCCGAGTTTTTTTTGTGCTGTCCTGCATCACTGGGCTGTGTGCTCTGGGACTTGGCTCTCTCCAGCTGTAAAGGTGAAACCTCAGTTGATCCCACCGGCTGAGACCCCGAGACCTTTGCTTCATGTTTGTCCTGCACGGAGGCCTTCACGGGTTGCGAGGAGCTTATGAACGGCTGTGACCGGCCATCCTTCACTTTCTCTTGAGAGACCCTCTGGCTCTCTTCTAGCACCATGACACTGAAGCTCTCCTCTTTACTGGAGGAGTGGTCTTCTGTGATGGGTTCACGCTGGGATGTCTCCTCCTCCTCGCCGTTCTCCTCCTCCATGGGTTCTGGAGAAAGCACCTGGCTCTGAGACAAACCCAGCTTGATGCCAGTGTCTTCTCCGGTCACCTCTTTCTGAATCTCACCTTCATCCATCCGCTCCTCCTCTTCTGCATTTTTAACACTGTCTGTAGCAACCCTGTGGCTGTGTGTCATGGGCTGACTGAGTCTCTGGCTTTGACTAACACTTTCCTTCTCTGTGTTCTTTTGGGACGAAGTCAAAACTGACTGAGACAGAGACTGCTGGGGGACGGGTCTGTGATCGCTGATCGCTGATCGCGAGGTTTGGGAACCGTCAGCAACTGTGGTTTTACTTGTTTGTGGTGCACTAGGTGTGCCGGAAACACAATCTGCACCGACAAGCTGGGATGGAGTGGCACCTGGAGAAGCGCTTATATTCTGGTCCCCTACATCAACACCCTGCGAGATCTTTTGAGAGGGCTTACAGTCTTCTGCTTTTTCGGTACTTTTTAACTCGGGCATCCTTAAAAGGCTTTGTGAATGTGATGTTGTAACAGGCTCAGTGCCTGTAACATTCTTGCTAGCATTTTGTGAAAGGTTTTTAGGGCTTGTGTCGCTCTTGTCCGCAGCAACAGTTCCTTCCTCTTCCACGATCTGTGTGGCTTGGCTGTCCTCCTCCACAATGAAACACTGAGTCTTCTGAGCAAAACTGCTGTTTTCACTGTTGAGCTCCAACTGAAAGCACTCAGCCACTTCAGAGGGCTGTGAACCGCCGCTTGAAGACGTCTTTAGCGGCTTGGGCGATCCTAACTCGGTTGCTGATGGGTTGTTTTGATGAGGCAACTTCTTTGAGCTCTCGGTCCCTAGACTATTATTCCCAGGTTCAAGACTTGGAGTGGAAATAAACACATCCTACATTGAGAAAACAAGGAAAATACACTGTTTAACTGGAATGCTATAAACTGTAACACATAGTTAAGATGTGGTCACATTAGCAAAATGTCTGCAGAATAGGTCAATTTTCTATTGTCAGAAGTGTAGTAATATTTAAAGCTCACAGAAAGGCACTTTCAAACTGTATAGCTTTCTACTGGTTAATGTTTGCCCAAAATCTGCATGGTTACGCGGTAAAATCTTTCACCCTCAAGCGAAATAATTCCTAATAATTTGGATTTATATTAAAATTCAACATATGTGACCACATGTGTACACCTGAATAATTGATGCCTACATGTGAGAATTCAGGCTGGCTGGGAACAGAAAGGCTTTTCTCTAGAACAAACCCAGGGGAGTTCTGGGACACTGGAGTGGAGGCTGTGGGTTGTGGTTTGGGGCAGGGGTCCATGTCCATTGGCTCCTCCTCTCTCCCTGGTGGCTGGTCCTCAGGGGGCGCTGATGTGTCCATTGGGGATGCAGCAGCTTCATTATAATCTAAATGGAATAATTTAGGAACGCGTGTGAAAACCTTTTTACATCACAAAAACCTAATCTGTATATCAAACACACGTACTCTGCTCTTTTTCTGTGGGTGAATTTGGGACAATGTAAGGCGCTTGGCTTAAATTGTCCTGAGTGGCCGCCACAAAGTCTACAGATTGCCTAAAGAAATCAAAGAAAACAGGCAGTTATCCAATGAAACAATTAAAGGGTTAGTTACCCTAGTGTCGTTCCAATCCCATAATACCTTCATTCACCTTCGGAACACAAATTATGATATTTTTTTATGAAATCTGAGAGCTTAACCATGGTTATTCTTTTAAAACCTTTCAAAATGATCAATAAATCACCCAAGAATAACCGCTTACTGTGAAAGACTCTCCTGTACAAGTGTGCCCTGTCCAGACAGATGAAGCAAGCGAAGGCTATGTGCAGGTGTGGATGTCGGCAGGTGGTCTCTGTCAAGCTCTGTAACACTGCTGTCTGCCTTCGTGCCTGTTATAGTGAACATGGTTCTATAAAACAATAAACTAAACAAAAGACATATTTAGACAATAACAGATAATAAGTGTAATCATTTGGGTCTACATGCCATTTCTCTCCTTTTCAAACATGTCATCCTGGGAGGAGACAAGCACATCATCTTCATCTTCTTGACTGTCAGTCAACTGAGAGTGCAGTATAGCTTGAATACTGAGCTTCCTGCTTTCCCCATCCTGAGGCTTCGAAGGGCAGCTTGAACTGACCTCTGACCTACAATATCATCAAGAAAAGTTGAACTGTCCAGTTTTTCTGTAGCTAGAACTGTACAATTATGACAAATTATTTCTTAATTTCAAGGCTTTAATACTGAAAACTAATTTAAAGCCTCGGATTCAGTGTTGCACAATGGACGAGTTGACAATATTTACATTTGGAGGCCCTAATAATAATATTAATATTGAGTTTCAATGCTTAAAAAAAAAAAAGATTCTTGCCCTTTGGAATTTCCATCTTGATCGGTTGATGTTCTTTCTCCACTCTTCAATCCACCTGACAGAAACCCATTTTAAAAACATGATGATAACTGAGGGGCAGCAGATCAACAGTTTACAGTAACAATTATACATACACTGGCTGGCTGGGGTTTTACTGTCTGTTTTATTTGCAGGAGCTCCATCCTGCTCATCTTCATCAATGACACCCTGGCTCTCCGACAGCTCCAAGAGACCAAACTGAGACATCTCATCTGTGATCAGATTAACACAAACATTCATTCTATTAATACAGTATTTTATGTAACACTTTGTTTTACGGTTACAACTATTAGTTTCTCATTAGCATGCATATTACTAGAATATCAGCCATTAACTACCTACCCACTAAACAATGGCCTTTGTCAGACGTTGAAATGACATCCCCTGACAAGTCAGAATGAACGGTTTTATGACGTCTTTTTAGGACGTCTTTTAGACGTCCAGTATTGGTACAGGACATCTAAAAGACGTCATAAAAAGACGTCATTCAACATCTGAAAAAGACCATTGTTTAGTGGGTACCTACTAAGTATTAATTAAGCAGCAAATTAAGAATTTATTGAAGGCAATGTCGCAGTTAATAGTTAACAAGTGTTACCGTATTTTATCAGTAAAGACTATTTTGGAAGGCAGCATCATATAAAATGAATGGCCATAGCGCTTTAGTGTTGATATAGTTAACTAAAACTAAATCAAATTAAGCTGAAATGAAAGAAAAACATTACATAAAAACAGACCCTAACCCTAACTCAAAATCACTAAAACTACATCTGAAATAAACAAGCTACACAACTAATTAATACCACAAAACTAGTAAATTATTAAAACAAACTAAAATGGAAAATATCAAATAAATGCCAATTCAAAACATTCAAAAATCACAGTATTAAAAATAAATCTAAAAAGACAACACTATTGTCTTGAAATCGTACCATGTGTGGTGGTGGAGTTAGCCTCAGACTCCATGTGCTCTGTAACACTCCTGCATAAACACCGTTACAAACACAGATAACAGACGAAAAACAAAAATTAAAGCTTTAGTAAACCGTATATTTCCCTCTGCACGGAAACTGAATAAAATCTCAAGCCAGCACAATATTTTTAAGTACCTTTTGGAGATAGGATAAGATTGAAGTTCAAAAACCTGGCTATGCTCTGTAGCTGCTGAGCCCAGGTTGGACCGCAAATTGTCTGAAACAAATCAAAAACTCTTCCAGTAAACAGACAACAAGTGAAATCTCATGCGTTCATAAGTTAATTTACTCACCTGTGTGGGCTGCAGTGTCACTCTTTTCGGTCTGACTGTCACTTTGTAAGCATCGACTCTTAGCAGGGGAGGAAATTAGCTCCTGCAAAGGCATGATGACTCAAAGTCAATTTTCTAGAGTCTTTATGGGAAAAACAAGGCTTGTGAAGCCTTACCAGCACAGGGCTTTGTGATGTGGGCTGCAGGTTAGAGAGGCGGCGGGCGAGAAGAGCACAGTAGCTGGTGTCAGGATCGTCCTCAAGGGCCACGCTGTCAGGCTGGGAGTCCTCCACTATGAGGCAGGGGTTTTCTGTCTGAGGAAAACTTGAATCAAGATCACTCTCACCAGGATCCATAAGGATGGGACAGGGTTAGCAGATGTCTACACACAGAGATGAAACAGCAGGGTTAGAGCACAGAGACGACATGATTTCATAATGTAAATAAGGTTGTGTGTTTGGCAGGGGTATTTTTATTTGTTGACGTATTTCTTTTGTTAGTTTATACATTGTAAACCACCTTGTGTTCAAGCTGAAAGCATTATATAATCGATCGTACATCATATTTGTACTTGTATGGCTATCAGTAATGCTGTAATCTTGTGTGTTTCTTCTTGACTTTCTGCAAGTATTATTATTTATTTTGTACTTTGGTCAAAGCAAGTGTTTTAGTCAATACAGCTTGTTTTTAAAGCAGCTTTACATTGGTAAACAGAAAATAGTAAAAAGTATTTAATTCAGCCAACTGTAATGTACATTTATTTTGCTGGCACAACAGCAGAAAGGAAAATGATGCTCTTATATCTTCGATTATTCACAATTTAAGTGCTGTCCTGAAATTTGTTCATGGGCCTATTTAAATATGTTCCTTCGACTTTTGCCTCGTTTGTTTGTTTTTAGTTTGGGCTTGGTCATGTGATGTAAACATGGCGGCGCCCATCAAGGGGCGACTCGCGGCACGTAAAGAAAAAGAAAAAAAAAATATTTGAAAGCTGTGTGCAGGGTCTATAGCTCATGTCAGTCTACTACAACATTTTGCATATGTAGGCAAGGTAATACTTTCATGACTCTTAGACAGAACATGTTTGCCAAGACGTACATGAAACTAAATCAACTTAATTTGTAAAAACGACGATCTTTCCGAGGTTTCCTGCTGCTTGGCTGCACCAGACTACAAGTAAACGTAATGCAAATAATCCCAGAAGTAAATTAAAGAACACCAAATAATGCACAAACGATTTGCCAAGTCACGAAGACTGGGCAGGTAACGTAACGTTAGCAAGGAAGCACTGCAGCTACAGCCTAAAAAGAAAGCAGCCCTTCCTTTAAAACGCAGCAGAGGAGAATAGCTATCTTACTTGCTGCTGGATCCCTGGTAGGCGTCAATCCATTTTAGCGAACGTGTGGCATTTTTTTACAGTGCAGTGAGTACAGAACTTCTGCACACTTTCACAGCCTAACCTTAGCAAAGCTTTTACTTCGCGGCAAAACCCCTGCAGGAATACTCGCCGCTGATTGGATGCGAAAGTTCCTGGCTCAACTGAGCGGCTACAACCCGTGTTTTGATTGGCCGAGAGAGAAGAATAAGGCGGAGTTTTGTAGTCAAGACTTTGAACTTTCGCAGATGTTTAAAGGCCGCAGTGGATCGTTCCGTGTTTTATCTTTACTACTGGACATGCAAAAATCCTTAAATTAGGAAAAAGTAGTTGGAGCTGTAAGAGTATTATTAGTAATGGGTTTCTTGACTTGCTTCTGTCACTTAACCAACGCCATTGATGCATCGTGAAGTTAGACACTGTATCAAAACACGCCCACTAAAAGCAAAACCAACACGAATAAATCAGTGGCTATCTTTGATTGCAATTAGAACAGTTTGTTGTTGTTCTTCATTTATTCAACTGAATATTGTTAGAGCTGGGAGATCCAATTTGATATTTAAGCTGCTATTATAATTATAAGTATTATTACAACAATTACAACAAACTTAGGGTAAAATGATATGGGAGCTGGTTCTTTAGTTATCTGTAGTCGGGTATTTGTTTTTAATCATTAAAAATCATATTTGTGACTCTGGACAACAAAACCAGTCATAAGTGTAAATTTTCTGAAATTAAAATTTATACATGATCTGAAAGCTGGATACATAAGCTTCCCATTGATGTATGATTTGAATGGCTAGGGCAATATTTGACCGAGATACAACTATATGAAAAGGAATTTGAGGGTGCAGAAAAATCTAAATGCTGAGAAAATCACCTTTAAAGTTGTCAGAATAAAGATCTTATCAATGCATATTACTAATCAAAAATTAAGTTTTAAAATATTTTCGGTAAGGATTTTTGGCAAAAAAGAAAAAAAAAATCTAAATTTTGACCCATACAATGTATTTTTGGCTATTGCTACAAATATGCCCCTGCGACTTAAGACTGGTTTTGTGGTCCAGGGTCACATTTTTCATTATATAGCCAGGTGCCATTTGTGACTTTTATATATGTTTGTTTAAAAGAAAACTCCCACAATGCTGATTTCTGCTTTTTCTACATTCCTATATGATTTAAAAAAAAATAATCAAATTTGGCCTGTTGTCAAAATATATGGCCTATTCCAGTTTCTCCTTGCTGTATTTTACATAGGCCTACATATGAGCACATACCAGTAACAACTCATTTAAAAGAAGAGGATATCTGTAGAAATATCATAATTCAGAGACTAAGAAGGACTATGTGCAAGGCTTGCATGTCAAATTAACCCTATATCATTATTAGATTCCAGCATATCTCAGAATGTCTTCATTTAATATTTTGAAGGCAGAATACAGTCTTAAATATGTTTGTCAGGCAGGATGTTTTGAATCTTCCAGATGTCCTTATCAAACAGGAAACTGCATCAGTTTGATGGAATGACCCATAAACCTGCTTTAGTTCTGTGTTGATCATCATCATGTGTTGTGTTGCATCATGCATTTCATTGGTTTAGCGGCTGTAAACATGTGAGATGACACAATGTCGATGGCAACGATTGATGGCTGCTTACTACAGCCTTTTTAGTATTTCCGAGATAATGTTTTTACGTATCTCTCATACACCACATTTTTTTCATCAAGCACATGACAGCTAGCTTTCCCCGGCTGCTCGGCATCGGTTATTCTAATACAACGACGCGTTATCCTCTCGACATTATGTGCGCGCGCGAGGAACCATTGTTATATTGGACTAACACGCCTTTATAACAGATTCTTAAATCACTTCGCCCATCGGTCACAAAGCATCGCGCTGGAAGCACAACATGCAAGTCACAGCGATGGCGACAGCTTACAAAAATGAGCCCATTACCTGAAAAATTGATCCTGTGCTAAACCGCAGGCTTGTCTGTTTCTGGAAGAAAGCAGGAAGAAAGGAAAGGAAAGGTTGTGCGAGTCGATTATCTCTATGAAGATGATGGGGTGTGTGTGGGATACATGGGTGTCACTTGACGGTGCCTTGGCATCTTTTGATATGCGCGCGCACGGTAATTAATAGGAACATATTTCAACACACATAGGAATAGGCTAATAAAGTGTTTATTTTCACTGCTTTATGTAGGCTATATATAAACGTGGCTGTTAGATTTCATTCGAAAGCCCCAGATTGACAAAAATGAAATACTATTACAAAAAAACTATTACATTTATTGAATAAAGCCTTTTATTCCTCACATGCAAAACTGTAAATGTTAAGAAAGTATAAGAATGCCTATGACTATTAAAACACACAGATCACCTTACTGACAATTAACATGACATGCAAATGAGAACAATTTGAGAAAAATTAGGCTAAATGATTAAATCTTTTAAAAGATCACAATAAGGGTTTTAAATACTCCAAGTGTTTGGTATGTCTGTTATAAAAAAATTTAAGTCTTGAAAACTTGTCAGTGCTGCATAATATTGTATAATATATGACATTCTACGAAAATAATAATAAACATAAGTCAGATGAGACAAATGGGACGTGTAACCAAACAAGAAGCCAAGGAAAGAAGTCCTAGAAACCAAACAGAGTGTAGTGTCTGAGTGAAAATGTTATTAAGATCACTGCATAAAACTGACCTGTATGTGAGTGTGGTGAGAAACAATACAATATTCAAAATAATACGAGAACATAAGAAATTGTCCAGGAATTAGTTATTAACCTAACAGCCAGCTCAGGAGATTTTCAAGAGCGGACAATGATTTAGCTTTTGGAAACCCTACAAACACAGACAAAGCATGTCACTTGTAACAGGAAAGTAATATGTTATCCTAAGTGCAACACCAGTTAATATAAATGCAATGTAAAATTATGTATTGTAAAATGTTACCGTGTAAATTTAAATACGATTGTTTTTATTTATTTATTTATTTTATAGTTCCTAGCAAAAATCTGTGAAGGCAATATAATGTAAAATATTGTTTGTGTTTGAAAGTAAGCAGCAGAGGGCGGTATGCAATCCGTCTCTTTATGTTCAGTCGCCGCAATAAGGACTTTGCAGTAAACCTCTTAAAGGATGCTGACTCATGACACTGTGGAAATGTTAAATATTAGATATCAACCAGTAAAAGCCATACATTCCCAAACCATGACCAAACCCCGTGAGATAATTTTTCATCTGCAGTGCGTAAGCCACTGTACATATGAGTGAATGTCATACGTCGGTCATTATGATTTTTTATGGAGAGTAATCTTTGAATCCCATGTCGTGTTTATGTGATTTACGAAAGCCAGTTCTTTAACTTAATCTTCCCAAACTGACATTAAGTTACAGTAGAGAGAATTGTTATCTTTATTACACCTGTTTAGATCTAGAACAAAAAAAGGAACAAAGACTACCCAAGATGTTTGTGTGTCATCAAAAATAAGATAAATGATGTATTGATTATTGATCACAAATATATGATTATAATAAGAGAACATATTGGCTGTGGGGTTTTTTTTTTCTGTAAGGAGTGTAAACATCAGTTTTTGAGAATTAATTTATTCTGGATTGAATCCAATTTTCTTGGCATAATGAAAAGTCATTTGCAGATGGAGCGTAAGCAGCTATTTCCCCCAGGTATCTCAGAATACATTATTGATGGCAAAGTTGTCATGATGACATGCAAGCGTTTGTTGCAGCCTATAACCAATAGCAGGACGTTTTTTCCGAGCCAGTCTTTTCGCTCCTCCCCTGATCCCGCCTCACGGAGTGGGCTGGTGGCTGCAGTTGTCATGGAAATGCAAAAAGTCCCTCAGCTCCAGATTCGGTTACCATGGAAATGCCGCTAGGAGATGCTGCGGCAGGTCCTCAGGAGAAGCGCGAGATTATTCAGCACCTTGGACAGCAGCGGTGCGTCGGTCCTCCTTTCTGCCAGACGCGATACTATATGCTTATTGTGATTGGAGAAATCGCATCAGATCACCAGCTTGATTCAGTGAAAGAACACATTAAACAGGGTGAGTCGCAAACATTTGGGTTTTCTGCCTTTGGGTCAGCACGAAGAGTTCAGTAGTCACACATGAAGCAGACCGAAGTGACTTGGATAAACCGCTAAAGTGAAATAGCTGTTTATATCTGAGCACGCAGTAACACATATGTACGCATATGCAGATGATATTTGATCATTATACATTGAAAGAATGGTGCAGAAACTATTTTCTTTAAGAATTTACAAATAATGTAATGTACATTAATGTATATTCCTATAATTTATGTTATTATTTTTACTTTTACAGTGTATTTTTAGCAGTTGCAAACTGTAAAGTTTGGGTATAGGATATTTCTTATCTTGAGACGTTTTAGCATTGCATTGATTCATTAAATGTGCATCTAACAGGGATCCTGTCGTGGGACGTTGATTTGACTATTTGTGACTTGAATAAGGAACTGAAGCTCTTTGAAGCAAGACACTCCGCCCAGTTTTCATCAGAGGTGAAAGGTCAGTAATTAAAGTTCTGGAAAGATTAGCTTCAATTAAATTTAGTATTTTAACACTAAATTATGTGAGGTCTAGTTTTGATTGATTGATTCGATTTTTTTTTAAGTGTACAGTTTTTGACACTGCAAAATGTAAAAAGGTGTATTTACTTAGCTGAATTAAAGTTGCTCTGTGTTTTCTTAAAACTTAGTTTAAAGGCACATGATAATAAAAAACCGTTTGACGAAATGATTCCTGCCTGTGCAGACCAACCTCTGCCCCTAATATAAAGGTATATCAAGTTTTTTTAATTTTATGTAATGCTTTAATTGCTTTGTAAATGCATTCATGTCACTTCTGGCATAAGAAACCCCTGTGATGAAATATGAGATTCAGAACATATGTTCTGTTCACTCTGTCAGAATCACAGTGTTTGTGATAGCAGGTAGCTTCCTGCCATTTGACAGTTATAGATTATGTGAAGGTGAGAAGGTGAGTGTGAAACAACAGTTAAATGAAATCACAGGGAGAAAGATTAGATTGCATTGATGCAAGGCTTCCTGCGAGGTTGCCCTGGCAAACCCACCTGAGGTCCCACCGCCAATGAAATGGAAGCATTATGGAGTTATGGAGTGCATTTATTTTAATCTAATTATTTCCTTCATAAATGTTCTGTTTTTCAAGGCTGTATGGCCCTGTTTGTATTGACAGTAAGCTAACGAAGTTAGTATGTGCTAAATTCATCAGTAGAAGATACAGTTTTGAGTGTGTGGATGTATTTTTTTTTTTTTTTCATGTGATCTGTTTGTTCTTTAAGGATGTTTATAATTTATAGCTGAGCAAGATTTAGATCACACGTGTTAGTTTGTATCTCTTTTCTGCTGATAAATATTGTTCCATAAGAAACGAAAGTAACAAGCTTTTGCACGTTTCCAGGCAACACACAGACTGAAAACAGCTATATGAGTGGAACAGAGAGACCTTCTGGGGATTATATGACTGTTATATGTTGTTATAACTTGTGAATTTTATTACGTCCTTTTATGTGTGTAAAAAAATATGGATTTTAAATCAGTCGTACTTGAATTCTATAATACAAAAATTAATGTGTGTGGTTAAAGGAATAGCCCATTAAAAAATGTACATGTGCTGATTTGGAGAAATTTGTGAAGTTTCTTTCAGGTGAAACAACTTAGATTTACATTTCATTCTAAGACTAGGCTTAAGCCTTGTCTGTGAAACCGGGGGTAAGCGTTTGCATCATTTAATCCATGAACAGTCCATCACATTTTTAACCTAAAAAAGATGCTTCTGGCACAAATATGAATCCTCTGTCCCCAATATTAGTTTATGCAGTTAAAGGTCTTCTTATATGAATAAAGAGAGAAGCAAGAAAAGGTCCCGTTTACAAGCGCAAAAAAAGTAAACAAATAAGTGTTATTTATTTTTTATGTGAGAGAACTGGATTTGTACTGGATTTCAGAAGTGATGTAATGCTAAATTGATCGATTTATCTGTTTCAATGAAGAAACAAACTCGTGTTGGATGGTCTGAAAGTGAGTACAGTTTCAGCAAATTTTCATCTTTTAACTCTGAACACCGACATGTAAACATACCAACATAACGTTATTTGGTCCATTGTAAAGAACACAACATTTGCTGCTCTGTTTGTATCTAAAGGGTTAGGGTGTTGGCATTTCTGAGCAGCACAGCTGATAACAACATGCTATGCTGCACACTGCAACCATCAGCAGATATGAAGCTAAAGAGGATAAAGTATTAAATCTAAATTTACTTCCTCTGCAGCGTGGCACACCAGCGGCCACTCACACACACATACTTGCATGCACGAGATTGCATAAATTGCATGGTCACTCTATCACTGCTTACTTAGTCACCTATTTTTCTTGTCTATTTTAATCTTTCCATTCTGGGGTGTACATCATGGCTTCAATCTAAACTCTCTGTTAGCCTGCTTTATGCCATATGGTTCCTCATATGTGACTGCTGACTCCCTATCTATCACTCCATGAATTAATCATCAGTCCCTTCTCTATCGTTCTTTATACCAGTGGATAATAGTATTGATAATATTATCTTATATAATATATCTTCCAAATGATTTCCATCACCAGTTTCTGTTCAGTAGAGAAGCAGTCCACGTGAGACCCTATCAGTGTATAGTGGAGTCTATAATGGGCTTATGGGTCTTATAGATCAGAGTGCTTGCTGGTGGGATGCTTTAACTCTTTCAGCACCACACTGAGATTGAAATGCTGTCTTTTATCCACTGCATGTCGGTATATCAAATAGAACCATATCATTGCTAAATGTAATATTCAATGGCTAATGTGGCCGCAGAGTGCTTTCTTTGATCAGGGTTATTATAGTAAACTAAAACCATAAAATACATTTTGTTACTTGAAATAAATGTTAAATGATTTTATTTTATTTCATTTTCAGCTAGTTACCAAAGCAATATAAAATACACATGTTATGTTAAAGGGTTACTCCACCCCCAAATGAAAAATTTGGTCATTAATCATTTACCTCCATGTTCTTCCAATCCCGTGAAAGATATTTTACAGGTATTAGATATTTTGGATGAAAACCAGGAAGCTTGTGACTGTCCCATTGACTGCCAAGTAAATAACACTGTCAAGGTCCAAAAAAGTATGAAAGACATCGTCTGAATACTCTATCTTCCATCAGTGGTTCAACCAGACCGTTGCAAAGCAACGAGAATACTTTTTGTATATTTAAAAATGTGTCTCTCTGCATTACTATAGTGCTGTTTTGGAAAGTATTACTGAACACAAACAGCATATGCTCTTCCACAACACACGTTTATTGCTTGGCAGTCAATGGGATAGTAACAAGCCCCCCGGTTTTCATCCAAAATATCTTAAATTGTGTTTAAGTTGTGCGAACAAAGCTTTTATGCATTTGGAATAAGCAATTAATGACAACATTTTTGTTTTGGGGTGGAGTAACCCTTCAAATAAATTCTTTGAACAGTGGCCAATTATTTAAACATAAATTATTATTAAGACAAGTCATTGTATTTGTGATTTCCCCTGGCTCTGTGGGGGCAAATGCTATTCTGCTGTGTGCACTCAAGTGAAAGATGCAATTAGCTCTCTGAATAAGGGCTGGACAGATAAAATGATATAATGCTACACTGACACCGAGGGACAAAACTGCTTTGAAGCCAGAGAAGCTTTTTCTCACTCTCAAGGGCAGACTTTGTAGAGAGCCAGCTAAGTGCCAATCCACTGATCTCTACAGTCCAGCAGCCTCAAAAGACAAGGTTCAAACAGCATCGGGGACCAAGGAAACTTTGTGGCTCCAAATGATGTTTGAACTTGATTCATTAGAGGTCAATCACTGTTGGTAGATTTTAAGTTCAAGCTTTTCATCGTATGTTTTTATTTGAGGTTGTTTTTGTTTATTGAAATAAAGGAATAGTTTTAGTTTTAGCAGCACTGGGAATCAGAGCATAAACAATGCTGTTCGTCTCATCTGTGATCTCTGACAGGCTGAACAAATCAGGTCATTTTTTCCACGTTGTTAACTGTGCTAAATATTATGCTTGCTGAAGACTGGAATCTGAACTAAACATGAAACTGAAGCTGGGTTGACATTAATGCTAAACTGAAGGTAGTTTCTAGTAAATCCGTCTGATTCATCAGTGAATTTCTAGGATGCTTTCATTCAGTATCAGAGTTTGACCTAGCCTAGAAGTGAACTGGCCTTGCTTTGAACTCCTGTCCACTACTATTACCTCTAATTCTGGCTTGCAGGCAAAAAGCTGCTGCTTTTTTTCAGCTCAGGGAATCTTGACAATAAGTATCCCTTCATTATTTCGCAGAGCCTGCCTTTTTTGACTGCAACATCTTTGTTTCTATAAACCGAGGAGATTTCTGCTGGTGTTGTTAAGTATTATCCGATGCTTTGTCACAAAACTGGCTTCAATCAATAATAAACTCCTATATTGATTATTAGGTTACAAGGTGAATTTTTCACCCGGTTGTCTCACAGACCGTAAAAAGCATGCCTATCCTAGATGCTTGACTAGACTAATTTAAAAAAATTGCACCCACACAGCATTTCAAGTGTTTCATTTCTTCTGTACCTGTCATTATTCCCTGGATGCAGCTTATCATAATGCTCATATTCTCAGTGAGAGATGTACTTGTTCATAGCCGTCCACCTGTCATCTATATCTGCAGAATGACTTGCTGGTTTTGTTTGCTGTGCATTTGAGTTAGAAAGGCAGAAGTGTGGATACAATCTTTCTGCATTGAGTGCAGCAGCTCCCGCTTCTCACAGCACACAGAGGTCTCTGACAGGTGCCAGTCACTGCTGCTCTGTTCTGTACAGAGGTGGTTTTCATTGTTTTAGCCATCCGTTGAAGATGATGGATGAGGACTGAGCATGCTCGGTATGGCTGGTCTGCCGCTCCTGCAGCTGTGCTTGGAATACTGATCAGGACGTGAGTGCAGTGTCATCATGGCTGACTGCTTGTAAATGTCATAGCACAAAACCAAGTGACTTTTAGTTAATGTGAGGTTTTAAGCATGTGAATAAGAGCCGTTTTGACTTTTGCTTCTTTGTTCTTTAACACGCATGATGAAAATTACCTTATATTATATACAGAGACTTGTCGTAGCACTTGCATATTATTGCTGTTTCATTGGTTTTGATAGCTTCTATTCATCATTTGTAGTTCACTTTGAATAAAGGCATCTGCTAAATGGCTAAATTATACATGTCTATGTATTGTGTGAATATATGTGTATATATATATATATATATATATATATATATATATACAAGACTATATTTTTGCATTAAAATGTTGTATCAGGCTCAACAAATTATGTTGACCTACAGTAGGGACACATCATACTTGGCAAAATCAGGATGTGCCATGTGTGTCTCTGTGTGTGTAAATACAAATATGCTGGATATTTTAATGTATAACCAGTCATATTTATTTATTTATTTGCTCTTGTGCCATTTAGCTACATAAAGCAAGTCTTCATTATGGCAACACTAAATATAGTATGAGGCAATGTCTTGTTTTAATATTTAGATTACATTCATTTTGAAATGGAAGCCTGCATGTTCCAAGCAGGAGAGCAAGATTTGTGCCTCTAAGCGCTGCTGAATGAATTCCTATAAGACCTCTGTCTCAAGAGTAAAAATGTAAGAGATGAGGCATGAAAGGAACCTCTGGCAACATGTCAGCAAAATAACCTCCAGGTCAGGACATGTGAATAGAGGCCAGGAATTTCTTTAGAATGATGCATTAAAGAAATAAACATTTTGAATGTATTATATTAGAAAATACATTTTTAATATATTTTCTATTTACTGTAAAAAAAAAAAGAAGATAAAATTACTTTACTGATTCTAAAATAATAAAGCGTATAGACCTCACATATGCGATTGCCTCTTGAAACTTCAGCCAGGGATTTTACAACCGACACAGATGGATGGGTCCTTGAACAATCGTTACAGATCTCTTTACCTCCCTAGAGGCAGCAGGGAGGAGGCTGGAATGGTCACCATGGCCCCAGCTGTCTCGGGCATTGTTCTATTCATTTAGATTTTTCAGCAACATGCAGCACGTTAATGACTGCGACCACAGCTCACTGCTCTAATAGACCTTATGTGCAGCACGTTTGGTTGTAAAAGCCTCTAAATATGCTGTTGGGACTTAACTGCATGAGTTTCTATGTGATGCTCAGAACATAATTAAGTTTATAACCAAAGGAAATTGACAAAGCGGACAAAAATGAGTGATGAGTCTATCAGAGGTGCAACTGCAACCCCCTGTGCACTGACAGAAAGAACAGGAGACGCTGCATTCTGGTTCAATAGCTTTTACATTTCATTTTGTCATACAATATAATGAGAGTTTAAATGCAATTAGTTCGTAGTTGAAGCTATTCCATAATTTGTCCATAACAAGTATGTAGTATGCTAGTATGTTTCACAATTAATACAAGTAGCACTTTAAATGAATCGTTTCATTTTAAAAGTTCAAAATGTCCACATAATATACTGTAATTTACAGTTTTTTGAAGTGAAGAAGAAGAATGTATAATTAACAGTAAATAACCGTAAACTGACAATCCCAGAATTCCCTGTATAACATTTTAAAATTTAATGATTTTCTGTTAAATTTTTTCTTATCAGTTTTTATGTTGTATGTTACATCTAATGTTGTTAAATTCGTGTTTGTTGGATTATTTAAGTTTCATGTGTGTTACCTTGATAGTGTGTATTGTTTGTGTGAATGCCACTGTGCACTTTCATAAGTAAATATTTAAAATCTGCATCATCATGTGACTTTCTTATCATTACCTGCATTTGGTGGTTATCGGTGTATTACCAACGTACTTCAACAGGTTAGTATATTAAAACCTAAAATGTTGCTACTGTATGTTTACAGTGAAATTGGCAACCACAACTGTTTTTTTACTGTACATTTTACTGAATGTTTTTTTTATTACATTTTCCCCTAAATTGTACATATGACTACCTTAGAGTTGGATAATAGTACTTTAAAAGTGCATATTGTTACATAAAGTGTGAATATTAGTTTCCATTGAAAGGGTATCACCACACTGACAGTTTATCTGTAAAGGCATTTATTATAAAATCATAAAATTAGACATTGGATGCTAAAATCATATATCTAATTAATATATTTGTTACTGCAAAATCTAATCTTGGAGACCTACAACACTGAACATGAACCTGATTTTCACAGACACTGAAAGTTGACGCTGAAACTTGAGCTGTTAAGTGAAGTGTTGATTTGTGATTATCTCGCCTTAACATTAGCACAGGAAATGCAAATTATACCGTATAAGACTATAAATCTCTTCACTTATGAACCTGAAGCAAAGAGGGCTTTTACAAGGGTCCGGTGTGTTTTCTAGCGTTGATTAATAATTCAGGATGGGCTATTGATTGTGCTCTTTTATACCCTGCAGTCTGCACATGAACACTGAGCGTCAGCATGCTGCTCAGGAGACCGACTTCTGTCTGCTTGATGGTGGCATTGATTGCAGGGCTGGATCTTGCACCACGGTGAAACCTGAGCCCACGCCCAGATTCTGAAGCAAGCATTGTAGAAAATACAGGGATGGGGGGTTTGGTGGGGTTATTGTTGTAGTAAGCAAAACCACTGTTCCCTACTGTTGGGGTCCAGACAGAGCATAGAAATGGTGCCTGTAAAGAATTTTGACCAGAAAGACATTTTTCAAGTGCGTTGCCATTTAACGTTTCCTCTTACAAGAGGCTTTAAATCTGCAGTAATGTGCTAATGCATTATCATTTAGGAAGCTGTTATCATGGGACTTTATTGAAAGGATGAAATAACTGAGATAATTCAAGAGATGGACACAGGCTGTCTAGCAGTAAGGGTGCGGCAGCCAGACTGCTGCTTTGAACAGTTGCTTAGGATATGTCTGGAAGTGTCTATTTATAATCTTGTAATAGCATCAATTTAAATTTGATTTAACAATTGCAAACCCTTTTTGGAGCAACTATGCACACTCCCTCAATTTGGAATTAGATAAATCATAATTTTTCTCATATTTTTGTCTAACTCTGGTTTAGTGTTTAATGTAGTAGAAATATTCGTATTTGTTTTGTTAGTTATAATCTCAGGATCTGACAGCATGCTGTCCGTCTTACTGTATAAACACAATTCTGTGCGGGCTCGCTGTTAAAGAGGCAGTCAGACTGTCTGCAAGAGAATGCTGATGGAGTGCAGTTAATGGGTCAGATTTTGGCAGTCAGGACCTGCAGCTGTCAGCCTGGGATCAGCTGTACATAAACTGCTAAATGGCCCATCCTTGTCATTCTTGACCATTAGAACACCTGAGGCTGAAAAACATTGGTTGAGCTGTTGTAGAATGTCCAACTATTTTATATTCAATGTGTATATTATGGTGGATATTTTTTGCTTTCCTGTTCTTTCAAATAGTCATGTATTTTTGTAAATAGAGCCTCTCTAAATGTTGAAGAGCTGTTTTTTTTTTTTTTTACAAAAGTAAAAGTGATTATAAATCAATTTAAATGTAAACAAATTTAAATAAATATTTTAGGTTTGTTGTGTCAACTCCAGCAAGACTCAAGATAGGTTTGGGCTGTGTTGTGTAATCTTCAGGTTGAGAAAAAGTTTAGAATATATTTTATTAATAGCAGTAGTAGTTGTAGTAGTATTTGGTGTTATTAATCAGGTAGTAAACTGTAATGGTTAAACACAAAAAAACAAATACTAGACAGTCAATTAAATTAAATTTTTTATTTATAGGGTAATACATTATTACAGAGTAGTAAAAAATTATTAAAATAATAAAAATTACTAATTGAATATGTCAGTCCGTTTAAAAAATTGTGAAAACAGGTGAAATGGAGGTTCTTGAAATGCTTTGCTCTAACTCAGTTGGGCCACCTTGAATTGTGTTCACGCTACATCTTATTTATAAATTAATTATATATCCAAGGTCCAATTAAAGACATAGATATGTACTCTGACGTTCTTCTATTACATTGTTGCATATTTCTCATTCTTCAAGTGTCCTCCTGTGTCGTAGTATGTAAGTGAAGACAGGCTCATAGGCCACACCCACTCCTCGCGCACTCGCGTGTCTGTGTGCGCGCTCGCGACGCGCTATACGCACAGCTCAGCATCAGCAGCGGTAGGTCTAATCTGTCATATCATTCTTCAGATGTTTGATTATTGGCATGTGGTTCAAATATATTTCTCTCTGTTCGAGGTTGTTCATTCATGAAAGGTTGAGTATCGCTGGTCTGGTTTAGTATCAGCCGTCCTCTGTCTATGTCCGTGGGGGTTCTGGTTGGTTCGCGGATTTGTCTCTACAGGTTTATTTATCTAAAGGTCGCAAAAAAACAAAACAAGCCGTTTTAAAGCGTGTATGATTATGACACTCATTGATAGTAAATGCATGTAACGTTACGATCGCGCTGCACAAGGAATCAAAGATGCGAGCCAAAGTCCATGGGAAAATGTCTTTTGGAGAGGAAATATAAGTGAGAAAAATAATTTTATTTATTACCTTTTTCCTTACGTTTGCGAGATTAGATGTTTTCTATATTAAAGTTCGTTTTTTATATACGTTACATTTTTTTTTTTTTTTTTTGATAAGTGACCGATTCCGCATGTTGCCAGAAATCGCTGGTTAATTTGTTGGAAACACATTATTTATTTTTTTTACCCTGACCTAGATCTTAATTGTGCTTCTTATTATTATGGGATGAATCAGGGCTGTAGCGCGTGCGCTCGAGTGTGATGTGAAAAGATGCGCGTAGCTTACACAGGCCAGACAGACATAAATCTCGTAGATTACTTGATTAGATATCTCCGTGAAGCAAAAACAGGGTGATGCACTGTGCTCTTCATACGTAGTAAATAATTGCATCTTATAGGTATAGGTCATGAAAATCCAGCCATGAGTTACTGGTTAAAATGATTGGAGATGTATAACAGAGTGTCATTGAATGGAAAGATCATCTCTAGGGAAAACATAATTTTGTTTCACAGGAAGAAATGTAAATTCATAACGGCTTGGAGTTTGGAACAACACGATGACAGAATTTTTGGTGGAACTGTCATTTTGATGAGACACATATTTGTCATGAAAAAGGATTATGCAAATACCTTCAGTATTCATCTTTTGAATGCTCAATACATTTCAGTGGAGTGTTACTTGTGTTTAGAACAGCAGTGTCTGAAATATTTCTGCTCTGATGTGGATCGTTCTAAACAACGACCAGCCATTTGCTTTGCTGAGGTCAGCGTTATTGATGGGAGGAGAGATGGATTTTTTGCTTCAGCAGCACACCCTTCCAAATGACTGCTTGAGTGTTTTTACCCACCCTTTTACACTTGTGTTACCAATTTTGTTTAAAGACTGAGGCAGGACCAAAGCACCAGCTATGTTACTTTCCCCGGTCATTAATCAGCAATAGCATTTATGGATGCAAATTACTTTGTATCATTTTCAATGGACCCTTGAAGCTTTATAATAATTTCCAAAATGGGCACTTTAGGGCCAGTGCTCCCTCTGTGCTTTGTACGATTTATTGCATTGAAATGAGCCATTTCTCTAAACTCTACTCATATTCCTCATTCATTGGCTCCAGCTGTTTACAGCATAATGGGGTCCATTACACCACAAGAGCGCATGCATATGAATGAGAGCTCAGCACTTGTCTTTCTTTGCTATAAGCAGACTCTGTCTCCCCTGCTTGTTAACAAGTAATTTGACTGACATTAACTTGTTGCTGTGGTTTAGAAGGCATGGATAGGACACTTGTAGTGGTCAGAATTTCACTGCTATGGATACGATTAGGTGGCTTTAATAAGATTACAGCTGCTTATTGAATCACTATCCCTAGATAACTGTTTAAAAAGTGTTACTCGCCTCCTCTCTGTCTCTCTCCCTGTCTCTTCGTATATATTACATACACATTGTGATTCAGAGGCAGCTGAGCACTGATCAAGGACAAGGCAAAAAAAAAAAAAGTAATACTTCTTTCATACAGAAATGTAGTGCTTCCTGTACAAGGACTGGAAAATAGTAATCCAGCAACAGCTAAAAATGTTTTAAATATAATAAAAACATTTGATTCAATTGAGTGATGATGTTTTGAAAAAATGAGACAGTCACATTAACACTTAATATCGCTGATGAGTGAAGAACCAGAATTGCAAGTATAGTCTCAGCTGTCAGGATCAGGTTTTATCTGGTGGCAAAGCTAAATTAGAGCTCAGATGTTGCTCATATGGCCATGTCTACTTTGAAATAATGATCTCTTAACACAAAGGCATGTGTTGCTGTTCTAAAATTAGCTAATGCGAGATTTTGGAGTAAAGATATTGGAGGCACAGTGAGTTCAAAAGCAAATATTAAGTGAGAGTTAAAAACTGTTTAAGCCTCTGAGGCGATCAGTCAGTCTCATTTATTTCTTCCCGTGTTTCAATCGCCTGGATCACTTGTGTTTTTCCATTTAATCCTAAAAGCCAAGATTGCTTGTGAAGCTTAAAATGCACAAAGTAAAGTTTTTTTTTTCTGGATTGCATTCAAATCTAAGACTGACATTTACCAAAAGAGTCTTAGTCTGTGTAAAATACGTCCGACCCCATTTGTCAGTGTTTTACATTCTCAGTTTAGTGATACTGAATTAGCTAATTTTAGAAACCATCTGCTAAGCTGCTAAATATTACTGTTACTGTGTACATGACTCAAGTGCATACAAATCACTTATGGATAGTTGTTCGGAAATAGTATCTGATATGTTTTTTCTTAACCTAGGGGCAATTTATATATTTTCTGGTCTTACGCAAGAACATTTCATAGCATCCAGATCATAATATGCCGAGCATATGTTCAGTGAAGTGACCTGAATAGTTGACTCTATTAGACTGATCATTATTGGATGAACTCTATTCTTAACCTTTTTTTTAGTGCAAGCCGATAACTCACAGAATAAGCCATGCTGGTTAACTATTTGTGCAAAGTGATGAATTGATCTGTTTGCCCCACAACAAAATGACGGTACATTCACACGGGGCGTCAGCATCAACGCTTCCCATTGACTTTAAATGGGTGACGCAAAGCGTTCACTGGCGTTGGAAGCGTCAGCCAATCAGGATTGCTCTATGCAAATACAGTAGCCAGGCGGCAGTCGGTCACGTTAATCCTGTTCAAGAGCAGCAAACTGTCTAATTTCATTGGCTAACGCAGCTATGACCATGGCGTCAGTGCCAAACTTCAGCCACGCCTTCCTTTAAGCGTTGACGCTGACGCCCCGTGTGATTTATGAATGCAGTTTTCGTTTTAGAACGGTAGTAAGGTGAAGGTGTGAGTATGCACAATGTCACAGGAGACCATGCAACTTGATTTAGCTGTTCATAACCTTCTGTTACGTGTTCTCCGACTCAAAGTGAAAGCGCATCTGAAGGTCATGTTGACAGTTGTCCCAAAGCATCCTGATAGTTGTGTAGGAAAAGATGTCTTAATGATGTAAAATGTCTGGAAGGTCAAAACTCAACCTATAGCATATAAAGGAATTTAAATGTTACAAGCTACAATTCCCTAAAAGGTTTCCACTTTTAAATAAACATTTAAATAGAGTTTAAATAGAGTCTGAAGGATAAACTGGGTTAGGACTATTTGGAGTCCCCTGCTACCATCCAGAGTCCATTGTATTTTTAACTACTCTGTGTTATGCAAGAAAAAAATGATCATTCCCCCCCCCCATCATGTTATGTACATTACACTACTGACAATGTGTAAGAAGCCTAGTCAAATCATCACTGTGCTATTTAAGTCCAAATGCCCTTGTTCCTTTCTCACTGCTGTGAAAAAAATGACCCTATAAATACCCTATAGATAGATCAGTGACGTTTAAACAGCCAATGAGAGGTTTATGTTTATTATAGCCTAATAATGCTCAGGGTCATAAACTTGTTTGTATGTTACTGAGCAATGCTGGATTTACATTTACAGCTAAAGAGAGGATTTTTTCACCCTTTCAGAAATGCTGCAATGCGTCGCGCAGCAGCACCAAGACTGGGTCAGTGTAACGCGGCTGGCGGCAATCGCCAGCTCACTATCCCCATGGCAACAGCCAATAGATTTGCTTGCGGGAGCTTTGCAATATTGTTTTGATTGCATGGAATTGAGAAGACTGCTTTCACGGGATTAGTGTACTCTTGCACAGCAGCAGGAAGAGAGAAAGAAAAATGAATAAATAGTAATGAAATGCATGAAGGCAGTGATTGCATCATCCTAATTGGGTGCAAGCTGTTATGATTTTTCTCAGTATAATATGCTTTAACAAAATCTTAAAAATTGTCAATAAATATGTCATAATTATAAAAATAAGATGAAAAGTAAGATTATGAATATGCAGATTTTAGTGCATTTTAAATATTCAGTGTTTTTTATTTCCTTTTTTTTTTTTAGGACAGAGACTTTTGCAATACAAGAGTGATGTTCTTGAGACTGTTGTGTTGGTGAATCCTTCTGAGGAGAATATTGCTATAGAGGTAATTATAAATCACTGAATGTGTTTTTTTTCTACTTCTCCAAGTCCTCGCAATTTTTATTTGCATGCAACCACATAATCATCTAAGATATCCATTTATTGCTTTAACTGTCAAATATAACAGTAAATGCAATTTATTCCTGTTCTAGTTTAGAACACTGCTCTGTGATTCAGCAGGACATAAGTTATTAGTCCTAAGTGGACAAAGTACCGAACAGAGCGGTGACATTATTCTGCAAAGTGGAGTGTTTGGTTGGAAAGATTTCTCTGACATTCTCTCAAGTCGTAGGGTAAGTGGCCACTGTACCATTATAGGTCCCATGATATTTCATGGCACTTACTTAACAGCCTTTATTTTTTTGCAAATTAATTTACATTTAACTATGTAAAATATTAAATTAGATTTTTTTTCTTTGTAGATTAAAGATCTCCTAAACCAGCCATCTGCAGGTCAGCGAGCCTGTTTGACTGTGTCCTGTAAAGGAAAAGGGGGCTGGAGCTCCCTTGGGTACGTAGAGGAGCCGAGCACATTGAAGTACAGACTGAACCCAGAGCCTGTGCTGCCTGAGATGGAAGGGGTGAGCGAGTTTACAGAATATGTGTCTGAGACAGTGGATGTTCCCTCTCCTTTTGAGCTCCTGGAACCACCAACCTCAGGAGGGTTCCTCAAGTTGTCCAAGCCATGCTGCTATATCTTTCCTGGAGGAAGGGGCGACTCTGCTTTGTTTGCAGTCAATGGTTTTAACATTTTAATAGATGGTGGCTCAGACAGAAAATCTTGCTTCTGGAAGCTGGTCAGACATTTGGATAGGATAGATTCTGTTCTCCTTACCCACATAGGAGCAGATAATCTCGCTGGAATAAATGGATTGTTACAGAGAAAAATTGCAGAGCAGGAGGAAGAGAAGAGTCGTTCAAATACTTATGGAGACTGGATGAAGAACCTGATCTCACCAGAGCTTGGTGTTGTGTTTTTTAATGTACCAGACAAGCTGAAGGCGCCTGAGTCCACGCTTAAAGCAAAGAGGAGCATCGAGGAGGCCTCTCTCACATTGCAGTGCCTTCACAAACTGGGCATCAAACCTGAGCCTCTATATAGAGTTATGAGTAACACAATCGAGCCTTTAACACTCTTTCACAAGTTGGGCGTTGGCAAACTAGATATGTACATTCTTAATCCACTGAAGGACAGTAAGGAAATGCAGTTCTTCATGCAGAAGTGGGCTGGGAACAGTAAAGCTAAGACTGGCATCGTCCTGGCCAATGGCAAAGAGGGTGAGATTTCAGTTCCTTACCTCACATCAGTGACAGCTCTGGTTGTGTGGGTACCTGCCAGTCCAACTGAAAAGATTGTCAGAGTACTGTTTCCTGGAAATGCCCCACAAAACAAAATATTTGAAGGGCTTGAAAAGCTTAGGCATCTTGATTTCTTGCGATATCCAGTAGCCACTCAAAAGGACATGTCATCCGGAGCTCCACCTCCACTGATTAAACAAACTAAAATGAAGCTGAGAACTGATAGCAAAGAAAGTCTCAAATCGCCCCCTAAAATGTCTTCCACTACAAAAGCAAGCAAGAAAGAGGCAAATGAAGACATTGAGTCAAAGAGTGACTCTGTAAAAGAGAACAAAGTTGAAAAGAAAGAGAAGAAAATAAAAGAGACTGTTAAAACTCCCAAACCACTTAAACCCAAGATGGCATCACCTGATTCACTTAAGCAAGAGAAAAAGAAGCTGCTGAGAGAAAAATCTCCTAAAAAACTCACCAAGGAGAAAGTGTCTAAGATGGAGGAGAAGAAAGATCAGGAAAAGAAAGACACAAAGAAAGAAAAAGCAGATGTAAAAAAAGAAGACATTAAAAAAGAACTGAAAAGTAGGGAAGAGAAGAAAAAAGAAAAAATTAAGCCAGAGTTGAGAAAAATCACAAAACCTGACTTAAAGCCCTTCACCCCTGAGGTCCGGAAGACTCTGAACAAAGCAAAGGTTCAAGTAAAGCCTAAAACAGAAAAAACTAAAGCAGCTAAGGAGCAAGAAAATAGGCCAGCTGCTAAGCAAGCTTCAATAGAGAAACAGAAGAGTGACAGGTCCTTAGTCTCCTCCCCAGAAGACCTTACCAAGGATTTTGAAGCCTTGCGACTGGAGGAGGAGCTTTCTAAGCCCACTGAGAACAAAGTGCTCCCAGATTTTCAGCCTGCAGCGGACAGCGTTGCACCTCACATTGACTCTCCTGATGAAGGAATTACCACAACTGATGTAGAGACAGAGTCCCTTCATGAGGAAAGGGTACTTTATGGAGTAAATGAAATTAAATCCCCCTCTAAAATCACTGATAGATTTGAGGATGAAGGTGCTACAACAGAAGATGACATAGAGGATGACTATACCACAAAACAGCAAAGTGCTAAAACATCTGACTTTTTGGAAATGGGCAAAAATAAAGAATGGCAAGAAAAAGCAAAAGAAGAAGAAAAAGAGTTTGGACTGAAACCCAGAAAGAGTGACAGTGAAGAAGAAGAGGATGTAATTGAGAAAGCAGAGCTAGAGGAGGCAGAGGATTTAGTGCATGAAGAGGAGCTCAAGTACAAATCTGATGAGGCTAGGAAAGAAAAACTTGGAAAGGACTGGGAGACAAAACAAAGTGACATTAAATCTGCCAAACCACTGGGTACTGCAGAGCATGTTTCATTCATCCAAGATGAGACCATTCCAGGTTACTCTGAAACAGAGCAGACTATTTCTGATGAGGAGATCAACGAGGAAACAGAGGAGCGAATCCCACATCTTCAGTATGATGTCAGCTCTTATGACATCTCCGTTCCTGATGAACCAGGGTCTTTTGACACCATCCATGGGATGAAACCACCAACCATCTCTGTTGCTTCTGAGTTATCATCAAAGGGGTTTGCAGTAGACCAGGAGCCAATTCTATCAGCATACGCAACCAATATAATTGCGGCTCCATTGGCCGAAGAAGAGCATATATCATCAGCCACCTCCATAACTGAATATGACAAATTATCATCTTTTGCAACATCTGTTACTGAGGACCAGTCTATAGCATCCGTGACAGCACCACCTACTGAAGATGCAGGAAAAAGCTCTTTACTCTTAGATACTGTAAATAGTATACCATCATCCGTACAGACAGATGCCACTCAAGGAAAGGAGTACCTCCACTCTGCTGGAACCATTTCTCCAACTTCATCCCTAGAGGAAGATAAGTGTTTTAAATCACCTCCTTCGGAAGAATATAAGCCCATCGTGCCAGAAACGGATACTAAAGTGAAGGCTACTGTTACCACAAATTATGAAGATGAAGATGATGAGGAAGAGGATGAGGATCAGACACCAAATGTTGATATGCCACTTGGAAAGCTCCACGAGGGTTATGCATCTGCTGCCATGCTTGAAGAGCAAGCTTACGATAACTTTTCCTTATCAACAGCACCTGTTCCTCCTCAGATGATGTATGTTGGCACACAAGAAAAAGATGAAAAGGGAATCTCACTCTCTAAGGATGAATATAAATTTGGTGCCTCTGAAAAAAGCTTGCCTTGCACCTCAGAGACAAGTATTATTTCAGAGAGTGAAGAAAGATGCCTCAGCCCAGATGACAGCACTGTGAGGTTTGCCTCACCTACTCATTCAGGACCAACCAGCAGTAGCTACTCTCCCACTGAGGAGAGGTCACAAAAGCCACTGATTATGGACAAAGAGGAAAAACTAGATAAGGAGACATTTGATTCTCAAAGGTGTTTGGCCCAAGAGGTTCCTGCTGACAAAATGTCTATGAAAATAATTGATAATGAAGTGGATCCTTTTTTAAAGGAACTCTCTGGCACTAAACCTGCATTAAATGACTCAGAAGAAGAGGACGAGAAGGGGGATTACTTTGGAAAAGAAAGCTTTAAAGTGTGTGGTAAAACTAAATACAAAGAGGAAAGGGAATGCACTTTTCTTGATGAAGAATACTCTGAAGAAACATTGCCCCTAAAAGAGGAGAAGCTATGTGAAAATGAGAAAGAATCTGTAGATAAGGAAGATAAACCACAAAATGTGACCTACTTGGGCCATGAGTGCAAATCCCAGATGCTCAGCTCAGGAGAGGAAGATGAAAGTGAAACCGAAGATGGTACTTACTCGAGCATAAAAGTACCACAGGGCAAGTTAGATTCCATGTCAGCAAGCCAATGCAAAAAAGATGTGTCATTCTCAGAGATAGATGACCCAAAAGGGATTTCTAAAGACATCGATAAAAGTGTTCACTTCAGCTTGTATTCCTTCCCTGAGTGTGAGAAAGGCCTCAAAGGGGAATTTGAGAGGGTGGTTAGGCAAGATACACCCTACGTTGGGAAGACATTTACATACTCTGATGTGTATGACAGTAAATCCAGTTCTGTTGATTCCTACTCTCCAAATCAGCCAAAGGAGCACACTTTTGACGATATTGATGTTACTCCAAAGAAAACAGAAAAGGAGGATTCCCTAGATTCTTCCACTGGCAAGATTTCGGACCTTAAAGCATCAGAGGAAAAGGAAGTATCATCAACTTCATATAGTGAAACTCAAGGTATAAATGGGGCAACACAGTTAAAGGATACACCCGAAGAAACATTCTCTGAGAAAATAAAAGAAGTTGAAGAAAAGAAAACTGAGAAAGACTCCTCTGTTTCGGCTGAGAGAGACCCGTTTTCTGTTGAATTTGAAAAGCCAGATTTCGGTGGAATGGCAGAGGGTGGTGCATTACAATCAGGCCATTATGCAACTGACAGCTTCAGCTCTGATTACAGTGCTAAAAGTATGAGTTCTGTGTTAGGCCAGTCTACATTTAGCACAAAGGAAATCAAGGCTGGAGACATGAAGATGTTTGCTGATGGAGAGGATGAATACGAAGAAGATGAGGAAGACGAAGATGATGAGGATGAGGAGTATGGAGAGCATGCAAGTGATAGTGATACAGAGAAGGGTGCCAAAGACAAACAAGAGAAAGATGCCCAGCACTCTCTAAGTAGTGTCATCAGCACTGTACCTACTCAATTCCAGGATGTAAAGAAAGACACCGTCACACAAGACTACAGCTTTGGCTCTGACACCTATGGAAAATCTTTAGGTTCATCAACATTTGAATCCACTCTAAGTCACGGGGGCCCCAAGGACTCATTGCAAACTGGTAAAGGTGATGCCTCACCTTTTCATACTAAAAGTCATATCACTGGCTCGTCTGGATTTGAACATTGTTCAAGTGAGGAGAGAGATGAGTTTGTCGAAAATGATGATAAAGATGTCAAGTCATATTTACCCCTTTCAACAAAGTCTGCTGAAGATAAATTTTCAACTCACTACGATGGCAGAGACATTGACTTTGACAAGCAAAAGACACCAGATGGAGCAGAGAAAAAAACAGGAGACCCTGTTTCGCTGGGCTTCAGTTACACAACTATGTCAGCCACAGCATATTCTTCTTCCTCTTCTTACAGTCATTCCTCATCAGCTTCAGCTTCTCTGTCCACTAGCCGCCAGTTTGGGGATGAGATAGAGACTCCAGCCAGCACTGGATTTGAGTACTCTTCTTTCAAAGATGAACATTCTCCAGTAATTGACTCACCCTTTTCTAATTCTGGTGGGCAGGCTAAGGATGAATATTTGGAAGTGTCCGAAAAGCTGACCCCTGCAACCACTACAGCTGAATGTAGCCTTGCGAAATTATCACCATTATCACCTTTTGAGGAGATCAAGCCTTTCCCTCCACCTGCTGGTATTTGCATAGGTGATAAGAAAGAACCTGCTTACTCTACAAGCAATATCTCAGAACAAGGTCAGTGCTTTTACAAACCGGAGTGGGAAGAGGACTCAAGATTGCAAGATGAATTTGGTGCAACTGGACCATACACCTCTATGCCTCCAACCACACAGAAAGAAACCATGCCTGAAGATCTGTATGGTGCTTCATCTACACTTGAATTTGAGTGCCCTGAAAAACAGTACTATGAAGACACAGAAAGTAGTGAAGAGGAGGACGATTATATGTATGAAACCGAACAGGATAAACTTCAGTACCAAAGATCTCCACTTACAGCTCAAGCAGATAAGAAAGATACCGCATTTTCTTTGGGTGAGACACTAACAAAGGACATATCTTCTGGTTTAGGAGCCACTATCCCAGATGCGTGTACCTCACACACTTCGTCTTTCCCTGAGCGCACAAAACCAGACACAAAAACTGGGCCTGCAGAAATCAGTTTGAGTGCACCAGAGGCTTTTGGAGGAACCAGCAAGGTGGGGATAGGCCTTTCAAAATTAGAAATGCAAGGCCAAGATTTTGACGTGAAGAAAATTAGAAGCCCAAGTGAATGGGAAATGCAGCAACAACGAGATATCTACCCAGGAGCATCCCCACTTCATTATCGACATGAAGATGAGTATGAAGAAGAAGAAGAAGAAGAAGAGACTGAGCCAGAGCACCCAGCCCGTCCTCTTTCTCTTTCTTCCACAGGCCAACCTTTCCAAACTTCTTATTACGCAGATGATCCAAGCAGACATGCTGATGACTATCCTTCAGATGTTGGTGTCCGTCCACATTCATCCACAGCTTCTCCAGGCTATTCCGCTTGTGAGTACAAGCAGAGGAGAGGAGACACATCTCCTTCCTTCATCAACCCAAGCTTATGTCAACTTTCAAGTGATGAAGAAAACGAGGAGCAGAGAAGCCAAGCATCCGATCAACAGCAACCTTCGGGGAAGACCAGATCCCAGAAACACAGTCATCAGGGCGATGATGGCGAATTGCAACACTTCTCTGGAGCCATGGCTGCTGGGATTAGTGCCAGTGGAGAGGACACACCTCCAACCTCTGTCAGTGAGCCACTGCATTCCCAGTCAGATTCTGATGTTCTACCAGGTACAGAAGAGTGTCCATCAGTCACAGCAGAAGGAAACAATGACTCTGATGAGGATGCAGATTACCTGCCTGTAGATAAATCATCTGGAGCTTATGGGGGGAAGCATTATTCATCTAGGTCGCCTACTAAAAGTCATGATCCCTTCCCCTCACCAATGATGGATCCTGCACCTTGTCCCCCTCGCCCTGACGTATGTATGGTTGATCCTGAGGCTCTGTCAAGCCTAACCGACAAACCAGTCAAGAAAGATTCCAAATCAAAGGGTTTGCGTAAAATAGGCAAGACAAAGTCCTCCTCTCCTGCTCGGAAGCCTGATGCCAGGCGAAAGAGGTCCCCATCCAAAGAGGCTTCCACTCACACCACTTCTCTTAGGAAGAAGGAAATGGAGGATGATCTGTCAAGGTCAAGCCACAACACCGGCAAAGGCCTTGTCAATGGCCTTAAGAACAGTGCGGGTAACATAATCATTTGAATATTCATATTTATGATACAGTTGTTCTAGGGCTGTAACAATACACCAAACCCACGATTCGGTTCGTATCGCGATTTTTTTTTCGTGGAGGCTGGGACAAAAAAAACTATTAAAAAAATATTTTTTATTAAATAACATTTGTAAATTCTGTATAAACTGAACACCAAAGAACAAGATTAACTATGCAAATTATTAACAATATAAATAGAAATGCGCTTGGCTTGACGGGGCTCGAGCACACTGAGTAAATACTTGTAAATAATGCGGGAGTGCAGCACAGAAGAAACGGGAGCCGCAAGCTCATTTCAAAACCGTGCGATATGTCATCTGGGCGCAATTCAAGGTAGTCACGGGGTGTGTCGCGATGCTCCCTTATCACACAGGATCGTGGATCTGAGTGTCGCGATTTGGGTTTCATATCGTGTATCGTTACAGCCCTAAGTTGTTTTGTTTGCCAGCATCACATTAACAGCAAGTTTTTGTTCATTTTAATTTCCCAAAAGGATCAAATTCTGCAAAATTCAGTGCATCTGTGCCCCCTGGTCCTCCTATCTATGTGGATCTGGCCTACATTCCCAACCACTGTAGTGCTAAAAATGTGGACCAGGAGTTTTTCAAACGTGTTCGTTCTGCATATTATGTAGTGAGTGGAAACGACTCCAGCAGTGGAGAACCGAGCCGCAGTGTATTAGATGCCTTGCTAGAGGGAAAGGCACAGTGGGGATCAAATCTACAGGTAAAATACTCATTTTTGGCTCTCTTTGTGCTGGATGTCAACATTGTAATTTGCTGATTAATTTGATCTGTATTTTATGGATGCTATGCATATAAACATTTAGGTCACTAATTCATTTTTTTCTGTCAGTTTCAATTTCAGTGAAGATTTTAAGTGGTTCAAAAGCCTTAAAGCCTGGTATATATTAATGTCTTACTCTGTCCTATTTGTAGGTAACATTGATACCTACTCATGACACAGAAGTGACCCGCGAATGGTATCAGCAGACCCATGAGAAGCAACAGGAGCTGAACATCATGGTCCTGGCCAGCAGCAGCACAGTTGTGATGCAAGACGAGTCATTCCCAGCCTGCAAAATAGAGTTCTAAATTCAACATGGCTCCCAGGTTCACATCTTTACACTCAAATGGTCCGTTACAGCCTTAATTGTAGTTTACTCAGTGTAAAATTCTTAACCTTTTTGCTTTTTAACTTCCCAAGGTTTAAAACAGCACATAGTGTCTATTGCCCAAAAACCCAGTCAAACGGTATGAACTTTGTTTTATTATTTCTTGGTAATGAAAGTAATTTGAGCGCAGAAGAACAGAAGGAATACGTGCCTTTCACTATGTATTTTTTAGGGCGGCTTTTCCCTTTACGTTGTACAATACATACATACACACATACATGAATCTCCAAAATGATTAACCCTTAGATGGTCCAGGGCCTGTTTGAACTAGTTTTCATGGTTACATTCCCAGTTCCCAATTTTATACTGAACAAGCTTATCAAATGAATGTGCTAAATACGATAACAAAGTTAATCTACATAGCCTTGTTTACAATGGCATCTAAAGCACAAGTATACCTCTTCGCTAACTTAAAACGCTACTTATCCCCGAATACTGCAGCTAAAATGAGATTCTCCTGTTTTCATCTGATGAGTTCTTCAGTAGTACTGTTGCTTTGAGGCCCTGAGTTACACATCCTACAAGATCCTCTTTCATTGCTTCACACATACACTCACTCTATATACAATAATCATCTATTAATCAAGTTATCACACGTTCAGATACCTACTGTGCAAATAGCAATTGAGGCTATATACCTCAGCAGAGAGATTAACCAATACCTGGGTGCTAGTATTTCAGAAATCGAAATAAAGTAACAAATCTAATTGAAAAAAATCTGCACAAATTACTTTACATTCCTGACTCGGAGATTAATGCTTGTATAGTGGAGTGATGGCATCAACAGCAATGTTAAAGTGATAATAAGAAAAAGAATATGTTGCTAATAGATCAGAACGAGATTGTGTTTATAAACTGATTCTGAGAATGGATGTTTAGATGTTAAGTTTATCGTCAACGCTGAATGACGGAGCGGAATCAAATCTTATTTTGTCATTAAATTATGTATAAAGTGTATGTTCTCAGAGTTTAGGATTATTTTTAGTGTTTATGAAGTTCAAAGGTATGTTTTATTACAGAGTTTTGAAGGAAGTTGATTATTTTCATTAACACTTGATTTCTATTAGTTATAAAATGTATATAAGACAAATTTGCTTACTATAAAGGAATGGAAAGAAAGGATGACTGAGAATACATACGTAAGCCAAAGTTTCTGCCAATAGAAGTGCATGGAAAATCTTTGGGTTACATGAAAGATATGAGCCACTGATACTCCACTTAAACCTATTTTGAGTTGTTCAAAGCAATTGTGGCTTTTATATGGGACATAAACCTTACATCATAAATGCTTACTCTTATTTTCCAGTCAGTATACGATGAGGATATAGATTACATTTGGAAATATGAAAGTGAATTCCAGACCACTGATTCCTTACTACAGTCTGTCTGGTCAGAGTTAGCAGTAATGGATAGAAAACATGCTGTCATTAAATGCCCGGAACTGCAGAAATTTTTTAATTGTGTATTGAGTAGTCTTAAAATAACTGATTTAATGACTGATGAGGCTGGATCATAGATGAGAGAGGTGATGATCGTGTATGATGAATAGAAATCTATAAGTACTGTATGCATTGCGTGTATATTACCATGAGGCTGAACATGCATCTGAGTACTGCTATGCTTTTAGCTGCTTGGCTTAACTCTTTCATTAAAGAAGGAAGGTTATAAATGAATTTTTTCAGTTGCATTTGTGTCAAAACAATCTATCATTTTCATACATTTTCTATTTCCTGGTCTTATTCATTAGTTTGTGAGATGGGATTGTTGACCTTCATCGTGAGTTTTGCTAAGCCGTATTTACAACAGGGCAGAACCTGCTTCAGCATAATCTTTTACATTTCTCTGAGGGGCAATGTACGAGGATTCACAGTTAATATTTGCCTCTGATGTTTTTAAGGTGCTGTAACTTTTGAGCTACTGGTTATTTGGCTGTGCTGCTGACATATGGTGAAACCCAGACATGACTCCGCAGAAACTAACAAACACAAACACGTACCAGACTGCAGACTGCCAGATCAAGTGACTAGATCACTGATCACATTTTATATTCAAGATTTGTAAGTGTCCGTGTGACTATCTTTTCTTTGATATCTTTCATTTTTTATGTCATTTTTGTTGAAGACGAAGACTAAATGTTTCAAAAGGTTTGAAAAATACAATAGTCATGATGTGCTGTGCAAAACATCCCTTAGTTGCCATGTTGAGTTTGCCGTCTCAATAGCATCAAAACTTTGAAATATAGCATTCCATCGAGCCTAGCTGTTTAATGCATGTGATCTTAAGTTTGAACTTGTATGTAATAGTTCATAGTTATATTAAATAAAGTACTATTTTAAACATATATTTAAATGATAATTGTCTCAGTTGTACTGAAAGGCACATATAACCCAGACGCGCTATCATTTCCAGCGTGCAGTGTTGTTAAAAAAAAAAAAAAAAGAAAGATGTGTACTTGGATTTATTTTTCATTTTTTCATGACGTTTGCTTTGATTTCTCTTTTTTATGTGCAATACTCTGTATCTTTCTTTAAGCTCTCTAAATGAGTGTCCACAAATATAAACCTGATAATCACTAATAAAATATGTTAATGGAAATGTCTATTTATTTGTGTTATTCTACTACAAATGTAAGTAAACGTAATTAAAAGAAGTTCAAGGTTTTTTTTTTTGTAAATATATATTCTAAATAAATAAATAAAATTGCTTAAAATTTTACAAAAAATTAAAACTGAATACACTGAATACACATATTCTTGAATTAATACATTCACAGAGACCAGGTTGATTTATTCTAGATGATGAAAGGTTTCTCAGTTTATAGGAATTACTTTTAGAATTATTATTATTATTATTATTATTATTTTACTACATCAAATTTAAATAAAACTGTTTTTTATGAAATAAGATTGTTTTTTCCCCCCCAATATACATTTATATTTTAAATAAAATGTTTTTCTCTGCTTAAACTTTTACAAAAATAAAACTGAATACACTTTTGGATTTCAAGCCTTTGAAGAATATTATTAAAACAATCTAGAATAAATACATTCACAGAGAAGGGGTTAATGGAAATGTTCAAAAGACTGGAGGATCAGTGCATCACAGTAACATTCCAGTGTAGAGATCTGGCAGCTGGCAGTGGCTGAATTCACATAACGATGACATCACTGTCTGGGTCACATGCCTATTATCAGTTAGTACCCATCGTTTCTTCCCCTCCCCATTCGGTTCTAAGAGAAAAGCCTTGGAAATGAACAATGGCCTTATGTTGAAGAAAACCGAACGCAGTGCTTGGCACAGCAGCGGGCAACGCTCACAAGACCCCACTGTTCAACAATCCTAATCATATGGAAATACACACATTTTGGATTATGTTTGGCGACAGGACTTGAATTTAGATGTATAATGAAATGTCTGATGATTGTTTACTCTGTGTTGTTGAACCGGTGTGTCATGGGACAGTTGCAGTTAACAGGATGAAAACCCTCCAGGTGATGAATGATAAGAACCTCGTTGTCATGCCAACGAGTATGAGTATGAATAACCGTTAGAGATAATAACGCATATGCAAGTGTACACATAAAGACAGTAAAATATGGAGATGCCATACTTCAGTGATGATTACGAAGAGTCCAATTGTAAGCTACCTTACAGAATAATCAAGTGTTTTTTAATCTAATTCATTTAATTCACAATCAAGAATTGATAAAAAGACAACTACTCTCTGTAGACAATGCTACTTTTATTTGAAACACTGTAAATCAAAGTGCCATTTAATACTACTGCACAGACGGCATACAGCACCAACAGTACGACACGTTTGGGTTGAATCTATCGGAGGCAGATGCTTTAATGTGTCAGTGATTTGAGAGACAGTGTGCCTCGCCGTACTCCTAGCGGAGGAATCCTTCACACACAGACATAGGGAAGTGAAATGCTCCTCTCTAGATTCTAGAGGTCTTATAAGCTGGTCCTACGTCAGTGAGAGACTTTTACACACATTTTCCGCATGCTCAGTAAACAACGTTCAGTTTTTCGGGTTCAGATCAACAGCAGCATTCCCCACTCTCTCTTTTACTGTATACTAAAATATATATATATATATATATATATATATATACATACATATATATATATATATATCACACTGCACTCAAACAGGAAGGTTCATGATACAAAAAAGTACTTTAATGTCAAAAAGGTAAGCAGGAGAAATCCAATTGAAATGAAGACCACTATTATTTAAAACCGTGACAGCACTGTATGATTTACAAAAATAAAACCTAAAATATAAAAAAAAAAAAATCAGACTCGTTCATTTTGCAGTCTCATTGTTAAAAGTAAGCTGCATATTAGTCAATAAATATATATAGTCTACATATATATGTATTTTATGATGATTTAATAAATTATGACAGTGGTATTGCAAGCTTTGGCAAATAGTAATAAAATGGTTAGCGCTCATTTAAAGGGATAGTTGAAAATTCTTCCATCATTTACTCTAACCCTCATGTCGTCACAAATAAGACTTTCCCATTTCTTCAGAAACAAATGAAAATATTTTTAGTGAAACCTATAAGATTTCTATTGCTCTATTCAAAGGCTATCCTCCCAAAACGTTAGACATTTGAAAAGTTCAAGAAGACATTAGCAGTTTAGTCCTAGTCTTCTACAGAAACTATCACTTTGTATGATGAAAAGATTTCATTTAGTCTTTTATATATTGAACAACATGCAGAGGGCATGTCAAACATGATAAACGAAAGCTCACATGCTTGTTTGACATGATCTGCATTTACCATATTTGTTGTGCTCCATTTATGTATGTATAAACTCAGTTTGGAAATACATTTAGAATATCTTTATTAATATTTTATATAATATATATATATTTAAGCTTTGGTGAAATGAGAACAAAAATCTCTCAGGTTTCATTAAAAACTTTCGAAGATGAACGAAACTCACGAGTTTCTGAATGACGTGAGGGGGAGTAATGGATGACGATTTGAATTTTTGGGTAACTATCCCTTTAATATGCATTTTGCTATGTAAGCTCATTATTCAAGAGTTCAGCTTGCCTGATATCAAATATAACGTCCCTTTGAAAAATATCTTCCAGACCAGCTAATGAAGAAAAATGCAGTCGTTTGGAGACGAGGAAGATAATATGTGCACGTAAAAATGTTTCAGTGCGTCTAACAGCTTATGTTTGATCACTGGCCGTTTGACTAGAGTGATGCGTTACACACGAAGCATCTCTGAGCGACACTACAGAATTAAACGCATGGAGAGTTTATTAAGATTTCCAACATTAGCATTTGAGCTTCGTGTTCAACAAGTGGGCCTCCATTTCCTTAGCTTCCCTTAAATGATGAATGTTGGCAAATCCCACTTTGACTCATTATAAAGAGGCACTACAGCAAAAGCATGCTGAGACGGGGTGAAGGACACATGTTTGAGGGAGCTGCCCGGTCTGCGCTTCCTTCACAGCTCAGGCACATGTGGAGCTCCCACTTCTAGAGGAGTGCCAGGGTGAGGAAGGCTCCCTGGGCTTCCCCTCCACACGTCGACTGTTTCCTGCGTGTCGAAGAACTCATCCGGCTCCTCGGGGGTGAGCGGGGTCTGGGCGCTGGAGCCGGCCTCTGAGCTGCTCTCTCGGAGCTCTGGGAGCACAGGCAGGGAGCCGGACAGCCCACAGAAGGACTCTGTTGGGGGACTGTCGGGTAAGTGTGAGCTGGGCTCGGCGGGGTCTGAACTTGGCTCTTCATCACAGCAGGGGCTCTCTGTAAGACACTGACCTGCAGAGTCTGTGCCAATGCCATCCACGGCTATTTCACTGGGTCTCTCCAGGATGGGGGATGGTATTGACGGGTGGGGGTCCTCAGAGGGGAGGCTGTTGTTGTGAGGGGCCGGGTGGATCTCCTCGCTGCTCTGCGGCGTGAGGGTGATCTTCTCACTGAAGCTGAAACGTGGGGAGGTGTCAGCTGTTGTGGGAGATGAGGGGCCGGCGCTTGACACCGTGCTGGAGGGACCACTGCTATCTGCACAGAGAAATACACACAAACACATACAATAATTGGCTCATTTTGCAAGAAAGGTGCCATTTGTGTCTTGTGTGTGTACAATGAATAGTTAATGCCAACTTATATAGACATTATTCTGAATGCATCAAAAATCCAGTATCTTTGCTCAGATTTGATTTTTTTTTTCTATCATCTAAAAGAATGCCTTTGTTCAGCCGTGTTTTCACTGCAGTAATAGCAAATATAAACATTTATAATATATGAAAATTAAGAACTAATTAAGAAAGAATTTGCACTCTTTCTATTTGTATTTTAGTGGAGTTTTGACCCAAATTGGCATGTTAACCATCACATTTCCATTTTGAAAGTGAGCAGGACATTGTTATGCTACCTTGTGAGAAAGACATACACTAGTACTATTACTGTAAAACTGTCACTCACTATAACTACTACCATACTTTTGAATAGTAAACAACTGATAACTGAGAAGTTTGTTTAGATAGCACAAGACTAGCCACGTCAAATAAAACAGCCAACCCCTTAACTGGCAACCTTGTTACTTTGTTTGAGGCATGATTGTATCAGCATACAAATCCATGAATTTGGCTTGCGATTGCATTATTTGTTACCACGTAAATATCAATTGTGCATCTGATCCATCCAACATGATAGCACAATGGCTGAGAGCTGAGTGAAGTAGCTGGTACTCACACCAGGGTGGCCGATCAGAGCGCTGGCGCATTGAAACAGAGGAGGACAGCACTCTGTGAGGGATGTAAGAGTCCCCTGTGGGCTGGTTCTGGGAGCCAAACATGGCTGAGAGATCTACAGGAGGGGAGGCCAACACACACACACGGTTACTACACTGGTGCATTACATGTCAGTATCAAAACAACTGAGACCGACCTAAATTTGTCCTGATGTTAGAGCAGTGCTATGGGCATTACCTCTGCTTGTCCTGGTGTTGGAGTCTCCTGCAATCGCGCACATGAGATTCAGGAACCCGTCCACTTGCTTGAGCGAGAGCGAGTTGTGGAGGGTCTCCAGGGGGTAGATGGAGGGCACCATGGAGCAGCCTTCAAAACCTGCAGATGAGAGAAGTGATGAGAGAAGACGGTCCTCTATCCAGACAGCTGTATGCACCCATAGCAATCTATTACCTCTAAACCAGTGTCAATACACATTTCACCAACTGCCAAACCCTTGTTAGTGACAGAACCAGTCATGGGCGGGAAACATTCAGATACACAGTACACACACACACACACACACACACACACACACACAGACCCACCACGTTCTCTTCATTCAAGACATTCGACAACGCACCACATCATTCATTCAAGACTTGTAGTTGTGTATTCCATATGAAATCTAGATCTACATTTAAAGGTTATACAAATAGTAGTAAAGTCACACTCTCACACACAACTTCAAGTAAAACCAAAAAGTTCCTTTAATTAGTTGTTAGTTTCTTTTTTTACTTCTTTTAGTTGAAATATCAATCTCCTAATGTAGATTAAAGCAACACACATAAATAAGGAGGGATCTGGCTGAGACAGTAATAATGATAAAAACAGGAATGAATGTGAGAACTGCACCTGTGGATCATTATCTAATCAGAGCATGAATTTTATAAAAGATGACAATGCATCACTTGTGACTATCGCTATGAAAATCACCCTGGATTCTGAAGAATGTAATAAAAAGAAATCCAAATAATAACAATGTGCATGTATGATAATGTATGCAGTAATAGAGGTTTAATAAATTATTGCAGAATAAAAAGAGAAAACTGAAAAATCTCATTTAGAAGAGAGAATTATAATGTTTTGTTTTTTAAATCCCTGGAAGCCTGTGGCATGCAGTTCATATGCCTCTGTCATGCAAGTCAGTCATTTTTTGGCACATCAGAGAGTCACTGCGACTGTAAGCGGACTGCAATCAGATGCCACTGGCATGCACCTGCCACACCACACATCTCAACACACAGCAGTGACAGATCACTCCAGCCTCTTCTGTACAGAGCACTGAGCTTGACATTTTTAAATCTGTTCTGAATTTTAAATGTATTAATTAAATCTAACAATTACCTTAAAAAAAGTGATTTACAATCTTATGCATGGTAGAATTAATTTCTCTCAAAAAGTCTGAAATATCACCTAACTAAAAACTTTTTTTTTTTCTTTTATTACAAGATGAACTGAAAGTTCAGAAGTTTGAGGTTGGTAAGATCTTCAAAGTCTATTTTGCTCACCTATGCTGCATTCATTTAATCAGATGTATTTTAAAAACAGCAATATTGTGAAATATTGTTACAATGTAAAATAACTGTTTTCAATTTTAATATATTTCAAAAAGTGATTTATTTATGTGATGGAAAAGCTAAATTTTCAACAGCCATTACTCCTGTCTTCAGTGTCTAATGTGCTAAATCTGTCCTTTTAAAAACATTTCCTATTATTATCGATGTTGGAGACAGTTTTGCGGCTTAATATTTAACGGTGATACTTTTTTTTCAGGATTTATGTATTTTTTATTATTATATATTTTGTAATAGGTGTTTTTTAATAATTTTTTCTCATAATAGTGAGACAGACTAATTTAATGCATCCTTAAAAAAAGTTTTCATTTCTCCAATTTTAGATACAATAAAATGCAAAAATGTTAAATTAAAAAATGTTAAGTTTTTAAATTAAAAAAATGTTAGTTTAAGCCAAAATCCAAGATTAATCATAATTATTTTGTATTTCCTAATAATGCTAAAGACACCCTACATAAAGAGAAAAAAAAAAAAAACAGAGCTTTGTCATTGCAAGCGGCGTTTCCCAAAAAACACAAGCATGCTTCAAACAGCAGAGGCGCTATAGAGCAAAGCTAAGGCGGCTGTGGTAGCGGCCATTACTGCAGTCACGGCACAGCAGGGCACGGAGGGACCTCCCCAGGGCTGACCGTAGAGGTACTCTAGTGGGTCCTGGCCAGAGATTAACCAGTTGCGGAAGAGGCGGAGATGGTAGGAGCACTGATGGAGGTGGTGGGCAAAAGCACTGTCCAAACAGAACGGGTGGCCAATATTGGGGTCGGTGGAAAAGCGCCTCAGCAGCTGGGCTACCTGGTGCTCTTCTAGGGGTTCTGAGGAAGAAGAGGCAGAGCAGGGAAGAGAAGAGTGGGGAGTAGGGGGTTTGAAAAGCAGACGGGTGAGGGAATGGGTTTCTCGAGGGGACACAGTGGACAGTGATAACCGCTTCATTACTTAGCATGCCATCAACAAAACTCCCCACAACAAGTCTCACAGGGTTTAAAAGACCCTTCTCCACATTTGAACAAGTTAGCCTGAGGGACTGGTCACCAGCAGATAATCCCAAGCAGACACACAGCGTCTCTTAAGTCCGTTGTAGTCCACAGCCTTCATTCACAAACAATGTAATGTGCAGAGGAAACAGTAATATCCTCTGGAATCAACTTCCATCGATTTAGGCACAAGACCACAAGGGATTCAAGGAAGTCACTAAACTATAGTCTACATACCCACACTAACATCTAAAACCTCAAAACAAATCTATTTTTCTGTAAGCGTGCATATGAACACCGTGTAGCTAGGCCCAGCCGATTTACTCAATCAACCTGATTGAATTAAAGCTGTGGTGGGACAAAGCTCTATCATGACCTTATTATCAGACTCAACCATCTGAAAAAAGTGCATACTTGAGTTTAGCAGTATTTATCATTAAATCAACCAATGCTACCAACACATAGACATATTTATTTAATACCGTGCCGTGTATTTTCCCATTTATATTAAGTCAGCAAATTATATTTGCTACACCCCACTCTACACCTACTCCTTGCAAAAACCTTTTACCTTTTTTAGATTTTAATTAAGACATTATACAGTCTTTTTATTAAGCGGTTTCATCATGTGCTCCATTGGGAGGTCCCCATAAAATACATGATTACAAGTTTAACCATCCTGGTGGGGACATTTGAACCCTACCTGACCCCATATGCGCACACTTTATCAGGAAAACACAAAAATGTAAGAATTTGTTTAAAGAGTATATGAAGGTCGAGAGTATTTCTTTAATAACTACAGAAACATAATTAGGTTGGCTCCTACGTGAAAGGTTTTGAGAGCTGGATGGCTTGGAATGTGTGGTGGGTAGAGTGTGTGGGATCTGGCAGGGAATGTGGATTGTGTAGGTGGATCAGGGACCATCTTTAAGCTCTGCCTGAGATGTACTGAACACATACAGAGCCGAGTCCAAATACACCTACATGACACAATGCAGTAATTCACATCACTTCATAAGCGGATCTTTTGGATTGTTCTTGACCTTTGTTATCCCCTCCACTCAGGTTTGTTTATGCTAGACAACATCTCCGGACATCCTCCTGATCACAACAGATGCGAGACCGAGAGAGAAAACACTGATTATCTTAACCCATATAACATCAACATGCACACGTGTCTATCAATGAAGTGCAGAGAACCACAAAAGACAGGCTAGTTCATCTGTTTCTGCAAGTGTGGTAGGTTGTTTTATTCACATAGGCTTAAGATGTCTTTGTTTTTTGGGGCATTTTAGATTTCAAGCTGCTTCCCATGAACAATCAAGGAGAGTAAAACACTCCTTGGCTGTCTAGCTCGACATTTACAACATTTAACATGACTACAATTCACAACAACATTCATTTTAAATTCAATTGGAGAGAAGAGTTTCCCTGTGAATGAACACTTTCTGCTACAGTTAAATACAATGTAAAACACCGTTCAACAGTTGCAGAGCAATGACTGTTGACAAGGGAAGGGTTCGGTCAACTGTGTGCTGTCCAGTAGTGGTTCAGATTCATTATCTTGACCATTCACAATTGTACACAGTAAAATAAATCATGATCTTCATCAATAGTATTTTTTTTATATATTACAAGTTAAACCTAATTACAATATTTCAACTTGTTGACTGTACCTTAATTTAACATATATTTTTCACAGTGCACTCCCACATTGCTTTTAACAGATTAATTAAATTTATATATTTTTTCTGGCATTTACTACCGTTTAAAAGTTTGGGTTAGAAAGATTTTTTTTATGTTTTAGGGGCTATTATGCTCCACAAGACTGCATTAATTTGATCAAAAACAAATATTGTAAAGTAACACTACAATTTAAAATAACTATTATATTTTTCATATCATAAAACGTACTGTGAAAACTAGGGCTGGGCAAAAAAATACATTTTTCGATATATCGTTTTTTTAAAATGTAGTCGATTCAAAATCGATTCTCAATGGACACGTATCGTTTTTCAATATTTATTTACACAAGCATAAAACGTAAGATTTACGCTAATCTTAGTACTAGTCTAATCCACTAGGTGTCATCCCCTTATTTACCTTGCGCTATGTTACAATGGAGAGTCCGTTATTCATTCATTTCATTCATAAAATAGCGGATTCAGGTGCTTTACCGATACCAACCACACCTTCAAAAAAAAAGTCAGAGGAATGGAAGCATTTCACATTGCGCAAGAAAGATAAAGTTATGTTCACTGTTATTATTTTATAAATGTAGGATTTCTATTAAATCTATATTCATTCATATTGTCAAATCAAGAATTTAAATCGAATCGAAAATCGAAATCGAATCGGAACATCTTCTGAATCGATACCCAGCCCTAGTGAAAACAGCAATATTGTGAAACATTGTTACAATTTAAAATAACTGTTAAAAAGAGATTTATTCCTGTGATGGAAAAGCTGAATTTTCTTCAATCTGTCATGATTCTTCATAAATCTGGGAAGTGGTTCTCAAGTAATGTTTATTATTAACACTGAGATTGTGCTGCATAATATTTTTGTGCACACTGTATTACACAATTTTAGGAGTATTCAGAAAGAACAGCATTTGTTTGAAAGAAAAATCTTTTTTTACTATCACTTTTATTCATCAAGAATGCATTCAATTGATCAAAAGTATTTATTTCTTTCAAGAAAAAAAAAATCTTCTGACCCCAAACTTTTAAACGTTTCATTTTGTTTCCCAAACGCACAACGATACTGATTAAGAACATGATTTTTTTGCACCCACCTTCCCACAGACTTGTGCGCATACAATCACAGGAAACAAACACGTGCTTAAACTCATTCACACAAACAGTCATCCATAACCGATTAACACTGAGTCAACTGGGTGAGAGTGAGAGTTGTCCGCAGGAGGCTACAGATAGCGATAGTGGTGTATATGGGAAGGGTTTGAATGGTTAAAAAGTTGACGATGAAACTAGAGAGGTCGAAGGAAACATGGCAGAAATCACGTGAAAACAGAAGAAAGCGAAACCAACCAAACATTTTCCAGAATGAATGGCGCTTTCCATTTGACATGCAAAACAAAGGGAGGTGGAGGAAGTGGAAATATACTTGAAGAGAAGCAGACGTACCATTAGTCGGATGCTTTGCAAACGACACAGAAAATCGCTTTACTGCCGGCATAGACAACAACTCTGAGGAAATAAAAAAGGTCACTAGAGTTACCATATTTTACAGTACACCTGTACAGGATGGGAATGGTATTACAGAGCTGAAGGTGTGAGACTGGCAAGGATAGTAGAGTGTGGAATGTAGGGCTGGGTTTCTATTGTGACTACAGACAGAAAGCAGAAGAGCAGCGTCTCAATGTGAAAGAATGTTCCTTATTACGTGGAAGTAAGATGTTAATCTCACAGATAGGTTCACTGAGGCTATTCCTAGCTCAGATAGAGAAAATAAACTTCTAAAGAAAAAAGAAAAGGACAACAGAGTTGCCACAGTAAATTAGTGGATCTATTTATAACACCTTAGCTGCTGTTATATTTTCGGCTTGGCACTTTATGGGCACTTCTCTACTATAAATACAGATGCCATCTTATCAGACGTCACCTCTCAGAACAAACAAAATGGTGGACAGAAGCATGAAAAGCTGGAGCCGGTCCGATCGACCCCTCGATCCTGTAATACAAGCAGCTCTGAGAGCCTGTAGTGTAAGAGCACATGCCTTCACAGGACACAACCACACACAACAGAGAAGACAAAGAAAGAGACTGGGGATTGTGCTCGATGACCGGCCAGTCTTTAAGATTTGAACTGAAGCTATAAAGGTTAAGTGAACAGGCTCATGTATACGATAGCAACAAATGACAGAGTAAAGTTATAACTGCACAACGGCAGGAAACAAAAGACGACACAAGAAATGGGAATTGAAACAATGTCACACTGACACCTTGTGGACAAAAGGTTTCACCACGAGCGTATAAACTGAACCTTCTGGAAGGAATCGGGATGTGAGAGCAGAGCACTCTGGTGCATGAACCGGAGAAACAATTTGGCAATGCAGTTTCAAATTAGAGTAAAAATCAAAACCTAATAGCACTTGTCAAATGTAGTAATTATTTCAATTACTTTATAATAAGGTTCAGTTCATTCAGGTGCCATAGAATGCATTGAGAGAATATTTTAAATTGTTCTCTGATATGTACATAGAAGGTATGTAGCTTAGGTAA
>JAUCMU010000125.1:22457253-22472649 GCA_032275025.1 Enteromius treurensis
TTATGTCCATGTACTGAACTGTTATTATTCAACCATGCCAAGGTAAATTCAGTTTTTCATTCTATGGCACCTTTAACATTAAATATTAAGACTAACAATCAACAGTCCTATGTATTAGATCAGGTTAATGTTATTGTTAATTACATTTGTTTTTTTATAATACTGGACATTAGTTCATCTTAAAAACATGAAATGTCACAAATGTATTAATTCCAACATATACTATTAGCTAAGATTAATAAATGCTGTAAAATGATTTATTGTTAGTTTATGTTAGCTACTGCATTAATTAGTGTAAACATATAGAACCTTATTGTAAAGGGTTACCAATTAAATTGATTTGATACAAATGAAATATACACTACAATTCAAAAGTTTGGGGTCAATAAGATGTCATAAAAGAAATTCATACTTTCATTAAGCTAGGATGCACTGAACTGATCAAACGTGACCGTAAAGACATTTACAATGTTACAGAAGATCATGTATCTCATATACATGATGTTTTCTTGAAGTTTCTATCCTTTAAATCCTAAAAAAGAAATGTTAGCAAGGTTTCCACAAAAATATTAAGCAGCACAATTGTTTTCAAACATTGAGAATACATATTAATAGTTTTTAAGCACAAAAGACCATATTAGAGTAATTTCTAAAGGATCATGTGACACTAAACACGGCTACAAGATTTCTGCTTTGCCATGAAAATTAATAAATTAACTTTTGATAAAAATATAATTTATAGAAAATTGGTGTCAACATTTCACATAACATGACTGTTTTTACTGAATAGACTTTCCAAAACATTCAAATAAAATCTTACAGACCTCAAACGTTTGAATGGTGGTGTATCTGAGATTAAATAGTAAAATGCTATCGTGTAGCCAAAACCCCGTTTATGTAGCAGAGGGCAAGAGTTTGCTGTTCACAAAATCGTTTTTGGATTCCTGCAGCGGTACATAAACATATGTCTTTCCAATTAAATGATGTCAAAAATAAAACACTGTTGACAAACTAGCACAATGACAAGAAACAAAGACACTTTCCGAAAGACAATGAATGGCACTGTAGACTCCATGACTTTCTGGACACCACACATTCAAGACCATGAAAATGAAGCAGACGTGATACATGAATATGACAGCGAGATGTGTGATGAACAATCAGGACCTGATGCAACCTAATCCTAAACTCCTACATAACCCACATTTACAGGAAGTGCCCTTCAACTATAGTTTCTAGCCTCGAAACACTTTCATTATCTCTATGAGAAAAGGAGCTGGTCTGAGCACATACCGTCTTTATAGGTCAAACTGCCAGAGGAGAATTTTTTGCGGTGTGTGCGTGCGTAGTCCTGAAGGTTGGGGGCACTAGAGGAGCCCCCCAGGACGGTGGTGCTGAAGAGACCAGCGCACTGAGAGCCTGCAGAGGGGGTTAGATCATGGAATTAGTGTGCACACCAACCACATGCACTTATTAATCAAAACACAGCAGAGGGAGTGAAAGGATTATAAAGTCATAATAATATATGACTCCTGCCAAAACCATTACGCTTTGGCGAACATCAATGACAGAGGCTAGTAGAGCAAAATCTAATTAACAAAAGACAGAAGCAAGAAGTTCTTGCCAGGGAGATGTTGATGAAAGTACATACTTTTTATCTATTAGAAGTAAGTATGACCAAAAAAAAACAACTACTGTGAAGTGACAGATGAGTATGCTGAGTATACAAGTATTGTCATTGATAGTAACTATATGATTACACAAATTAATAATTTCATATCTACAGATAGTTAGGTATGAAATACGTCTGAATGCATGCAGGATTATTGCTTATTTAAACACTTGTCAAATGTGTTTTTTTTGCATGCAAAACTCTCAAGTCTTAAAACTTCAGTAAAGTAAGTATGGTACTTTCTTTCATAGGTTATTCTTCGAATAACTGTCACCAGAGATGACAGCACTAGTTTTAAATAGAGCAAAAACACAGGACGATCCCTCCAAGACGTCTAAAAATGAACAGCATCCCACTCCCACACAACAAACTCCATCTCTGTCTGAATCCACCAATTTCCTTGGTAACACCCATGAATGCAGTCAGCTAATGGATTTTACATCCCAAAAAAATGACATGCAATTTAGTGTTTGTTGCTTTGAGATTCAGAGGGCAATTTCCTATCACGGGGAAGAGATAAACAGCAGTTGTTGAAGCTGAGTGAGGGACAGACACACGATACCAACCTAATCCGCTCTGCTTCATCTCTGGAGACTGACGAGAGCAGGAGGGGAAGAGGCGATAGCTGCCCCCTTTAGAGGACGAGCTTTCTGAAAGGACCTGTGCACAAACACAAATGAAGCACTTTTTTAAATCACAGTATATAAAACCCAGCCTGAATCTGTCAGAGTTTGACACCACAGAGATTTTAAACAGGTTTTTTAAAGCACACTGTACAATGGTTGGCACAGTAAGTGGCTGGATGCGATACCTCCATGGAGCCAGTCTTGCGATTCCGGATCAAAGGGGATTTCCTCTGGGTGCTGATGGCCTCTGAGAGGGGCAAAGCGCGGTCAGGCTCATCTCGTATGAGATTTTCCAAACTACCAGGGTCTGTTTGCTTTTGATCATTCTATGTGAACACACACAAACACAGACAAGGAAATATCAGCAAATAAACCTAGGTGTTATTACGGTAGCTGAATAAAAATGTAATCATGACGAGAACACAGAACAAAGGAAAGTTTGTAATACTTCAGCGGAGGCTGGTCGGAAGCCAAAGCCCATCGGAGCACTCTCCTCCTCAGACACTTTGACCCCAGGGCTGAAATGCAGTTCTACATGGAAGCGCTCTTCAGAGGATGGGTCCTGAGTTAACACAGTTGTCACATATCTTTGAAGTACTTTGTTGAGACTGCACAGTTCCCACTCAACCATAAAACATGGGGCAGTTCAGTTGTTACAGTTCACTTATGTTTATTCAGTGCCTCAAAGGAGCAGAACGAACCGTGAGAGCAGGATGTACCTTATTGTTGTCTTCATAGAGCATAATGACAATCTGGGTCATGTAGTTGAGCTCCGTCACTGCACTCAGATAATCCATGGCTCTCTTCCACTGCTGGTCCTTTTCCTCCTGAAACACCACATGCATGCTTTAACACTTCACTGAAACCACAGTCAAAGGCAGTTGCTTAAATAAGTGTTTGTTCGTTCGTTTGTTTTTTGCATTTGTGCTTCTGCTCTGGTTTCTGTACTTCTTTACTTTTGTGAAAAAAAGTAAACATTAGTGTATACAGTACATTAACAAAAAAACTACTTTCAGGGAAATAATGATGAAAAGAATATATTTTATGTGCACACTCAGTGGTAAATGCGAGTAAAATGGATTTCATTTATAATTGATATTAAATGAAAAATGTACCTTTTTTGGTCCACTTAAGCTGGACTTAAGTACATCAACATATGTAATTCAATAACATACTTCTATTGTCTCATTGCAGGGGTGTCCAATCCACTTGCCAATGTCCGACAATTTAGCTCCAACCCCAATAAAACACACTTAAACCACCTAATCAAGGTCTAACTAAGCATCCCACAAACTTCCAAGAAGGTACTATTTGTTAAGGAAAATTGGAGCTAAACTCTGCAGGGTTTTGGCCCTTCAGGACCGAGTTTGGACAACCCTGTATTATAGTTAGAGTACTTATATGTTAATCTATAGTTTAATGTAATTTCTGTTGAAACCTTTATGTCTTTTATGTATTTAAATATAGTTGTAATTACAAACCTTTAATGATGAAGTTGGAATTAATTACAATTAAAATATATTAATTACAAATGTGCTATAATGCTTACATCCAATAAGCCACCATAACGAAAGATGCTAAGCAGGGAGTGAACGTGACTCTCGCTCGTGAAATACAGCCGAGTTCGGACATGCCTGCCTGGTGACAATACTCCACGTGAATATCTGGGACACAAAGAGATGAACAAGTGTGAGCTGTCATGTTCTATAGGACAGAGCAAATAAAGGAAAGAGATGAGAGTGACAAAACAGGGCATCTCACAGTGGATGCAGCTTGTTTACAGACTCGTCCTCATGTGTCCGCTGAAGGTCAAGCTGAATCTTCTTCATTAAAGGCACACAGTAAGCATACGCAATATCCAGCTTCTCCACCTTATTCATGCCGTACTCCTAAAAAAAAGTAGTTTGAAGGACAGTTGCAGTGCTGTTTGAAAAACATTAAATGTACATTAAAAAAAACTAAAACTTTAACAAGAATTAAAATGACAACAGAAAACATTTAAATAAAATCTACCTCAAAATACTAGCAAGAACTATAATAGTATATCAATGATACACCACTTGTAATAGTCGATAAGAGTCAACATGAGTATACAGTGCATGCACAATAATTAGGCACGCTGCACTTCTGTTCATATTTTTTTCATGTCAGGAGTTCATGTTAAGTATGGGTAATTTTTTAGCATTTGTTGCACAAGCGAAGTCTCTGAGAACCGGACACCTTCTGGAGACTTCAGGTAGGTAGCACTTCTGGGAAAAAGGTGGTGCTGGAGATTAAATTGTTCCTGGTGGTTTCAAACCTAATTCTTTACATTAATTATTAATTCTTAACTCTAACCCTGCTGACCCAATGAGCATTTTGCTGTCCAATGTGCTCATGCCCTAACCTTGCAGCTTGCAGAGGTTTTCACTTCAGTCTTCATGGACAATTATTTATCACTTATAAATGATTAAACACAAAATGAATAGTAGTTATTAAGATTGATGTGGAAAAGATTGAATTGGTAAAATGTGCTTGGAAAAAAATATGATCAGAATATCACAGTGCCTAATAATTACAAAATTATTTAATTAAATACTTTTTTAGATTAAACTTTTTGTTGTGGTGTATGTTAAAATATTAATATTAATATTTAAAACTGAACCTTTCTCCCCAAAGAAAGCAATAGCTACTGCTAGTCAACATAATAGAAATATCAGTATTTTAACAAAGGCAACAACAACAACAAAAAAGGAAATACCACACCTGCGGTATGACAACGTTGGCTAGTGCTCGAGAGAGCTTGAAGAGCTCCAATGTGTCCTTCAGGCCCAGAGAGCTGTTGTGTTGCACATCATACTTAACACAGTCGTAAATGTCAGGAATTTTGCTGATGTCGTAGCGGCCACTCTTCATGCGGAAGTCCCTTTCCAACTTAGACCAGCGCTGCAGCATCATCTCCAGTGTCTCGCTGTGGTACAGCTGTAAATCTGAGAGAGCCAACAGCAACTCATTTACTCAGATCATTTTCACAGGTTTTTCTTTTTGGCCTTTTAAAGAGTGTTTTTATCTTTCTCTTTTTTGTTGTTGTTGATGTGAACACAAAGCAATCACCTGCTGATTTGGGGTCTTCAAGTCTTGTGCGGATCTGTGAGGTGAGACTCTGGACAAGGGTGTAGACTTGATCACACGTACTAACTGGATTCTCCACAGCCTTCATAGAGTTCACCAGAGAGCTACTGCATGTTGGAGCCAGCTGGAGAAATAAAGGAGACAAAGTGGACACAGATGTGTTTTCATATAAAGACAGCGGAGAGCTGAAATACGCCCGTAGTTCAAAAGCCTTCTGATGCTTCTATTTACCCTTTCAAAGTCTTCTTCTGTGAAGATTTCATCTTTCTGCATGATCTCATGAAGTCTAGCCTTAACCCTCTGCTGACAGCCACTGAGGGATTCGATGTCGTTATCCAGCAGGCCGTTCATATTTGCACTCTTTACCATCTGGACCAGGATCGGTGTCAGTTCCCCTTCCAGTGCCAAGAGACCCTGACAACCAGACAACCAACACCAACTTAACATCCTCTGATAACTTAATATCTTTAAACCTTAGGCGACCTGTATTTGTTGTGGCTAAAGACCTTTGCGAAGGCAGCAGCAGTCATTTGTACCCTGCCCTCATCAGAGGCATAGATCTTGAGGTCGTGCCGGTAGGTGCTGTGAAGTCTGAGCAGGCCGCAGCCTGGAAAGCCAGCATAATCCCCTACAAGTGGACAAGAACTAAAATGTAAGTCTGATGATCTTTACACAAATGCAGCAGAAGACAATAAAGACAACTGAACATTAAAGCTTCAAGACACTTTTATAGTGCAAAAGGCATTAAAATGCTGCACAGAATAGAAGAGGCAGAAATTGTAACCAAGAACAAACAAGAAAAAGGGATGTGAATCATTTTAGACTGTTGAATAGTCACTGGGTATTATCCCAAATTTGGGAAACACTTCATACTACCTTAAGCTGAATATCATTCAAACTACATAGTTTCTCTGTGCCTTTGTTGTCATAGCTGTGGTGTGAACAATTTTTAAAACCCTCGTCCTTGGTGTGAACGGGGCTTTACATTTAATAAATCTCAAGGACATGCAGAAAAAACATTATAATAAGTACTTCATATATCTTATATATAGAATAAGTCACTCGTAGAGTGCTGCAGGGATGACATATTTTTTCCGGAAGTGAACAAAAAGCCAATAGCATTTTTCCAGAAGTAAATTAGCTTCTAAAGACTCTTTCCTTTTTTTTATTTACAAGTTGGAAAGTATGAGTTAGAATAACTTGCAAATAGAGTGCAAATATAAACATAAGGCTTTAGAAGATGCACCGAGTTAATGAGTTTTTCTTTTTTTGTAGAAATAAATAAAAATATATATATCTGGTGCTTCTGCCAACCACAGACATATTTAATGAAACGTTAATTTGTTTCCAAGTCTAGGACTAACTCCAACAGCACTCTATCCACCAGTATTGTATTAGTCACTAAGTTATTGAACTAGAATTCATATATTCATATTTAAAAGTTCACAAACTACTCATTTATTAAACATTATATAATGCTTGTAGATAATTAAAATGTCAGTATTGTATCTCATCATTTATCTGAATGTATTATTAATCAATCACTTTTAGTTGTAATGTTTACAAGAGCTGTGATATTAAGCCCCGTTCACACTACACGTGACACGCAGCGACAAAGCGATGTGGGCGTGTCCAGCGACGCAACAAAATTCAGAATCTCTCAACTTTATGCAAATGAAAAGCTACTTTGGGGAGCGACAGCCAATAAGAAAGAAGACGATAGTGCTCATGTGCTCCTTTTAGCTCCAGCAGTGATGACGGCGCATAGATAAACGCACGCAATGGAAAAAAGTATGTATAGACTCGGTGTATATTTACATTATATTCAGTCATTTGCCTACAAAATGTTTGTAAGAAACCTATTCGCTGTCAACAACGACGTTACTAAGAAGCCAGTAACGAGAAAGCACACTAGTGACCTCATCAGAAGTCGCTGCTAGTGTGAACGAGGCATTAGTAGGGTGTATGGAGGAGATTTGAGAACTCTGATTGTTTCCTGTTTCACACATTAGTGGACTCCAAAACTCATGACGAAGGAAATTTTGTGACAAATGTGTGTATCCTTAAGGTTAAAGACAGAAGTCAGTCTACCTTGACCTCCAGGATACATGCACCGAAAAGCCCTGCCAAGTTCTTCAGCCTGAACTCTGCCAGCTGGAGTCAGCTCTCCTCCCCACTTCAGAACCAACAGTATAGAGGGGCCCTCCTTACGAGTATCTGCAGACGGCACACACATACAGCACCATCATACACAACATGATTGAAGCCAAACTAGGCACATTTCCCGATCAGCACTGCTAATACCTTCCTCCTCACTGGATGTTTTGGGTTGTCCATGAGGAAGATATGTTAGCTGCACTTTCCTATTGATTCCAGAGAAATGGCCATACCTGAAAAAAAAAAACAGAAGATGGAGACCAAAGTTTAAAAAGGCTGTATCTGTCAGGCTTAAAAGAAGTATACCATCCACCTCACAGTTTTTTTCTGACGTCTGTACTAACATATAGCCACAAGGACATGCCAGATCAGCTGCTCTGAAATCCATCCAGCGAATCTACGCTATTCCTAAACGAGTGATACTTGACAAGGCTTGTGAAAGGGGACACTGTGATTTCATTGTGTCACAGGACGGATGTTACTACTGACAATCTAAAAATACTGCATGTTGGAAATATCACTGAACATAGTGCTCATATATAACATCCATCAACTGAATCTCCTTTAAGACATGTTACAGATGTCACACTAGAAACATTATTGCATCTGTGCTGTTTTTCTGTAAGAAAGTATCTTCAAATTTGTTACTGCAATTAATATATTGTTTCGTATAAAACATCAGCCAGTAAAAACGTAAATGAGACATGATGTATCTATTTCTTTAGAAAATATGTCATGTCACAACACTGAAAGGAGGTCACCACAGGAGACCGCAAGCGTGCCAGTTAGCACGACCCAGTTAGCTTCTTACATTAACGTACATTTCTAGAACAGTCTTTAGTTGTTCAAGCTTGGACTTCTTCTCCTCTATTTCACAGTCAGTATGCTGTCCTAGGTCTGCCAAAAGTGTCCTGGTAATGTCCAGAACTTCCTGTGGAAACAGCGCAGCACAGATATGAAGTAGCCCCACAGTTTTTAACAATAAATTCAACATTTAAAAGACAGGCTCACTATGGGGCCTCAAACTTCAAAAGAGGCCTCTAAATTACTTAAAATGTCGCCAAATAAGGCAAAACAGGTATTAAATTAAACTAAAACACTAAAATATTGAGGTAAATTTACACCCTCAACAGCTTTTTTTTTTCTTGTAGTAGCTAAGATTCACAGAGTCTTGGAAAACTTGAATATATGAGATGGCTTAAGTTAAAAATTGCATTTGTAGATCTGGAACATTTGTGTAAATAATAAACACCATATGCACTTTCATAATGAATATACATGCATCAAATTACCTTAGCCAGTAATTAACGAATGACTGGAAGAGATATATAGATACAAAAAGTGGGAGTTTTTTTTATTATTATTGCTGAAACTAGAGGTGTCCATAGATTAAAATAGGTGGACTTTGTCAATAGGGCTGAGAGAGTCTGATTTCAAATTTAACAAAACATAATAAATTGATTCTAATACATGAAATTGTTACCTGCAGTTGTTTAGGTTTCTTTAGCTTCAGCTTGCCCGTTTTATACCCATCATATTTTTCAAAAAGCTCAAAAAACCTGGAAGAAAGGTAAAAGCACTATGTTTTACAAGTTGGATACATTAGTCATGATATTTAAAAAAACATTAATAGTAACCAGGCTGTTTTTCCATAATATTCTTTTTCCTACTATGGAAGTCAGTGGTGACCCAAAACAGCCTGGTTACAAACTATTTTCAAAATACCTTTCTTTGTGTTTCACAAAGAAATGCATAAAGGTTTGAAACTACTTGAGGATGAGTAAATGATGACAGAATTTTCATTTTTGGGTGAACTACTCCTTTAAGTGAGTAAGTCCATTGAGGAGGTGACAAGTACACACATGGGATTCCGCACTTCCATCTTCATCTTCTGCTTTGGTGTACGATCTCCATGACGGATCACAGCAATCACACAGCGAAGCTCCATCCTAATGACAGAACCACAAAAAAAGTCATTCTGATGCAATATCATAATTGGTTGACTTAGCATTTATTTTAAAGAAACATGAACCATACTACCTAATGAATACTGTACACTACTTTAATGAGTAATATATGTGAGAGTAGCATGTAATAAGTACATGGTCCCTGATGTAGTGGGTACAATAGGAATGTCCTCAGCCTCTGTAGGTATGGACCAGGGGATCTGGAACTGAGGAGCCAGCTCCCTCATCACAATGTTTCTAAGAGAAAGAACAAGCCACACTCATCAGGTGTGGTGCATTTTGTTAACTATATGTTAATCTGTTTGAATGACAAACATTTCGAATCTTTATCTGATTATCATTAGGATTTACCCCAGTATCTTAGCACAGTCATCATAATACTTCATGGAATTCTTCACAAAGCTAAATCCGTTGACATCACACACATATGAGTGGCCATGTGCTCGGAGAAGGTCAAATCCACACACTGTTTGCTGGAGAGAAATACGTTTTTGAGAATAAAATCAATATGGACAGGTTTTAACTGAGACGAAATAAAAAATGCCTTAAACTCTGAAGCCCTGAAAATGTAATCAGAAACATTTTCATTCTGTACTCGGTTTTAAGAAACCAGGAAACGAACAGCCCATCTGACCTTGAACGCCAGACACACTTTACGGGCCACCAGCTTCTCCATGGCAGTGAGCATGACTGGGTAGCGGATTTCTTTGCCTTCACTGTCTCGCTCAACTTTCCCGTCGAGAGCAGGGGATTTACGAGCCTCTGCGTGAGCATAATCTGGCCCTACTGTATATACCTGTAACAAAACAAGCATAAAAGGAAACGATAACATTTTCATTTTATGTTCAAAGGAGAGCTGTAACCAAAAAAAGACATTTTGCAAATAGCATGGGTTTTCAGGGAAACAAGATTAACCAGAACTAATTCTGAAAGAGCAAGGGCCAGATTTACTAACCATCTTTTTTGCTTTAAAATAGTAGTCTAATCGTTTGGTAAAGACGCGCAGATTTGTGCCATTATTTACCGCACAAAAAAAGTTAGTCTAAACTAACTTGCACCTGTGTCGTATGTAGATCATCCATATCTGATGAGCATCAGCTCTGCTTATTTGCAACTATAATTTGCACTGTGCCTGGTATATTGCATTGGTGCATATGTTAATGAGTTTTTTAAATTTGGCCATAGTCAGTAAATCACCTGCAGAAATTCCCTTCCATCAACACTGTTTTAGAATTGCGTTCTTGTGCTAATTTGCCCTGGTTAAGTATATCTGGCTTCAGACTGTCTGAGAAATGTTGCTGCACCTTTAAAAATAGCAAATTTACAACTAAAAAACTTTGCTCTATATAGATCAAGAGAAACAAGGTAATGCAATCCCTGGGTAAAGAAGATGCTAAATTATTTAGTACCTTCACATCTGTGCCATCAGTTGGCATGAACTCTTCATAGATATAGGAGCCAGTTTTCCTCACACTGCTCTCTGGAGAGTAAACACTACTTCTGCTCCCAATCTGAAACACATTCACACTCAATTTATTTACTTGACATTGTGGATTGTGTGCAGTATTCACAGTTTTGTTTACTGCAGGCAGTGTTAGGAAGTTACTATGTTACCATGAAACAATTACAAGTAAATAAAACCATATAAGCATTACAATTAAGGTAATAGCATCAAATTCAAACCCATACATTCACAGTTTATTAACACAAATAATAAAAATGATAATTCACCCTAATTTAAATAACTAAATCAAACACACAATGATAAACAACCAAATTAAAAGCTGCAAAGTTTAATAGCTGTGACAGTAGTTTTATGAAAAGGAATATTTTGCAAAAGTTTTGCGAACAGGTCGACGAAACATTGCATTGCCCCAAACTCACGGCATTAGTGCACCAGGATACCTGAGATGCTAAAAAAAACAAAGCAAAGTTCTAGCCAGGCTGTTTCACTTTTTTTAGGGAGTTAACACACAAATGGCTTACTTAACTGACCCTGCTGTTACAGTGCTTTAAAAAATCCAAACTAAAAAAAAAAAAAAGACACTTCAGCTTTAATAGTTTATTTTGTAACATGCTAAAAGATTCAGAAACAACATAGAACATGATGTAAATTATTACTGTAGGTCTACCCTTGGATTAGCAATAATTGGTTCCCTCAACAAAAAGCCATTGGCTTTTAAAATGAATGCGGAAAATAAACTCTGTTGCCAAGTTTATGCGTCTTACATGTTTTGTGCAAGGTAATATTTAAGATATTTATGTATATATTTTTTAAAACATACAATCACCAGCAGTACAAAGCTACAGGTAGGATATATTTTAGACAACCCTTTTAAATTTTAAAACCCTTTTTAAGAACCTAATGACTTTGGGTAGATTAAACAGGAAGTTCAAAAATGCAAACTTGTTTCCTGGTTTTATGACTTTCCTGCAGCACTCTATAACTCTGGTTAGTAAATCATATGTTTTAATGAATGAATGAACTGCTAAAACAAGACTTCAAGTTAGTAGTGCTCCATACACTGTCTAAATACACTGATTAACTCTGCAATTATGTCTATTTTTAACAGCTGACAGGGAATGCCGAAACAAAATGTCAGCATGCTCTTCTTCATGTCTGTTTTGACCATTCCCAACAACAAATGATGTGCCTGTGTGCCTGAGAGGGATGCAATTCAAGCCCTATGGCACAGATAATAGGAAGTCATTGCTAAAAGACCTTTCTAAAGAGACGCTGGCTGCCTCCTCCAGCTGAAGTTGGGTAGTAGATGTACACATTATGGTCCTCAGCAGAAACTGGCTTCTCTACAAAGGGTTTTAGAAAGACTTCGCCGTTAACTTCAACTTGGTCTTCTCCCTCAACCAGGTTACACTCTATGACAAAACACAAGAAGGAAAAACCAATCAAAACAGTATTACAGTGAAGAGAAACAATATCTGAGCAGATACGCAGATAACACAGTCATCTTCTGAGATATGACTATTATGTAGATTCACAACTGGGTAAATATAGCACTTTGATTGTCTTTTGCTTAGAGAAGGATAAATTTATTCCGGTCCTCAGGGAACTGTCATTGCTGCCAAGAACATAATGGCTCATTGGATACCAGACGGTCACATCACAGGCCTCAGAGCAATACTTGTCTCTTTGGCCTGTAAAACACTTGAAATGGCTCTATGTGAGGGGCTATATTTACTCAGAGACTAAAATAAATCGGAGCAGAGACAAAGCAGGACACTTTGCTAAGATTAAGGTTTCTACTTCACTATTGGATGACAAGGAAATAAGCTATTAAACAACCAAAGACAGCTTTATTAAAACATATCATGAAAAAAAAAACTTTGACTGACCATCAGGTTTGTCAGGGTCGCGGTTTAACACAGCATAGCGTGGCAGATCTATCCCCTCCTCCTGAAGAATACGATATACTTCCCTCCTGAAACATGATTTTTTTTTGATTACCGAAAACCCTTATTTGCGTATCATACAGGATGCTGAAATGTGTGTAAATATGAGAGATAATATGCAAAGCTGTGGTTTAAGAATATGCTAATACCTATCCTGTATGTAATACTGCATATTAAGATCATTGATGAGCAGTGGGTTGCGGAGTTTTGCATAACTCACTGCCTTATCCAAGGGGAAACCTAATTTAAGAGAAAATATGAATATCAAATCAATCATTATAACATTCAAATGACTTGCTAAATGCACCAGTAAATACATTTATAAACTGCTTGTCGAGCATTTTTGCACACCAAAGGACAAATTCATTGTTTGGCATATTTTCACAGGCAAAATAATCTATAATATCAATAGAAATCCATGCAATTGGGAACTTCATATAAGAGCAAAGATAGCAGATTTAAAAAAATTGCAGAAATTGTTGCTTGTAACTTCATTGTGTCTTCTTAGACTAGTTATTGATGCAAGAATGTTTGGAAAATGAACATGAGATCCCTTCCATAAAGCTGCTTCTTGATTTTATTGACTTATTTTGCGGTTAAGTCTTCAATCGAGAAACCCGATCTAAAAGCAGCTCAAAAGAACACACGACAAACCTTTCGAGTGAAATGAGATCAGGCAATCACAGAGTGGCCACTTCTCCACCGGCTCATTGAGTATGACGTCCTCTGGAAAGATGACCACTGTGATGTACTCAAACTTGCAAAGACGCTCCAGGATCTGAGTCATGGGTTTGGACTTGGATTTCTTCATCATACAGCAAATCCCCATCACTATCTGACGCTCTGGAGGCTTTTAGAGAAAAAGCAAGAATTTAAAGAAGACATTAAATGTCAAACTCGGCAGCAAGACTGCATATGAGTGGCCATACTCATGTGTGCAGATGATGAAAGAACGCTTTGCAAAAATGTGTGTAGAAACCCAGGAGTGACCTGAGACACACTGCAACAAAAACAGCCCTGGTTTCTACAAAAAAATTAACACTGATTATAATAAGAAATGTTTCTTGAGCACCGAATCAGCATATCAGAATGATTTCTGAAGGATCATGTCCTTTTTTAACATGCTTCTGTTCTCTGATTAATCTCCAAGTTTTGGACTTGGTGCAAAACCCCTCCTTTAACCAGACACTTAATCAAACTGCACACCATTCGTACCAAATCATCCTCCAGGTCGTCTTCGTACAGCTCCATATCTGTCCTCATGCTGGCGCAGTCGTCCAGGCCTTCGCTCTCATCCTCCGCGCAGCCCACGAAGAATCTGGGAGCGCCGCACTGGCTCTCGCCGGGGCTGTTGGGCTCTGACATTACAGTCCACAGCGGCAGCGACCCTCTGCTTCCTGCCGCGCCATCTCACACTAACACACAGAGCTGGAGGGGCACACGGCCAGACCAGCTCCGTACCCAGCCTGCAGGAGCAGTGGTGGGTCACTGGCAAAGCGTGTGAATGTGAGTTAGCAAGGTAGCGGAAAGGCTGAATGAGGCCTGCCAAAGTGCAGGTAAATCGTTATTGGAAAGGATGTAAAGCGATGGACTGATAACACAAGTTCATTCTTCCTTGGGTTGATGTTTTTCAGTTTATATGAGAGGGGATCCTTCTTCAGGTGTATTAAGAAGATCTTCAAAGAATGAACTGAATGATGAAAAAAAGCATCTTCTTTCCTACAAAAAACAAACAAACATGCTTAATCAATAAGTGAGCCAATTAGTTTATAGTCCAATTAAATTGTGATCTCTGTGTCAGAACTGACATTTGTATTAGTTTAAAAGGGATCGGTTGATGTTTACTTGCACACTTACTAAATGAACACAAAATTAATATTCTGTCATCAGTACTCTCCCTGATGTCATTCCAAAACCATAAGAATTGTATTTATATTTGAAACACAAATGTGACCCTAAACCACAAAACCAGTCATAGCACATAGGTATATTTACACCAGTATAGTTTTAGCAATAGCCAACAATATTGCATGAATCAAAATGTTATTAATGTGATATTATGTAGATATATTTTCTACTGTAAATATATGTGACCCTGGACAACAAAACCATTAAGATTTATACAAGATCTGAAATATAATAAAATAAATAAGCTTCCCATTGATGTATGATTTGTATGATAGGGCCATTTTTGACCGAGAGACAAGTTTATGAAAGTCTGGAATCTGAGGATACAGAAAAATGTAAATGCTGAGAAAATCACCTTTAAAGTTGTCCGAAGATCTTATCAATGCGTATTATTAATTAAAAATTAAGTTTTAATATACTTTTTGGTAAGAAATTGACTAAATATCTTCATGGAGCATGATCTTTACTAGGGATGCTCCGATCGCGATCGGCCGATCTATAATGCGCGTTTTGTCAGTAAACGCGGTTCTATAATAAGCGCTAA
>JAUCMU010000125.1:22484955-22495681 GCA_032275025.1 Enteromius treurensis
CTTGACTTGACTTGCTTGATTTGTCTAAACTGTGACTTGAGACTTGACTCGAGACTTGATGGTAAAGACTTGGGACTCGCTTGTACTTGACCATATGTGACTTGCCCCCATCTCTGCTTGGCGGTGACAAAGAAAGACGATGGCTATAATAAACATCTGTTCATAAATGGAGGGTCCTGTACAGATCATCGAGGAACTCCATCCACCCCTATTTTGTTATAATCATGTGCAAAAAGGACCTGTCATTCATTAACTCATGTTTTAAGATCTTTTCATCATTGAAGTGATGCTGAAAACAGATTGGCTTATGATTATCTCTGAAAGCCAAATTTCATTTTGTCTCCATCATGCCCATACTGGCAACATTTTGGACAGATGCAAACAATATTGTGTCAGTTGAATATCTATTCTGATTGTACAGTTTAGTAATGGGTGGAATACATTTTAAGGAACATCTCAGACCTCTTCTGATGAACTGCCACTTTGCAACAACAACAACAAAAAAATCATTATTTTAGTCTTCTGTCCATTTCTGGAGCACATCTATTTCTTCGCTCCACGGAGCACCCATGCCCAGCGCGGGCTGTGCCCATCTTCTGTAAGTTCCTTCTTTCTTGCATTTTTACCTCTTTTCCAGTTTATTCAGAAAATAAATACAGCCTTTAACTATGATGCTGTTTTCTCCTCCTCTCAAAATCTTTTCAGGGTCTATTTCAAAACAATAGGAAGAAGCAGTCACTAAACCTGCATAGCATTGCATGAGTTTGTCCGTTCCTTCAGCAGGACAATGTATATGTCACTCACCTCCACAATCAATACAAAAAACACAAATGAAAAAAAAAACATCCCTATGTGGGAAAATAAGAGAATCACAAATCTATGTGGGGAAAAAAAAGATAAGCGCTTCACACCGAAGAGCTCAGTGAAGCCATCAGCTCAGTTCTCAGCTTGCCAGGAAGAGAGCATTGGTTATTATTTCCTTTCACAAAATTGAACACTGAACCTACTGTTTTCTGTATCCTTTATTTAAAATATTACTATTCATCATTTACTGTGAGACAAATATCCTTTATTAAATTAAAACCCCTCATAATAAAATAGTCTTTAGATATTTCTTCAATAATCTCTACACATGAAATCTGCTTCGTTACATGATTCTTTCAATCATCAGATCCTCTCATACTAAGCATCACAGAGAATCAACTTCACTGATTTGAATCCTATCTTGAGGGTCTTTCAGGGTGGCATGGGGAGGGAGGTATCAATAATTCAATCAATCAATCACTTTAATTTATATAGCGCTTTTAACAATACAGATTGTAGCAAAGCACTGAACATTATCAAATAGGAGGACAGAGTGATGGTAATGTATAATGACGAGATGAAACTATTTATTTATCAAATGCAGAGACGCTCTCTGTAGTCAAGACAAAGATAATCACTAGAAATCAGGTGTCCTGTTAGAATATTAGAGAGGTCAAGCTCTCTATCTAAAAGTGCATGCTGCACTACTTGTGCAGGCCCTTGTCATTTGTAGGCTGGACTACTGCAACACTCATCTGCCTGGTTTTCCATCAAGCACAATCAAACCTCTACAAGTGATTCAGCAGTGGCATGACTGGCCTTAAAAGAGCCCATGTCTCACCCGTGGCTAGTGGAATGAGCTTGAACGCTGAATCTTCATCTTTCTACACTATTAAAAAAAAAAAAAAATACAAAAACACTTTACCACACACTTTGTCTTTCCCTTTTGGTATTCCTTCCCTTATTACAATTTGGTAAAACTTGGCATAACGAGCACTTCCTGTGTCTGTTTGCTTCTTTCAGAAGAATCGCTTTATGTATTTCCCAATTGTAAGTCACTTTTGAATAAAAGTATCTGCAAAATGAATGTAAATGTTAACCTTTTTAAAACAGCAAATACTGGTTTCAGTGTTACATTGTTAAAGCTTTCAGATCATGTATAAATCTCAATTTCTGAAAATTTACCCTAACGACCGTTTTTGTTGTCCAGGGTCACACACACACACACACACATTATATATATATAAATGCTGTACTACTTGGCTTGTGACAAATTTTTGTCACAAGCCTAAAAATAATACTAACCATACTAATTTAGCAGGAAAACTGAATTTTAACTTTCATTAATATGGACTAGGCTTTCACAGAAAAAGATCAAACAGGATATAAAAAAATAAAAACTACTTTTGAAACAGTATATTTGCATTAATGAGTCTTCCCATCACTATTGTTTAATGAACTACACAATACCACCACAGGAGGGTGCTCTTCACCAAATCAAGCCCCAGAAAACATGAAATTATATCCAGGACAAAGGCGGAGATATCTTTTGTTAATCATCTATATTAAATAGCCCAACTCTAGTGAAGGTGTTATAAAAGTTTATTACCGATTAAGACAAATTAATGGGATTTCTACAATGCTTTCAGTCTGAATATGAGAAATGAGTCTCACTGCAGGATCCTAACCAGATCAAATACATATAACAACACATTTAACACAATTAAAAAAAAAATTCAGGACGCATTTTATCATTCCTAAATACAGTATACAGAGAAACTGCTGAACTTGTCCATAATCCTATGAAAACCATCACTTGAAAAAAAGGCAGCTCCAAGTTGGATACTGTTACTGTATGTCTCTGCTTTGCGATCCTCTGTAGAGCCCAAACAGACACCACACATGTGGACAGACGGACTTCGAAACAATCATAAGTACAGAAGAACATTCACATTGCTGCCTTTGCAACTCCATTTCAATCTAAATGGCGCTTTTTTTACAAATCTTACATAAGTACAGAAATAATGTACTTGTACAGTAGAAGATTTCAAAGTAATGATTTAGCACAGTATGCTCTCATTTTATTTTGGAGTCAGAAATACAGCTCCTATTACTGCTTCATATTTAAAAAAAAAAGAAAAGGAGGGCAAATCAGTCTCTGCTGCTTCTAGAGTCTTGCGATGCTTTAAGAGATCCTCGGTTCTTTTTTGGGCAACAGTTAACCTTCCATCTCCACTTGGGACTTCTCGGTGGCATCGTCCTCAAGGACCTTGGATGGAGTGAGAGGTTCCAGTTGCGAGTCAGTGTTCATAGACTCTGTTCCGTCAGTTTTACAAAGAAAATCTGAGGGAATTACTCCACCTTCATCCGTGACGGCAGAAAGGGGGCTAGGGGGTGAGCGAGAGTGAAGGCTCTTGGGTGACTCCTCTACTGACACATCATTGGTTGTGTCATCCTTCACCTCATCTGACCCATCCTCCGTTATGTGTTCTTTGTTTGGGATAGCTTGTACATCGCTGATCTGAATGGGCTCGGTTTCATCTCTAGCCTCAGTATCAGGTTTGAAGGGAAGGAGTTGTCTGGAGAAAGCCAGGGTCTCCATTGACCTGAGTTATGAGGTGTAACAACAAGAAAAAAAATCAATCTGAGTTCTATTTTTATTAAGTCACTACAGTGTCACTTTACCTTCTGCTTATTTAAATGAAATATTACATTAAATGCATTACAACAACACTACTACAATCACAATACCCACTTTCACAATTTCTTTTCTCTGCATAACAATGAATTGTTTATACATTATAGACTAGAAAATGATTTATTTTTTAATCTAAAATTTCCTCAAATTCACTCAATGATCAACGCAAGTCATAACAAAATAGATGTGAAATAAACACGTCTGTGAAGATCTCCAAATATGTAGCGATCCCTCTCTTTTGAGTTGATTATTTACGGTTATTTTCAATAAGGAAGTGACAGAACAAACAGTAATAAAAATATTACTCCACTTGGCCTCCACAGCGAGTTTTACTTTGTTATCCACATGAATAAGAATATGTTCTTCAGCCTTAATTAATGCAAAACTCCCGTTTTAAATTTAAGCAAGGTCTCCCGAACACCACTTAATAGGTATCCCAATTAGACTAATGAAAAAAAAAAACAGATCATTTTTTATAATAAATGATATTTCCGAACAATTCATAGGTCAGAGGGTCTGTATTCACACCCCTGTTTCATCAGAAAAGGTAATTTGTCTCAATCAGGCAAGCTACACTTCCCAGTCTATTTTTACTCTCCTCTCTTCACAGTTCTAACCTCTAAATTTAACAAAAATACAAGTAAGCATATGGTGTCATTGTACACCAATACATCATGCGTTTAACAATGAGAGCATGCCAGAACGTAGAGAGCAACACCACCAACTTTTTAAAACAGACACAAGCTTTCACAATAAAAAACAATTGGATTTTTTTTAACAGCAAGAAAACCCTAACCTACTATACAACTTATTTCCATGCAATAAACAACTAAAAGAAAACAGCTAAAATAAAGACATATATATACACTATAACAAACGTTCATACCTGTTCATTACCGATCCTCCATTGGCAACTAAAAAAAAATAAAAAAATAAAAAATTAATTAAGAAAATCTGAAACCACAAAGAGAAAAATATTTTTGCATTGAGTTGGTTTGGCATCATACCTGGCTCCATGATGACCTGGCAGGAGTGGTTCGGCCTGTTGAGCAAATGTTCTGTCATCTGGTCAGCACCAGTCGCGTCTGCCAGAAAGTCACACTTGAGACACACCAGTGTTAGACTCCTTGAACAAGAGAAGAAAAAATAACATCCATTCCCTGCAAGTATAACACAAATTCCTTCATCACATACGAACTAAAACAAAAACTTACCGCAAGCCACGAGGAGCCTTCTTCAGCTTCCCAAATCGTATTTTAGAAGAATTGCTGTGAAACCTGCAGATGAACCGAACATCGTCTAATATGGATCTGTACGAATTCATTTGGAATTGTTCATTTATTCAAGTTTTCCTCTTACCTGGCCATATGCTGTCTGAAGGCTTTCTGGCAACTCGATCTGAACTTGCACATATTGCATCTCAGCAATAAAGGATAATGAACATAAGGTTCCATAACCTCTGTGATACACTCAACACACTGATTTCGTCCACTTGGAAGTCTGTGAAAAATAAATACAATAGGCTGTGAGTCTTAACCTTTAATACAACACAACGCTACAGCTGATTACTTAGTTGTTAAGTATACACTAGGCATGCATGCTGAAATTTCAGAGTAGCCAAATTCTTCTAATCATGCATATTCTGTATGCTTTAATTATTTAGCAATTACATAGTTGCCCCAGCCCACTGCTCTGATAAGAACAACAATAAATGGAAGACACTGAAGAACAATAACAACAAACTACTGGAGACAGTGGTGACAACTACAGATTTATATGCTGATGAGCATTTGTGTGATTGGTTGTACACGTGCTCGCAATAAATATGAAGTACACTTCTTTATAATTAAGGCTCCTCACTTCAAACTTTTAAGCTCAATATTTTGGAAGCTTCGGTTCCAGCTGAATTGGTTTGTGATCTTTGCCTTTCCTCCATTTATGTTTGGTTTGATTGCGTTTGCTACTATTCTGACAGGTTGTTTGGTCGTTTCAGGACTTGTGGGTATTATGTAGGCTTTGCTTGAAGTTTCAGAACCCATTGGCGCACCAGAAACTGAGGCCCGAATCGTCACCTAAAATGGATTAAACAAAGCTAATTATTACTTTTTTTTTTTCTTTTTTTTTAAATAATGTAATGTTTATTTATTTATTTATTTTTTTTTAATTTAATGTTTATTAAATAGTTCAGATTACAGTTACTACACAGATTTGCGTTTAAGCAGACCTTGGTCCCTGGAGGCAATCCTTCAAGTTTTCTAGGTTTCCTATAGGTTCGATGGAAGTGTGTCTTGTGTTCCACTTTTTCCTTATAAGTGAGGAAGTTTAGCCGGCACTTTCCACATCTTTGAATCCCTTTTTTCTAAAAAAACAAAGCAAAAGAAATTCATAACTTCATAGAAAATGACAAGTTACATAAAACAATTCAAAGTTCGATTTTTTTAATTAATATAATTGCTAAAAATGTTTTATATGCGTATATTTTAGGCCCTTTTTTATTTTCATATACTGGAATGTGCCATTAACTTGGCGGTCCCTAATCCGCATCATTCCACCACCACATGCACTACTGTTTTTGTTACAAATCTTGCTGTTGGCCGATTTGACTCATGGTTAATCTGGTTTGCTGTTGCCAAGGAGAAGCCTGTAAGGTGTAACCAGGGAAGGTGAATAGAGTAAGCCGCCACTGTCAGCCTGTTATATATTGCACCAAGGTGTTCGGCAGACAACCAAATCAATCCAACCTTAGAGTGAGAGCCAATGGGGCAGCACACAAATGAGTTGCACATTGTGCTGACTTTAGATCAGGGAAGTCTCAAATTCACAGACAAAGAGACAGATGATGTCTTATCCAACAACATGTCCAAAAGACTCATGTGCGCAGTCTTTGGTTTCAATTAGTAAGCAAGAAGTAGGCAATAAATCCTTTTTCAAATAGAAACACACACGAGGTATTACACTCACTTGATGTCTCATGTAGTGTTGCATGTACATATGGCCGCTGCGAAGGACTTTCAGGCAAAAAGGACAAAGCAGGTCTTTAGTGTTTTCATGAACTGTGCGGAAATGGTTATCCACATCAGAGAAGAAGGAGGACCTGTAGTTGCAAACCTTTAAAAAGGAAGCAAAAACTAAGTGAGGACCAAGTATTGGAAATACAAATTTGCACAGAGCAATGATGAAGTTTTACCTGACAAGCATAGGGCATCTCTCCAGGTTTGTGATTGTCCCTCATGTGCTCCAGAAGCACTTGCTCTGTCTCAAAAGCCAATTCACATATTTTACAGTTGGCTGGAAAAAAAGAAAAAAAAAAGATAATAATACATGTACACAATTAACTCGTTCCCCTCTGGTCAAATATTTTATTTACAATTATAAAAAAAATCACTGATAATTCTAATCCTGAAACTTCTAAATCAAAAAATGAATCACAATTATGATGTTATGACAGTTTAGTTCATCTAAAGAATAAAATATCTGTCTGCGCAACCAAAACCTTTTTAGTGTGAAGCAACGCTAATTATTTAAAAACAATTTGTTTATTTTCAAAGCCTTTTTTTTTATTATATGTGTAGTATTTTCCCTTTTAAAACTAAAGGCAAACATTTATGCTTATTTATATTACACAGTATCTCAGCACATGATTCTCAACCATGGTGAGGATCAACACATTTTTAACATTTTAAAATGAGCTCTGATCCACATGACAGCAGCAACATAAATTAAGCCAGTAAAATGAAAAACAATTATAATATTTTAATAATAATTACCATAACTAGTTTTCAAGCTGCAATTCATGCTGGGAACTTGTACAATATTGTTCATTGTTAAATGATTTGTTCAGATGACTCAAATTAAACAATTCTAGCTCAATCAAGGTAAACAAAAACCCCTAGCATCATGTTTAGAGTTAATTAAAAACTAAATTTCGTTTGATAAAAATAATTAAACTGACTTTGTCCTTGGAAGCACTTTTTTAATCTTATGAAGAAGCCAATGAGAATCCACCTGATTTTAAAAAGCTTTATAAATCAAAGCGGAAAATGAAACTTGCAACAATATTAATGTCAACACTGATGTTTCTTATAAGGCCTTTGTTCTGGCCAAGAAGCACCTACTTAAAAAGGAAAACACCCCGTGACTGAAATGTTGTGACTTACTAGTGGACTCAAAGGGACTGTGAGCACTCTCTATGTGACACTGCAGTTGAAAAGGAGTTGAATACTGTCGGTAACAATGTTGACATGTCGTGTGACTCTCCCAGCTCTCGCTGTTCTGCTTCTCCAACTCAAGGTGATGTTTCATGTGGTTCATGAATCTGAGTGGGAGGAAAAAGAACAGAGCAATGAGGAAGATCTCACTATCTGACTTTCAGTTTACAAAGCCGTTGAAGGATCAGAGAGCCACATCCCTCAACGGAGAGAATTCACAGACCCAGCGACCAACTCCTTGCTAAGTTATTGACCCTGTCCATTCTAACAACTTCTGACACATCACTCAAAGTGAGGTAGACTCTAGTAGCATTGGCAATGACACCGAATGTCACTTTAATTTTACAAATGCAAAGCTAAATACGACAAACACTGCTTGTTATAGATGGAGACTATCAAAGGGGTCTCTCCTTAAATAACTCATCAAATATGAAAATTCTTTTTGAATCATTCTCACTGAAGCATCGACAGAGACTTTAAAGGCCTGATAAACTATCACATACATTAACACAGTCAAAAACCCAATGATCATACAATATTTATGCTTGCGCAGCGCTCAACAGACAGATGTGACAGATTATTAGAGAGAACTGTCAGAGTCTATTCCGTTTGTGCGTGCAGAGATTTCAAAAAACAAAAACAGTCGGTAGGTGTGACACTCAACCAAAATGTCAGCTTGCGGTGAGAGGGAGAAAGCACTGGGTACACCTGCAACATGCGACATTAATGAAACTCTTTAAAGTAAACGTCCTGCTGCACAAACAGCTGCCATCTTGGGAGAACTCCGTCTGACACAAGCGGGACCGCCGTTGACAAACATGTGACACCTAAACAGGAAAGCCTTTGATGTGCAAGGAAGTGAATGTCAAACAGATGTACAACATTCAAACAGGTAAACCACTACAAAGTGTCTAGTCTCTCAGGAGTGGAGTTTCCTTTTGCTTTTCAAAAGGCGCCTAAAAATAGACACATAACATCCTTTGAGAATCACGCAGTTTCAGATGTTGCAACCGTAGTTCACATCCTATTTTTGAAATGGGTCACACTCCAGCTTTGTCTATAGATTGCACTGGATTTTTTTTAAGATACAAATGAGCAGCTCATGAACTATCAACTCATCATAAACCGTAATTCGTCAAACACGTCTGAAGGGAAGGGAAAACGGCAAAGTTAAAGTAGCTAATGTTCAGCATCCATAGGGAGTACAGAATAAAACTCATGTGCAGTTAAATATAATTAGCCAAATTACAAACACACACACCATTAAAAGTCACCTTTGAACAGTGCAAGGCCTGCGCGTGTGTACTCAAGAAGCGTTTGAGCTCCCGAGGGTTTTCAAGAGATAAATTAGCAAATATTCTACTTAAAGTTCATGTTCTAACTGTGCATAATAGCCATTATAATACCGGCAATTATACTGCACTGCTTCTTTGTTTAATGATGTGATGCACAGGCTGCCTCTATCCTCTCTGCCTCACCTGCCATTGGTGCCCTGACGTTGAGCGGCCAATTTTTCAGTCAGCATGTTCTGCAACCTCAGCTCCCCTAATAGGGATTTTTATGCGGCTGAACTGTGACCCCCGCTGCTAGAACTTGGGGTGCGCTACAAACGCGCCTCCCCATTAAAAGGAGCTTACCGAGGCTTTTCTCACGCCGTGGATGAGTAAAGTTATTTAATCACTGGAACAGTTCTTATAGCAGCCAAACTACCCTCCATTATTCATCTGGGGCCCCTAGAGGGAACGGGGGTCTGATAATGTCATCCATCTGAGGGGGAATCCAGTGATGGGGTCTCTCTTTCTCTAACTATTGCTCTCTCCATCTCTGGGCTCCTGTAGCTAATGGCTCTCATGAGCAATAGATCTCATGATCTTTCTCCCTCACAGACCAAAACAATTAGACAAAAGGCTGACTTAAATGACTGGGACTGTTTGAATAGTTTTCATTCGTGACAAACTAAATTGCAGCTACCCTGACTAAGGTCTGTAGAGCGGATTAAAGATGGGACTTCATAAAAATGTGTAACCTTATAGGTTTTTGCATTACTAACGCTCCAAAAACATTACCTGATATTGTTCTTGAGCATTTTTAAACAGCTGTTGCACTTGAAGGTGGTGTTGGACTTGAATTTGGGAATCAGAGATGGATCCCCTTCACATTTCCCATAGTAGAAGTCTGAAACCAGCATGATGAGTTTGCCTTTGTCAGGCTCGCAGACTTTCGGGACATTGGCTGGTTTGTCAGGCTTCGATGTTGAGGGGAACACGGAGTCTAATAACTCAGGGCAGCACAGCTAAAGAAAAAGAAAAAGAAGAAGAAGTAGAAAAAAAAAAAAAAAAGAGTGTCATAATAGACCAGTTTGGTGGTTGCAAACAGTGTAGGGCTGCAACAACTAATCGATAATTAAATTTGTTGTCAACGAATGCTGTTATCGATTAGTTGGGCTGCTCACGATACTGAGGAGCGTGACCACAAGATGCACAAATACACACAGATACACAGCCGCTGGCGCAATGGAGGTTACAGAAGTGTCTGCGCGCCCCAAGTCCTACACGCCTCGAAGACGAAGGTAACCTGCACGCTACGCAACACCAAGCTTTCATGGCACGGCTGTACCAGTAATGCAAGAAGACTTAAAAAGGAAACATGTTGGTGTTACGGATGGCGAAACATCAGCAGGGTAACGTTAAGTAAAAACTGTATCTCTCCATCGTGTATAAGGTGTATAGTAGGGCTGCACGGTTAATCGTATTTTTATCACGATAACGATATTTTTGACCTACGATCAGTTATTAAATATCATCGCAATTTTACATTATAAAGACCAAACTGTTTTTATGGGCGTAGTTTACGGATTCGACTGCGTCACTATGACTGCGTCTAGATTGCAAGCGCGCTTTCTGAAGCAGTAGAAGTCAATAGCAGAGGGCTGCAAGATAATCATCGCGCGTCATGTAATGCACATCTTGTCAGTAAAGCCTGTACTCAGTGGAAAATTCCATCAGGTGCGTGATCT
>JAUCMU010000125.1:22495781-22514832 GCA_032275025.1 Enteromius treurensis
GCATTTAAAAACAGCTGACGGAGATTTACCGCTAATCAAAGAACCGGCTTTACTGACGAGATGCGCATAATATATCGTTCACCCAGCCCTATGGCAGTGCATACAAACCCAGGAATAAAAGAATAAAAAAGGTCAAATTACGTTTATATTTTAATAATTTGCCTTTATTCTCACAATTCCAAGATTATATCTCACAATTCTGATAAGATATATCAACTTGCCATTCCTTCTTTTAACTTTATATCCCACAATTCTGGCTTTTTTACACCTTAGAATTGACAAACTTGCTATTGTTGAGTTCATTCAAGTTATAAAGTCCAAACAGAGGAGGAAAAAAAATAAATAAAAATTGAGAGACAAAATAGGCAACGTTAAATGTAAGATTTTATCGGTTAAAATTGTATTTCATGTTGTAACTGTTATATGTTCCCTATGAACTGCATATCTGCGTATTATTGTTCCAATCTAATTTATGCTTTAAAAGAGTAATCATAGCAGGTTTTGATTTATTATTCTGTCTGTTCAAACATCTGCATAGCTTCAGATAGCGTTTTTGGTGACACAATCCTATAAAAATTATTTGCTTTTCGATTCTGACATCCAAAGGCACAACAATACATTTAATCTCTTATTCATATACATGCGTATATATTAATAAAAGCCTAAATTAAATCTGTTCAACAAAGTGATCATTCCTTAGAAGACTTGGACTAACTTGCTCAATTCACATCTATTTTTATCAATGTCCTTATGAACTTTTGTAGTCTGAAAACTTTGGTTGTGTACTAAAAGTTATGGACAAAAAAATAAATGAAAATATTTGAGTCATTTTTAATAAATAGAATTTTTATTATTGTACCAAAGATTTCTGCAATAATCTTAAGTTTAATCAAATCTGAGAACTTTATTACAAAATTGTATTTATTTTGTCAATTAAGAAAATAGTTTTATTCTTTATTTTGCATTTAATGCAGTTACATATAATAAAAAAAGCAGACAAACAACTATATAATCAGTGTGTGCATGAGTGGCACTGCCGTTTACTTGGTTCAGTTGGAGTGTTCGACCTCCCACATAGCTCATAACTACATAAAACAGGCTGCAGGACGATGAAGATGACGACACTCTACAGATATAATACTCATTCGTTAATACTGAGATGTAATGCTGCCTGGCTGTGTTCAATAAAGTGATTGCTAACACAGGAAACAAAAGAACAGGCAAAACATACCAACCTTCATATGATTTTTTAAGGGCTGAACGCCAAACACATTCGGACACCTGGGACATTTCTTTTTGAAGGGGAAATCATTTTCTCCAACTGTCAAAAAAGGAAAAAAAGATTAAAAGATGAACAGAGATTGTTGCTTCTGGACATTCTGCAATACATATCGGACAAGCGTGTCAAGCTTACCTCCTTTGGACCCACTGTTGTTTGTGTCATTCATCATTGTGCCATTATCTGTGGGTCATAAAAAGATACATCCCATCAAATCTTCATCTTCAAAGAAATAAGCTTTTTAAAAAGTTTTCACAAACACATCTTTTACACACCTTTCAGAAAAGCGAGAGGGGCCTTGGGATTTTGGTGTATTTTTGCAATTGATCTTTTTTTTTTTTAAATTGTAGCTTAGTACATGGACAACAAATAAATCCAATTTTTTGCTGTTATATCTATCGCAGTTGCTCAATCATCCAAAAATTATGGCGAGTGGGTGGCAACCATAATCTGGCAGGATGGTGGGTGGATGGTATTTCAAACAATGGTTATAATCCTTTGACTTCAGTAAATAACACTAAACTAGAAAACAGGTTAATGGATATACTGATATAGCTGATATAGCACACATAGGCTTACCTTTGCTGTTCATAGCTTGCAGGGATAACGTTTTTTGTTTAGCTAGTGTTCCTGGGATGATGCCTATTACGTTTTGAGATCCTGAAGTAGTGTGGGACTGAGAATAAAGGTTAGCTGGGGCTTGCACATTGGATAAGGTCACCACATTGTCCTGGATATGCTGCACTTGAGGCCTGTGAATGACCCCTGGCTTTGGTGTGACAGTGACTTGGGACAATATCTGCTGACCTCCGGCTTGAGAAACAAACACAGTAAAGAAGGACACACATATTAAGTCACCAATTAACATATGAAAAAGGGACTGCAAAAAAAACCCAAAAAACGTCTATTTCATATATATGCTACTCGTTTAAGTCATCTATATTTTAGCACTGTTTTAACAATGATGATAGTAATTAGAAATGCTTCTTGAGCAGTAAATCAGACTATTAGAATGATTTCTGGAAGAACTGAAGACTGGAGAAACGTCGGTTGAATTCAGCTTTATTATCACAAAAATAAATGATATTAAAAATATATATTTCAATAAAAAACATTTTAAAATGCAATAAAATTTTGCTTTTTTTTTTTTAATTAAATTTATTTAGAAAACATTTAAAAATCTTACCAACCATAAAGGTTTGAACGATAACAAAAAAAACAAAACAAGAACACACAGACACATTTATACCTGGCACAACCGCTAGAGTGGTTCCTGGCGGATACTGTGACCCCAGAGAGCTGATGAACGAGGTGCTGCTGTTGAGATTCTGTGGTGATGCCACAATGTAACCCTGGTGAAATAATAAAGGAAAAATGTTTAAAAAAGAAACAGAACCCTCAATAAATTCAGCGCATCAACAGGGTCGCCGTGATTTTGCCAATTAAGTCATGATCCTGGATCAACATTACTGTCCAAAAATACAGACTTATCCCGATCCCTACCCCTAAAACTAAACCTATCCAAAGTTTATGCCTAAAATCAGTGAGAACTGATAGCTGATTAACAAGGGTGTAGAAGCACCAAACACTGATCATAAGCCTTAAACCGATACTTCCTGTAAAATTATCCTTCAAATCTGATTGGACTGTTGTACCAGGATCATTAGCATTTGATAAGAACAGATTTAAACTAAGAAAGTTAAATTAAAGTGAAGTTGAACCTGATTGTTAATAATGATGGGTTGAGGGGCTGTTTGAGGTCCTAGAGTTGCATTGATAGGGATGAGGATGGGATTTCCCCCTGACGGGGCAGCACCTCTGACCATAATTGTAGGACCTGTAGCCACCCTAGCGGGGACTGGCGGAGCTTGTGGAGGCTTTTGTGATGATGCCAACGTTGAGGGTTTTTGAACTGGGACATTTCGCTGGTTCTGTTGGTTAACAGTACCTGAAGATCACAAAAAACAATGAGCAAACGATCAAAGTAGACCAGAAGAGAAGTGCCAGTGTGCCCAAAAGTGAGCCATACCTTGTCTTGTGTTTGCAGCAGGCTTGGAGCTACAGATTTCACCGACAAATATTGGTTCATCATCATCGTCATCATCAAGATCTATCAGATTGATTTCTGGAATTGTCTTCTGCCATGGCTCCAACTCCTCCTCTTCACACTCCATAAACAGCTCAGACATCTAAAAGGAAACCAAAGATATCAGTGCAATGCAATGTGGTCAATAAAATGACACCAACAAGCAACAAATGACATCACAATCTGGGTTTAGACATCCCAGCACAATTACACCTCAATAAAAGCTAGCTAATGCCTGAGACTCCAGCCAAACTAAGGATTCGCTGAAAAGCCACAAAACAAGTTTTGTGTTAGAACCAAATTAACTTTGCTTCCCACGGGGAAAGATATATCCAGACTTATTAATGTTAAGATTACAAGCCGAACTATTGCGATGCAAAACCTGTGATCCACCTCTAGCAGACACGAGACTGTTACTGCGGACACAGACCGGCTAACATGCTAACTTAGATTCCCACCACTTACTTCTATCTAATACATAGAATCAAAATGTAGTCAGGGAAGAAGTGCATAAAAACCAAGAAATCAGACACATTCACACAATGAAACAGATCTAGCACATTATTCCTAAATCCTTTAGAAGGCAGGTCGGCTCTGTCTGGATGCTAACAAGCTAGAAAGCAAGAGAAATAGCAAGCGGCTGCAGACAAGAAACGGCACATCACACAAAAAACCCTTCACTGGCTTGGTTAAGATAACAGATAAGCAAACTTTTCCGATTTAAAAAGCGAGACTCGGTTTTACCTTTTAAGATCTCGGATTATTTACAAACAACATCAGTGTTGATTCAGACACTCTCACAGCGGCATGAAGCGCAGAGGCTCATGGGAAATCAGAGGGGCTATTGTTGAAACCAAAAACCTCACGTCTCTCACAGAGCCAATACTTTTTTCTTTTTAACACTTTAAAAAGTCCCAGTTTATGACAGCATTAAAATACAGAACATAAAGTAACTGTGTGCAGAGAAGAAAATAGACGAATATATTATGAGTCAGACTTTATATTCAATCAAAACTAGCGTTATGTCGTTTTTCGTTGTTCCGGATACTTTTAAATTTTAGGCAATTTATCAAGCAGTTGATGGTTTTAGTTTAGTTGGTTTGAGTTTTCCCCTCACTTTTAAATAGCCTAGTTTAAAAAAAAAAAAAGCATTTTTTACATTTAAAAAATTTGCGCATTTTACTTTTATTTTCTAATTGGCGGCAATTCGACATCAAATGACGACATCGTAAATTATAAATATAACGAGGGTTCCTGCAAACATATTCAAGATAATATGTAGGTTAAATACGTAATTAAATGTGTCATTTGAAAAAAGCGCATGGTGATCACTGTAACGTTACAACGAGCTGCTGTACACTGAGCCACACCTTCGCTCTCATTTCGGGGCAGTTCACAAAATTGCCCCTTGCCTTATCGGGTCATTGTTGCATCGTCACAAAAATGTATAATTTTCACCTCTTTTTACGCCAATCGCGGTAAACGCTCGCACGCTCCAGAGGCGTCCTATAAGTTGAGCGCGCGCAGTCACACCCAAAACCGCCTCGCGAGTATCATACCGAGTTATTTTCCTAGTTGAGGAAATGCGCACGGTTCTTTTTTTAAACTAGGCTATTTAAAAGCAAAGTAAAGAGAGGGGAAACTTAAATCAACTAAACGAAAATCAACAACTGCTTGCCAAATTGCCTCAAATTAAATAGTAAAAGTCAAACAGGCCACAGCCATGAGAAGGAGGATCCGACACAAATTAAGCACTGCTTGAAAACTATAGAGTAAAACTAGCCTATGTGTCTTTGCCTGTTATTGTTATTTTTTTGGTTTTGTTTATTGAAATTTATGTTTTTTGTTTGTTTGTTTTTCATGTACGTGCTCTAATAATAGCAACCACACGGTTAAAGCACACTTAAAATGGTGTGATGGCGCAAATGCTCCTTCTAATCACATCACATCCGTCCCCCACTTTGTTGCGGGACCTCGAAATTTCACAAATTCAGAAGCAGGGTCGGGCCTGGTTAGTAGCTACTTGGATGGGAGACCGCCTGGGAATACCAGGTGCTGTAAGACCAAAAAAAAATTTTTTTTTACAAATGAAGACTGGTCAAAACAAAGACAAACCGTCCACGTAAATTACAGAGCATCTAGTAGATTTGTAGACTTGCATCGTGGTGCATTATAATACATTTACAACACATTTTCTAACATATAAAGTAAATTAATTTGTGTTAACATGAAACAACAAATAACATTCGTAAAGCAAAAGACAAATATGAGTAGTTTGAAGTAATTCATTAGTGATAAACTGAACCATAGTAATGTTTAATTAACTTTTGTTAGGAGCTCAATTTGAAGAGCATCAACTTTGGCTGTTTTCTCTCGCTTCTGTTTATTTTGACCAACAGGTGGCACTATGAGTATTGTGATAGGTTAGGGATGCTTGCCCTTTATAAATAATGAATGTCGTCATCATTACCAATAGATGATACATCTCGTTCTTTCATTCAGAAAGTTTGGAGGGAAGGGAGTTTTAAGAGAGTTGGGTAGCTCATGTTGTACATCTGTAAGCTGTTTTGGCTTGGTGATGTGAAACTGTGGAGCCCTTTGTTCTGTACAGGCAATTGTTTTGTGGTTTTTTCCCCCCGTCTCTTGAATTTGTTTAATGCTTAAATGAACATAATGGCATGCATGCTCCTCCTGTTCTTTTTCTTTATGAAGCACTTCTATAGTTAGCGTAATGTCATTTATATATGCATTCTATAATTGTCAGGATAGACTTATTATGAATATGCACTGTTGTCAGTTTTAGAGTACGGTGGAATATGTTAAGTTTATGTCAAGCTTTCTATAGTGTAGTGCTGTTAAGCACCCTTAATTATTGATGACCCAAAGAGACGTTTATATACTTATTAAACTTTGTCATTTTAAAACAGACTAAACAACTAGGGTAAACAAGAATTCCTACACTCGGCTTATTTATAGCCTTCTTCCGCTTTGCAAGTTTCATTTATACTTCTAAAGTCTGGAAAAGGATTGGTGGAGCTCACTTAAAAACCACTGTTACAGAGTTTTAATACAAATAGAAGTCAAGGATACAGTCATTACAGTTGTAAAACACACACACACACAAACACATTGCGAGCTATTAATATATAAATTAGATGTTCTATATTTTAGAAATCTCGTGAGTCAAAATAACCCATTGGTTGATTTGGCACATTAAAAAAAATCTAATTCTGAGGATGAAGAAAGGAAGAAATGTCTGGTGATTCATGTAAGGTCTACTCATATAAGGTTTGAGAGGAAGAATAGCCCTGTCCATATGTCGACATAGTTTTGAGAGAGTGCACTAGTTCAAACGGTCTCCAGAGCATTTATTCTGCTGCACTTGTTCCAGGAGAACACTAAAAGCAGTTAAGATTATATATCCCGTGCTTTAAATATGCTCAGTTTCTCCCAATACTAATAATACACATAGCCAACGAAGCCCACATTTGCGTGGAGGGAGTTGGGAGGTAAACCAAACTGATTTTAGGAGGTGCTCCAGTGGTCCTTTACTCCCCTAGCAAGGTTGTGTGTCAGGCTGTATGATTCGCCACGCATGATATTCATCCGCGCCGCTGAAGAACAGTCAAGTCTACGGGGCTGGCGGAAGGACACAATTTCAGACGTCATCGTCGTGCTTCGGTTATCGCCAAGCAAAAATGTCTGCCTAAGGGAAACTCGCAAGTTACATAGTGGATATTTGCAATATACAATCGCAAAAGATACTGATTGCATTATCTTTCCGACGCGAAACAAGGACACCTACGCCGTCACTGGCATACCCGATCGCCCTAGTTGGATTTTTGACAACAAAACAGGTAAAATATTGCTCAGAGTTTGTGAGAGGTTTCGGACTGGTTGAAAGAAGTTGGGATAAAAGAAAAGACAGGAGCCGATGTGGAGCGAAAGGGGTCGGCATTCGCTTTAACATTTCAGCTTGACACCTTGCTGTTCATTCTCCAAGATAAAATGTGTGTTATGTCAGTGCTTATGGTCAGTTTTCGCTTAATCGTTTTGTGGTCGCACCATTATTATGAATAGGTTAACTGGCAATTAACGAACAACAACAGCGGCGTTGTTTGTAAGTATCAATTCACCTGTATTACAACAACAAAAGTGTAGCGGCTGATGTTTTGACAGCGCGTGAGCGTTCCCCGTACGCTCGTGACTTTTAATACATTGAAGAATCACACACATGCAGTTGAAAAATGATGCTGCGGGTCCATGTGTGTTTGTGTGTGACAGCGTCGAGCCCAGCGTCTTTCTCAACATGTTCACGTTTGTTCATCCTAAAAACCTTATTAGGCCTGCTCTCTAACCTTACGATAAAACCTATTTCTACCGTGTCACCTCGTGTCATACGATTGGTATTGTTTACAAAAAAGAAATTCCGTACCTCGTCTCAAACTGTCAGTAATACGAGGCTGGGGAGATGAGCTGAGCTCTTGTGTCTGTCTCTCGGGTGCTTTTTAATTTCTATTTAATGATTGACACAATAGTTTTTGATCAAGGACAACCGGGTCCTTCGACAGCCCGCAAGGTGTTGGAAGAGCGCAAAGTTAGTTCTGCTAAAAGACTGGAGATGGGGATGTTTAGCAAATGTCAAGCTGCGGATGTTCACCGATGTCATTTGCATAAGCTGTACTGGCTAGCATGAAGCTTCAGCACACATCAGGCTCTCAGATTGAGGGGAATGATGTTTGTGTTTTGTAGATTTAGAAAAGGATCGTGAGGATGAACCCTCAGCAGCGGATTGCCGCTATCGGGACGGATAAGGAGCTGAGTGATCTGCTGGATTTCAGCGCGGTAAGACATTAATCAATTATTTTACTTCTTCACGACTCTCTTCCAGCTGTTGTCATCGTTTCAGTCACTTAGTATTATGTCTACTTTTATTACATATTATCTATGTAGTGACAAACAGCACACACACATGCATACAATAATAAAATAAATAAAATATGCATAAAATATGCGCTTGTTTTTTTAATTTTTTGCACGTTTTTTTTTTTTATTAGGTTATTTTAACACAAGACACTTTCTGTCTGATGTTAGTACCACATTATTTCAGAAAAATGTTTTTGTGTCGTCCCATAGATGTTTTCTCCACCTGTAAACAGTGGGAAAAACAGGCCGACCACTCTTGGAAGCAGTCAGTTCACCACATCAGGTAGGACTTCCTGTGGAAATCCTTTAATGAAAGATTGTCTTCCTCTCACACTGTCCAGTCACCTCCTCTTGATTCTCCATGAAGTCTTGTTGCTGTTGATTATAGTCACAAATTCCATCTCGGGGTGTTTTTGATTTGGGTTTTTGTCTCGATTAATAAGGAGTGTGTAGAGAAGGGTTCAGTAATGGACTTTGAAATCAGATACATCCGCTGTTTTAATTACACTGAAATGAAAGGCACCACTGATGTCAACTTGTCAGGGCTGGTAGTTCATTTTTTTTACGTACATCCATACATACTTTACATACATGCATCATTGCTTTTCTTAGATTTCACATTAAAGTTTGATAGACTTTCTGGATCCTGTTATAGGTGACTACATGGTGCTGTAAAGATCATCCATTGTCTAATGTGTTTTAGAAGAAGGAAACAATCAAGCATTATTCTATCTCAATGCTTGTTTTATGTAAAGCAACAAAGCAGAGCCCTTGTTACACTCATCTGGTGTCTGGAGGACACACTTTTAGTGGATTACTGAATAGCAGCAGAGCCGAGAATGTTAAAATATGTAAAATAACCCTGTTGGATAGCATCAGCTAGAATCGAACAGAAATAAATGCAAACTTTACACACATGTGATCTTTGGCTTTGATGTGCTATGATTGTAAATGTGATAAATGCATCTCTTGTTAGTTTGTTGCTCCTGACACAACTTACTCAAAACAGCAGCGTTTCAGAGACGGTTTGGAAACGCTTTGGGGCGCTATTTCAAGCACCGGCAGAGATTTGTTTGTCCGCAGAGCATCAAGATAGTAGAGTGAAACCATTTTGCTGTATCCATCTAGGCTAGATAATTCAATATAGCTTGGCATTCCTGATTATCAGGTGACCTAGATCAGGTGAAATATCTGATTCTCAAACTAGACTAGAATCCTGTTTTAGAATAAAGAATTTTAAAAAAAATTCAAAGTTCATTACAGCGTTTGTGGCATAATGCGATTACCACAAAAATGAATTTCGCTAGTCTCTCCTTTTCTTAAAAAAAAAAAAAGTCACAGTCAGGCATTTACAATAGAAGTGAATGGTGGCTGTTTTGAAAGTGTTAAAATAAAAATGTGAACTATATGCGTGTTAACATGGTTTTAGTGTCACTTTGTTGCCATGACAACACAACCAAAACCTTAACGACCATTAAAATGATGAGAACAACTTCACAGCTCAAATAATACACAAGTTTTAACAGAAGAATCCTCAATAAAAATAAAAGAAAAACGTCCATCATGAGTGCCTCACTATAACTTTGATGTTTGCTTTCTTAAGCAACAATGAAAAATGTGTAATGCATTGAAAATGTGCGCAAAGGGACTGGTCGTGTTTCTTGCTAATCTGTCAGACCTTTGTAAAGAGCCGCCCTTGTGTGGGAATGCTGTGATATGCCCTCCGTTTCATCCACAGCTCGGCAAGGCATGTATCACCTGTCTGATAACAAAATTCTCTTTTGTTGTCTCCAACACTGTTATTTCTCATGTCGTAGCTGCTGTGTAATACAGGCACGAGGTATTGTGCAAAGATAAATGTCCTTTGCTTTTTCTAGAAAAAAAGCTGTTGAAACGGACCCACCAAGAAGCATTTAAAACAATAGTGGAATAGTGCCATCGGAGGATATTTCTGCAAACACAACTCTTCCTCTGTTAGACCCCACCCAGTGCCTCTTCGTGTGAGGCAACAGTTCAATTAATTGCATGTCAGATCAAATCATAAATTGAACAAAAGTTTCACAAATGCATGCACTGTAGAGTGCGGATCGGGCCGCATTTTTCTGTCCGAGCCTGGCCCGCGTCCGACAGAGCAGTAACCGAACCTGACCCGAGCCCGAAAGGCATTAAGATATTTATGTCCGGGCCCGATCCCAGCCCGATCTATTTTTTTTCTCATACTAATGACGCATGCACTTTTTTGTGTGGGAAGCCCGCTTTTGCAACTGTAGCAACTGTAGGAAGGCGTTCGGAAATGTCAACAGATGAAAGCATCAGCGCACACGGGGAAAAAAAGCCGTTATAACACAGGCGCACGTTCGCGCTGATGTGACCGAGCCCGACCCGAACCCGAGCATCCTTTCTAAATATCTGTCCGAACCCGGAACGACCCGTCGGGTATCCATCCTCTAATGCACAACTGTTCAAATTTTTGGGGTCTGTAAGTTTTTTTCAGTAAGAATTTCATTTGTTTGACCATGAGTGACAGTGAATACATTTAAACTGTTACAAATGATTTCGGTTTCACTATTTCCCGGTGGGGGAAAAATCGTGTTTTCCACAAACAACACCACGTGTATATATTATCATATTACATTACATATTACAAACTTTAAATGTGTAAATTCCTTAAAGTCTACTGCTTCTTGTTGATTCAAATTGTTTATTAAAATAAGAGAAAATTATGGATTTATTTATTTATATTTCCTGACTTTTTTTTTCCGTCTTGCTTTGTCAACAAAGCTGTCTGCAGTGTGTTTTTTGAATTTGTACCTGAAGTCATCCGCCGAGAGAGAGCTGCGAGTAAACCTCAGACATCACTGTCCTCATTGTCTGTGGATTAGAAAAAGGCTTTATCTACTGATTAATAATTAATGAGAGGGGAAGAATCTGGATGATTAGTATTCCGAGTTTTATATCCTCTCTGTAAAAAGTCTCTGAACTCTGAAAAAGCCCCAAATATTAAGATAATTTCAGGCAAGGAAAATAAAACTGCCCTGCTGTATAATGAAGATATTAAAGGTGACAAAACCTCACTTGAGCACAGCTTATCATCAAAGGCTTCTCGGCGGATTTGAGAGTTTTGTTTAAAACAATGACGGAGTCGCTCCCATTTAAGCGTGTGTTTGTTTCAGAATGGATTATTATTTCAAAACCGCTCCACATCTATAACCACCAAACTGGCTTTCAGTAGTTTCGAGTAAAGAAACGAACCTGTTATCTTTCTGAACTCCGGAAGCCATTGTCTCCTGAGACTCCTTCAGCAAGCTTCTGTTTCTGATGTTTCTATACTCATATCTCTTTTTTATTATTATTTTATTCCATTTTTGCATTTTGAGAAGCATTCAGTTTTAACACCTAAGCTTGCTAGATTTAACAAAACAAATTTCTGACATGCATGAAATGATGCAAGTAAAAAAATGGAAATGTATATGTGTGTATATGTGTGTGCGCGCATTTATATAGTATGTATACATGCGCGCACACACACACACATATAACTATGAAAAAGTTTTAACTATTTAGCAGAAATCTTTTTTTTTTTGTGGTTTGTGGAACTCAAAATAGTTTTAAAAAAAAGCTCAGTGTGTTTTAGTGAAGGACCCCTTCTCTGTGGCAGGAGGCTGTTTATTTTTAGCTAACCTGCTGCTTGCTCTGTGAACCATTGGGCCACGTTGCGCATGTGATGCCATCAGAGCAGTGGCTTCCTCTGGCAGGCTGGTGCCGCCACGGCAGGAAGAATTCTGGAAGGGTTTTTTGGACATCTCATGTATGTGTCTCAGGTCACTTCATGGCTTGGTTATGGAACATCATGCTGTTGCCATAGCCATCAAGGCCCTTTGAAGGCAGGTAACTTGGCACGGCGTGTGCATCTTTTCCAGCGTTTCAGCAAATCTCCCCCCAACAGCAGATTTGTTGGCATTTTTGGTGATTGATTTGGATTTTAGAGGGGGGGGGAAACAACAACTTTGATGTGAATGGAAATTAAACTAGGGCATATTTAGATTATGATTATTCTTTCAATATATTTGAGAAAGCTGAGTTTATTCTGGCTGTAATGGATAAATAAGTGTCTTGTGGAGGACAGCTGTGTTTGAAACAAAGACTAGATGTTGTAAACTTTCACATCTGTTGTGGAGCAGTCTGCTGGATGTCTCAGGTGTGCCATTGGAAGTTACAGCAAAATAATGACAACAGGAAAATAATGCATGGTATTTCTAGAAGGCAGTTTCTTTTGTGCTTAAGATTTTTAACCGCCCACAAGCTTCATTGTTCGTCCAGAAGCAACAGTAAGTTCTTTTAAAAATCCTGTGGTTTTTAACTAACCTTAATAAAGTCCTGGAAAACCAGCCTAAGTCATTTAGACTGCATGATTCGCGAAGTGTATGCATATTTTTGTGGTTCTTCCTTTTATTCTTTTGATTGAAATCATTTGTTGTGGGTGAACTGGATCTCAACAGCCTCCGATTCTCTTTTAAAATTAGACCTCAGACTAAAGCATTGGCAGAGCGTCATTCTGAATAACACCATGTACGTCACACTCACACTTGAATACGTTCTTAAATCCTTAAAGGATGCACATCTTTAAAAATATGTTTTTTTTAATGAATATAGCATATCTTTTTACAGTGGTTCTTTGTACTATTATACATGGTGAAAATAAAAATATTATCTGGGAACAATTTTGCGACCATGCTAATGTTAATGTTCTTGTTTGGAGAGTTTGTAATAAAACGAAGGACAAAGAAACACATTTTACAAAACAAGCTGGAGATCTCTTACTCTGCGTTTACAATTTTAATTCATTACCATCCATTACTAGTTTGGCAGTCATTGCAATATTTGGAATCCTTCTGATACCGTTGTCACTTTGTAGTGAGACTTTGTAGTGTGTACTGAGCAGCATGGAAAATTAAACTTTTATTTAAATTCAGAATAGACTATTAAAAAAGCCAGGTATGTCTATTCCCTTTATTGTCACTAAAACTGTCAATCACCTTAGTTCAGCGTGGCTCACTAACTGGGTTCTGCACTCTAAAAGAATTCTCTTATAATCAATAAAGCTTGCTACACCGCATAATCAACTGTATATTTATGTTGTGTTTATGCTTTATTGCCATTGTTAAGGGCGTAAGTGTCCAGAAATCAGTCAGTGAGCTTGTGCAAAACAAAAACCCTGGTGTTTTGACAGGTATTAGGCACGTTCTGAATAGCTTAAATATGTCTGATTGGCTGTGTTCTCAACAAGCTCTCCACAAGTTTTGCACGGGGTACCAAATAGACTTGGCACTACTAAAAAGGTTGGGAAAGTTACATTTTTAAAACGTTAGTACCTGCTGAAGTACCAGTCTAGTAGTACAAAGCAAAGCTTGTTTTTTTTGTTGCCCTAAATTTTAAGGAAACATTCAGGGATTATAATGCCTTTCTGATATTCCTTCTTCAAAGGGCAAAATTTCAAGCCAGTTTAGTTTCGGGCTTGGTTTTTAGAGAAAAACAACTGCCTTGGCGTATATATGTGTGTGCTACGCTTTATGTGGTTGTTTGGAGGGAATGGCTGAAACACGTTGGTTTGACTGTTTTCGTGTTGTTTAATGTTTGTGGAGAATGCGTGTTGACAGTCATAGCTGTATCCACTAGTGATTTGTCCTCAGGTCGAGCTCCTGCTAATGTCACCGCTCTAGCAGCCGTTGAGCTGACGGTAAGTGTTAGCGGAAGATATCTTTAACCGTACCCTTCCCTTCTTCGTTCATCATCTTCGACAGATGCAGCAAACTCATAATAGCCTATTTGTGCCATTAGCAAATGAAAAGGCTTGCATTTCAACAACTGTTACAGTCAGCAAGAGGCCAGGTTGTGCAATTTTGAAGCGCTGTTTTATTTGGGCAGCGATGAGTAACTGTGAAAGGGGGTTTTGATATTGAGGGGGAAATCCCTGGAGTTATTAATCCCAGTCAGAGCTGAAGGCCTGTGGGCGGAGCCACATCATCCTTTCTTTATGAGAGATCAACTTTCCATCACATTCCAATTTCATTACATATCTGACCCAAGTCCTACTGTATGTGGAAACAAGATTAGGGCACTGCGAGCTTAAACCGTACCTCACAATTCAATTTTAAAGAATTCACCCAGGAATATTGCAGGTGCATCCATGATGTCTCCCTACATGGCCATCAGTACTAATCAAAACAGCACTTATTTCAAAATCGTGATGCCGAATTGTCGTTACTCTCAGAACCATTTTGATTCTTTTCATTATTTTTGTCACTCTTTCAGTGATGGTCTACATCTAGTATAAGCTATACAACAGTTTTTGGTGAAAGTTTTTACACTAACTTTCTAAATTTGCTGTGAAATCATTAAATATAATTAATGATTTGGATAAATTTAAATGCAAAATGTAATTAGACCTGAATAACTTTGTTGGAACCATTACAAATAATACTGAGTACCCATTGCTCTATGAGTTAGGGTAACTTATGTTAGGTTTGTAGTTGTCTTTGGTTTTGTTTTCATTGTCCTCCTCTTTTAGTTTCGTTTCCTATATGTCCTTATTTGGTACTTCCTGTGTTTAAGTCTTCATTAGTTGATTAGCATCCACCTGTGTGAAATAAACATAAATATTAGATGAACATTTTAGTCAGAATTAAGTGTTTTGGTGTTTATTTTGGCATGTATAAGACAGTATAGCTTTTTATTATAGTATTATTTAAAAAGCTAAATTACTGTGTGTGTGTGTGTGTGTGAAAGAAAGAGAATCATAACACATCCCAGTTTTTGCTCTTTTAACTCCTGTTCTGAGGGTCATCTTGCTCTGATGCTCCAACAGCCTGTAGCCGTTCACACTCCGCCTGGCCCTGTGTGCACCAGCAGGACTGCTTCAGAGAGCGAGCAGACTTCGACGGGGAATAAGAGAGCAGATATTTGGCATGAGTGGGTGCATAATGACCTTTTTGATCTCTCAGTGTCCCTGTGGTTTTCTGAGCTCTCCGAGGAGATGGCACAGCGCTGACTGTATGAACTGGCCCATTTGGTCCACTCAGCATGATCCACAGGGATTGGAGTTATGTGTCCTCATTGAACAACAAAAAAAAATCCTTATTAAAAATGAGAACGTATCAGATCTTTTCCATTTAATTTCAGACCCATGGCACAGCAGTCAGCTGTTGAGTTGTTTGTGTAGGTAATGGAGGTTCTAGTTCAGCCTGTGGATTGTCCGTTTAAATCTAAATGTGTTCTTTAATATATTCATAATAGAATTTATTATTATGTGCATTTTTATTATCAACACTTTCTTTCACGCATTATCTTTTATTTTTTATTAAAGGGATCGTTTATCATTTAATCCCCCTTATATTTTCTGTATGACTTTTTTTTTTCTGGGTAACATTGTGTAAAAATTTCATTTTGGAGTGAACTGTACCTTTTGATATGCTCCTCGTTGCTAGTATCATCACAGAATACTGTCCATGCCATTATTCAGAAGCATTATTCGCAAATGTCATTCAGAGTACAAGAGGATTCAGTTGTGTTCAAGGCTACTCCTCATCTTCTCTGTTCATTAAACATCATTTCTTCAACCCTCGCATTTTCACTGAAAAACTTTCACCACGTTGAGCCATAACAGCCGAGTTCGAGGGGTCCGGCCGGGCCCAGCCCTGCTGCGCAGGTGGTGAAGTGGGCCAAAATAAGATGCTCCTTCACGCCGACTCGCACTTGGCCAATAAACGCCTAGTTCGTCATGTAAAGAACGTAGCGCCTGTGATGGGGTCACCAATATACACTCCAAATCCACTGCGTGTGATGGGCAGAGTCAGAGAGTGTGTGTCAGGCTGTACGTGACCTGTGCCCTGATACTTCTATCAGGATTTCCATTTTAGATACACAAAACGCTGATGGTGAGAAACACACAGTGCGGGTCCTAATCCTCTGTAGTAGCCAGCTCAACCTCTCTCTATGTATAGATTTAGTCGCGAACGCATTTGCACTTAATGTGGCTTGGTATTTTTAGGACTGGAGTCTGAAATGATTTTTTTTTTCTCCCTCTTCTCTATCCTACTGTGCAAAATACCAATCAAATTGAAGTTCAATCTCTTCTCTTGAAAAAGACTTGAGGATTAGCGTGTACCACTGATTTGTTCCTCATTTTTAATTTGTCTTTTGAAGGATTTGTAGTAATAAATTAAAGATGATGTACTCCGGCTAAAGCTTTTGCAAAGCTCTCCGATTTGCATTGTGGAGCCTTGCGCTTGTTTGTTACCATGGTAATTACAGTGATGACATTGTTTTCATTTAATGTATGGAAATTGTCACATTTACAAGTCCTAGTGTTAAATTGAGTGAACTGTAATAACATTATTTTGTTTGTGGATTTCTGCTTTAGCCTTATTTCGCTTAGTAGCTCGAAACCGAGGCTTGATCATCTTCCAGAGCCATGGCTTTCAGTCATAATGATGATAAATGCTCCGTGTGTTCGTGGTTGTCGGGGAAAGATTGTGATAGTGGGCCGAAGCGCTTTTGGCAGCATCGAGACACTTCTCTTTACCTTGCGATTAAGTCTCAGTGTGTTTTTTCCCGCTCTGGGCCAGAGAGAGTTAATCGATAGAAAGCTAGCTTGTGTTATGTAGCCCGTGTCATTTTGGCTCGGTTCTCCTGTTGACAGATGGGATCTCTGAGGGCAGCAGTCATAAGCTCCTATTGGCTATCAATCAGTTTATTACATCATTAATATCGCTCTGTCGTTTCCTTTTTATTCCTCTTCATGGGCGGATAAGTGTTTTTCTTTATGCCGGAGTACCCTTGACTCTGTTCTGACATGAAGAAGGATGACCAGGGATGCTGTTTTTTTTGTGGAGGACAGGAGAGGTATGAGGCCGTGCTTCTGGCTTGGCAGAGCTGTCTGTTCGGCTTGGCTGCCGTGAGCTCCCCTGCCCTGCCAGCCCTAGCAGAACCCACTGCTCCTCGTGCGGACCCCATGAGAGAATGACGTCCGAGTGCCCTTCTGAGACAGCTTACCCTGTCCACGGTGCGAGAATAAGGTTTTTACTTATTTGCTTTAATTATGAGCATATTCCTCAAACCAAACTCATTAGGAAAATGTGTGGGGACCTTTCTGCAAAATGATATTACGTACATTGCAAGTTTCGCGACACATTCAGAGTTGAATCAGGGGAAACGAAAGAGCTTTCAGTTTCAGTCAAAGTTAAATCAAACGTACAAACAGTGCTCTACCAGGTGAGCTACTGAGCAAGGCGCTCTAAGACTCCGTCCACACGAAGCCGGTGCGTTCCCTATCCGATCATTTTTTTTCCCCTCGTTCTAAAAAAAAAATTGTGTTAACATGAAACCACTGAAAACGGTGTAGTATATATGCCAGACCAGTATGGGGCGCTGTAATTCTGCCATAGAGATACACTATAAACAGGGAAGAAGACTTTGAGCATGCGCATAACCTTGCGCGCTGTATACGAACCAAGAAGACGACGAAGTTGGCGAGTGACGCAGCCGACACGTGATTTGATGACATCATCGATTCACAAAATATACCGATTAGCTTTGCACACGAAACTGCAAGGGTGTCGTTTTCAGATTTATCCACTTTGGGACCCGGTTTCAAAAAATTGCGGTTTCAGTCTCCTAACACGCCGGATCCGTGTGGACGAAACGCCAATACGATAAAAAAATCATACGTATACAGCGAAACGCGTCTCCGTGTGGATAGGCCCTTATACCAATGCATTCCAAGCGGTATATGAAGATCACGGACGACAGGTGATAAGGATCGAAGCTCACATGTACAGTACTTTAGAAAACTTGTCCCGTCTGAACAGTGTAATTCGGCTATACTGTACATCCGCGCTAAACTATCAAGGTGAAAGTCACCATAGCTTGCGTAGTATAGACACCCAACTTGAATAGATTAACAACGATATTTTTTTTATTGCGCGATAAGTGTCTTGCGCGATAAGAGTCTCACGTTAACGCCGATAACGTTAACATTTCAGCAGCAAAATTATTCCAGAACTTTACGACGTGAGTAAGCGCACCACTTAGTGATACATTTTGTTATTGTTGTTTGTTCTGATGGTGTGCTATGTTAGAGCTCACATGCAGTACTGTACATTAATATTGATGTATCGAAACCGAACCGTTACTGTGGCCAGAAAACCGTGATACTAACCGAACCATGGGCTCACTGTACCGTTGCATCCCTAATATATATATATATATAAGTGCTTTCAACATTAACATGTTAACGCATGAGATTAATCAAAAAATAGTATGTGTTAATATTTTTTTAACACAAATTATTCGTTCGGTAAGGTTTGACCGCAGCATCTTGTCATCTTCACAGCGCAGAAGGTAATCTGTGTGATAAGGGTACAGCAAACCAGTGCTGCAAGGGTCTTGGTTTTTTTTGGTTTGACTATTTTGAAAATGCAGTTGTGGGAAAATTACAGAGTTGTGCATGGCTTTCGTTTTTTTGGGTTTTAATCTACTGCGGCCACCCAAAGTGTATATGGACAAATAAAACACAAAATAGATCCCTTTACTAATGTGTCTTATACTCATAGTGTTTACCTGGCAACTTAATAATAGAGAGGCTGTAACATCACAAACAACATGAGTTTCAGCCAGAGCTTACATTAAAGGTGCAGTGTGTAATATTTAGGAGAATTTATTGGCAGAAATGCAATATAACATACAAAACTATGTTTTCAGAG
>JAUCMU010000125.1:22531547-22552037 GCA_032275025.1 Enteromius treurensis
CCGTGGATGGTTATGGTGGGTGATTACTGCGTTCACGATCCTCTCGAAACCATGTTTTTATCAAAACATAAACTTTAGTTTTCAATCTTATTTGTTGTATTATGTTGGATGTGTTACTTTTTACTTTTACTTTGTAAAGCACTTTGGGCAACTGTGTTGTATTTATATAGTGCTATATAAATAAAAGAAAGTATAAAAGTATATATATATATTTTTTTTTTCATTTAGAGCTGCCCTTCAGAAGCAACAGAAGATACTTAAGTGTTTCCCAAAGACAAAATACTGTAAGTCAAATTTACCCTGATCTTAAAAGTCAAAAAGTTCTCATCCCCATCTCACAATGCAACATTTACTTCAACAACAACTACTTTTCGCTTTTAAATGCAACATACTGTATCTCTAATTATTTATAATTAAAAATAAAATGTTGACCAGCTATTTTTACTTATTTATTTTTATTTTATATAGCAAGAGAGTGAGAAACAAATGGATATTTTATCCAAGTCAAACAACTACTTCCCAAACAACACATTACTCTTGGACTTACAGACTCCTGGATTAATCTTAAACCTCCTTGTTGCACTTCCTGAAAATGTTAATGTGATCTGGCTGATCGTCACGGGAGCTGGAAATGGAGTTGGAGCAGAATTCTTCAGCCTCAATCTGTCTGTTTGTGAGATTTTCTTCTGTCTGCAGTCCTTTTTGTTTCTAATCAGCAGAAGTATTCAAAATCTCTGGTTAATGTGGGATTTCTGTCAGGCTTTTCTGTCACCAGTCGTCCTCTGCTACAGTGTCTGATCTGTGTTGAGTGTTATCTGGCAGTGGTTCATCCTGTAACCTTTCTGAAGTACAAACCTCTCAGATACAAAGTGATCTGCTCCACTGTAGCCTGGATAATTATTTTTTTGACTTGTGTGTTTAATTTTTTAGCTGTCATTCACATTCGGATGTATTTGTTCATGTGGTGGTACTTGTGTCAGGCTCAGTTCACTTTTTCGCTCATGTTTTTCTGCTGTTTGGCTGTTCTCAGAGCTCTGAAGCAGTCAGGACCAGGAGAGAGAGTGAGAGAGGAGGAAAACCACATGAAGAGACGAGCATTTAATATCATTGTAAAAATCATAATGGCAATGCTCCTCGTATATTTTTCATATTTGTTGACAGCATTCAGCTATATTCTGACACAAGAGTACATTGCAGGAATCTGGTCTATTAGTCAGGTGTGTTTTGTGCTGGGTGGTTTGGTTCAGCCCCTCCATTATCTCCATAGGACTGGAAGACTACATTTTTGTAAAGCTCTGTAGTCCTTTTAGCTCTTTGTCCTTCATCTGTGGTAATGCAGGAACCAAATCTGAATCACTGCAAGATTCAAACCCATTGACTATTAACATATAGACCTATAGTCCTTTTAATACTTTCATGTTTGTTTGTCAATTTACTTCATTATGAAAGGTAAAGTGCATTTGCATTATTGCTTTTTTTAATTAGATAAATTCTCTACACTTCTCAAATAAACCAATATGCTGTAAGTGTCAACATGGTGAATGTTATTCATTTATTGCTCATCTTATTGCGAAGAGCTTCTTATCATTTTACATATTTACAGATATATTTTGGCACATGACCTAAAACATCCACTCATTAATGGCATTCATTTAATTAAAAAAAACATGGCAGAACCCACTTTAGGATAGTCTATTGTAGGGGTTTGATAATGGTAAATTGGTAGCACCTTAGTTACCCTCAGGCCATCCCAGATGTATTTGGACATAAAATACTATAATAACAGAAAATGTTTGCCATTAAAATAAGACTCCGAACAGATGATAATAATCCAAAAGTAAAAATCCAAAAGTAAACCACACAGTTATAGAGTCAATTACAGTTGTATAAAGCAAAAAGTTATATTTGTAATGAATTCATCAAGATGTGTTTAAATTCAAACACATTCAGCTAAAATCTATTCCTCTTTCCAAAATGCTGCTCCATAATATTGTATTTTACATAATACTTGAGTGATTAACTGTCCACTCTGGTTTATGATTTATCAGCATTTCTAAACTCAGTCCAATAGTTGTATACACTCATTATCTATCCTTTTAAGTATCACATATTCAGGGGCGGATTTAGCCTTTTTGGGGCCCAAGGCAAACACAGACATGGGGCCCTCTTCATCTTTCTCCCACCTTTTTTGTCAATCCATAAGAAAGACTTACTTGTAATTTCTCTTCAGCAGTCTTGACAAATCAATGATGTCTGGTCATCTGGAGTTACAGCTGAACAAAAAACAACAACAACAACAGCACAACATTTTAACAAATATGTCCACTGTACAATCTTATTTGCATACTATATTACCTGTGCAATTATACGTATTATTTATTCACAAGGAAAAGCTGCCATTGGTTGTCATTTACCTTGGTTTCCAAGCAGGTTCTCTGATAGAATCTCCTAACTGGATCTGTTTGCCCAAACAGGAAAAGATGTTTATAGCCTTTTATTTTGTGTTAATAAAGGGAGAAGAAACACACAATCCATAAGTCTAAATGATCAACTATAGACACACAAATGTAAAATTATATTCTGTTTAACATGTTTACCTTTTTCTCCTCTGACTTTATCTTTCTCTCTCATGGAAAAGTAATTTAGGGTTTTCTATCTTGTGTTACTAGAGTGATAAGGAACACACAATCCATAAGTGTAAATGATCACCTATATACACACAAAAGTAAAATAATGTACTGTTTAAAATGTGTACCTATTTCTCTGACTTTCTTTTGCTCTCTCTTTTCTGTATCTGAATTGCTCTTCATCTCCCTTGTCTTTGTGTCAGTCTTTTTCATATTCTCCCTTTTCTGTTTGTCTTTGTCTGCCTGTTTCTTCAGCTCACATATCTTTATGTATTTGTTTTCTTTTCCTCTTTCTTGAACATATTTTTATGCACATTACGTTTCTCTTACTTTCTCTTATAAATACATTCTGCTTTAATTGGTGAGGGACAAATAAAAGGAATACTAGGCTTCTGCTTTATTTTTTGTGTCCAAAGTACTCAGAAGAGTGATGAATATTTTTATGGACTTAATTTTAAAATGTATCATACACCATGCTATGTTGTGTATGGCTGGGATGCTCAGTTCAGAGGTAGGTGCTAAAATCTGGCCTAACGAGCTTTGGCCTCAGCAAATCTTGCAACCACAGATTCCATATCCAGTGACTTCCTGACTTCATACTCGATGGAGATGACAGCAAGTGCAGACAGCCTGTCCTGAGACATAGCTGACCTAACGTATGTTTTTATTAGTTTCAACGATGAGAAACGTCTCTCACTTGAAGCTACTGTTACAGGGAGAGTGAGAAGTAGTCTTAAAGCTATACCCAAGTTTGGATATACGTCAAGTATGTTCTCTTTATATATGTAGTCTAGCATCTCAAATGGTGAAGAGATATGGGTTGGAAAGAACCTAACTGCACCCTTTTTCTCAAGCTTCAGGTCTTCTGCATCAATGTCATCCAATTTCTGTTCTATTCTGTGGCAGCATTCATCCAGCTTCCCTTCATTTTCAGTGCTTCTCATCTTTTCAATAGAGTAGATAAATCCATAAAGCTTATGGAAGATTTCCATGTTGGAAAATCTGTCCTCTATTGTGACAAGAGCTGTATCTACTAGAGGCAAAAAAAAAACTGTCTTTTGAAGAGCTCTTCTGCAGTTGACTGAGTGTGCTCTGTTCCTTCATGCTCAAACTGTTTAGTTTTTCTTCTCTGACGCACCTCAGGCCAGCACATCTCCACCTCAAGCTTCTCTGCTATCTCCCTAGCATCTGTTTCAGCAGAATTAAATCCATCATTGCGAAATTCCTGAACAAACTCTTTCACCGCCCTGATTTCTTCCCTCGCTGTCTCAACTGAAACTTTGGGGCTCTGCAGGATCTTGCTTTCTTTATTTATCTGGAACAACACATTGTACCAAACGATGGTACTTACCACTAAAGGCAATTTCTGCAGCTCCTGGCAGATGCTTTCAGCTGTTGAGACAACATCTGCATCTCGTTTCTTTGTGGCATACTTCTTTAGAGCAGATAATGCCTTTACAATTTCCGGCAACTGGTAACGAACAGCTTTAACAGCTTCAACTCTGCACTCCCACCTGGTGGCTGACAATGCCTTCAGTGTAAAATTCTTGACACGTTATTTGAGAATGGTCCAACGGTGAACTGAAGAGCCGAAAAGAGTGTAAAGCCGCTGTAACAGCCCAAAAAAACTGATGGACATCACAGAAGACTTGGCTGCATCACCAACAACAAGATTTAGTGTATGACAAAGCATAAAGCTTTGGGGTTTAGTTCCAGCACTCTCTTTTGGACTCCCTGCTTTTTACCTTGCATGTTGCTCCCATTATCATAAGTATGGCCACAACAGTTGTACAGATCCAATCCTAGAGTTTCTAGGTGGCCTAAAAATGTCTCACATAAGCCTTTTCCTGTTGTGTCAATTGCTGAAGAAATCCAACTGAAGAAATCCAGTGTTCATGGATGGAGACACCCTTTGATAGCTCACAATTAACAATTCTTAGCACTACTGATAGCTGTTCACTGTGACTGAGGTCTGGTGTGCAGTCCATGATCACTGCATAGTATCTGGCTGATTTTACTCTCTCAACAATTGCATCAGTTATACATTTTGCCACAATGGAAATTATCTCATTTTGAATCTGTTTACTTAAATAAGTGTCACTTAGCTCTTTTGTCTGAATTCTCCTCAAATGCTCTCGCATGACTGGATCAAATTGAGCAATTAATTGTACTTGTCCAAGGAAATTTCCATTACCTGACTCAAACAATCTGTCAGAGTGGCCACGAAATGCAAGATTGTGGTCTGCTAGATGGTTTACAATTGCAATAAGTCTTCTTAAAATCTCTTTCCAGCGGTTGACTTCAAAAGCAATTAAATCTTGGTTTATCTGATCTATAGCTGTGTTTTTTTGTAGTTTTTGTGAAAGATTATGCCAAGTACCCATGTTTGTTGCATGTTCAGCTGACCTCTCATGCGGTCTCAAGTGGGCTGCAAGATTTTTCCAGTTATTGAACCTATCCCCACTAAGCTGAGTGTCCTTTTCTTGATTACCAAACAGACGGCAACAAAAGCACATAACACAGTCATTTTTTTCACTGTACACGAGCCAGGACCTCTTTATCTTTTCTCCATTCTTCATTTGCAGGTAATAGTAACTGCTTGTAAATCTTCGCCCTTCTTTATTTTTCGGATATATTCTTTCCTTGATCTGAACTGGGCCTCTCTGCACTATTGAGCAGTGCTCTTTGTCAGTGAGGTGTTTTGGCCACAGTGATGGGTCTTCTTCAAGTGTGACTGTAATAAATTGTTCAGAATGACTGCTGGTAGTAGTCAGTTAATCAGCTGTATTACAGTCTTTGTCAAAGACATTACTATAATCACTCAAAGTGAACGTGGAAGTTCGCTTCATTTTAGCTCATTACAATCGCCGTCTGTCAATCACGTACGTAGTTCTGCAGCAAATGCAGAGTCAAGGCAAAACATGGAATAGTCCAATAGTAGTGGGGTTCGGGGGGAGTGCCCGAGTGCCCATGCAATACTAATTATTTCTTTGAGCATGCTGATGCCTTTTCAGCGAATTTTTTACATTTGTTAGAGAGTAAAAAAAAACACCGAACAAAAATTTTTGGGGGGCCCTCTTGCAGCTCTAGGCCTAAGGCAACTGCCTACCTTTGCCTAATCGCAAAGTCCGCCCCTGCATAAGGTTAAGGCAGCGAGAGCGGGATGAATTAAATAAATCGCTCTACACGTACTGTATATATTAGAAGCTGTCCTTTAGTATTCTTTTACAAACCTGTACACCACACATGGATAATAACTGACCACGAATAGAAAATAGAGCAGACTTGCAGCATTTTTTAGACATTAATGTGGTCTCTTGCTGTTTTTTGAACAATTAAAAATTTGGCTAAGAGTGTGTTGTAACGCAAGAATTATTGAAAATGTACCGAGTAAAATATTACTGAAACTTGAAAAGTAATGCCTTACACTACTGCGTTACAGCAAAAAGTAATTTATTACTGTAATATATTACTTTTGTAACGCGTTACTCCCAACACTGGAAATGTGTTTTATAATAAAATAGAAATCGATTAAATAGCAATTTATTAATGTGACGACAAAGCTGAATTGACTCCATTCTTCAGTGTCACACCGTAAATGCTGATTTGATGCATAAAAAAACATTTCTTGTTATTACTATTGTTAAACGCAGTTCCAGGATTCTTTATTGAACAGAAAACAGAGTTTATTTGGGATAGAAATATTTGGTCTTGATACCTACACTGTCACTTTCAGACAATCTTGTTCAAAAATCGTTCTGACCCACTTTATTATACTTCAATTAAATAAACATATATATTTATGCTCTTTTTGAGTCTGACATGAAAGTTATGGTGACTCACACAGTAAGTGAGTCAAATTCAATAACAGATTCAAGAATTTTTCAGACTGATTCACACAGATTTCTAAATCAGTTTTTATCCATTCATTAATTAATGGACAACAGAATGTACTGACTAATAATATATAATAATGTTGTATTAGAAATGCATTATTCATTTGGGATATAGTTCATTATTACATACAGTATAATGTCATTTTACATTAATTTTTCTTTAGCATCTTCCTGCGCTGTGACTGTCTTCAGAAGTTGACCCTCCCCCAGGGTGGAAATCACACCATCAGTACAGTTTTCCATCACAAAAGCCTGTCTGCTAGCTAGCAGAAAAGCCACCAGCTTCTTCCAGTGGCACACTGCATTTTTTTCAGAGGAAAGTGAGAAGGGATAAGGAAAGGAGAGAGAAAGAGAAAGCCAGAGAGAGCGAAGGAGGGGTTTCAGGGGTGGTAGTGAAACAAACAGATGGGCCAAAGATCATTTTACACACACAAACCCCCTCAGCCACGGACTCTCTCGAATCTCTCTCCTCTTTCCGAAGAGGTGTGTGAAACTCAACTTAACTCGCTCCACTTCCTCTTTAGCTTCCAAAAATGTTTCAAATCATTTTCCATCTGTATCAGTTCGTGAGGTTGTGCTTGTTTGGCCGCTGGTTTTTATGGCTTGTTTGCTGACTCCACAGACAGAAAGCATAATACACGTTATTCAGCATCAAGATGACGTGCAGTGCAGATTCTGAAAATTGCACACGGTTATTTCTGTTGTGTAATTTTGGAACATGTTGATGTTGTGGATAGTTTTGTCAACGTTCTATTGCTGTATTTAGAACTGTTTTGTTTTGCATATGTGTATTCAGTATGTTCATGTATTAATAAGAAGGGTGTCATTTGTTTATTAAGGTGCTTGTTTTTCCTCTTTTACATGAAAATCAAGCTTTAAATTGTACATTGTATTTGTATTTAGTTTAAAAGATAATAAGGATAATGACAAAAAACGAATTTCCTTACATGTTTATCAGCCAAAATGGCTTGATTAGAGTCACAAGGGGCTGTTTATCCTTTGAACGTGATTGATGGATGTTGTTAGATCTGAGGTCCCTCTGTCTGCCGCTATTGTGATGTGCATACACATGACAGCTTTATGGGCTGCTGAACCCCGGCTCTTTGTAGCATCACCCTGGAGACCGGTTGCCATGTAAGGTGGCAAGTTTATGGATGGGTGCTGCTTCACGAAGCCCACTGAAACCAAATGTTATCTCTCTACCAATTGATCTGAATTTGCGTGTGTGTGGAGTTAGGGAGGATATTTGGTTTTCCTCTGTCCTGTTGATGCAGCACTAATTATGCCTATAAGTAGCAAAATATGGAAATGATCTGGAACAATGATGTGTCAGGGAATTAGACAATCTGATTGCACAGCTAAATTGCCTGCGCTATCTTGCTGGGATTGGACGAGGAGACCGAGTCTTATCAAATTGAATTTCAGCAGTAATATCTGGGATTTACATGGAATTACCCATTCCGGAGCAACCTCATTAAATCATCTCTGAAAGGTTATTACTCACCAATGAAAAAGGCAGAGCTCGAATGCGAATGTAATACAATTAAGCATTACCATCACACGAATGGCATTTCTGAGGGAACCCTGGCCTACGAGTTACTCGTGGGTTTATGTGACCCTTTTTTTTTCTTCCTCCATTTAAAAACAGAGCCGTGGTAATCTAAGTGGATTATCTCGAGACAAATCCCGGTGGTCTGCAGTTTCTTGAAGGAAATAGAAATCGTAGGCTGGCACTTGTTTGTTTACCTTTTCAAACTGTTTGCAGCTGATAAAACCTTCCCCAATCTCGCTTTTCGACAAATAAGAAGTAAAACGCCGCTTCGTTTAAACGGTATAATCTCGACACACGTACAACCCCGTTTGTCTGCGGCGTTCGTGTAAGAAATGCCTCTGATTTGCTTTCATAAACCATTATCCCATTAAGCGGTTTAATTTGAATGCTTCATTTAGTAGTCTTAAATATGCCTGTGGGGGCTGTATGCGTTGACCTGGTTCCATGCGCTCTCTAAGTGAAGTATGACATGTTGAGAGCAGCTTGGGGTTACCTGGGGTCAGCTATTGTGCATGATAATGAACTTGTTACAGTTAATAGTGCTAGGCAGATGGCTGGTAATGACTGTTTATTTGACATAACATTTTAATTAGAGTAACCGCTGCTTGTTCTGAATAATGGAGATCCATTTTAAAGGTCGCACTCTCTTCTGCTGCGTTGGTAATGGATTTGAGCTTATGTAGAACCACGTATCAGACGATAGGAGCTGAATGTGATCCGTGTTCGCCTTTACTGCACTGTACCTTTGAGGTTTGAGTGGATAGATATTTCGCTTTGTTGCATCATCTTCCTATATGGTGCATTTAGACCCCATGGGCTGGGGAGGGTGAATGTGGCGGTGTGTTTTTCTGCTTGTGCCTGTGCGTATGCTTGAAGAAAGCCCATGAGAGTGTGCAGGTCAGAGGTCAGTCAGTCTGCTCAGCACGTGCCAGCGCCCTGATCCAATCCTCTTACCCAGCATCCTCTTTGCCTTTCTGCTCGCACGTGGCACTCACACTGTGACGGCTAAAACGTCCTGTGTTGTACGCCATCCTCTGACGCGGTGCAGCCGATCACATCGAATGGTGTGTAATCGCATAACTTGTCCGATGTTAAATGAGTTCTGCGAAACATCAATTACTTCTGTTCCATTTTCAGAAGCTTTAACATCATTTGTAGTGCAGTATATAACCCTGTACTCAATCGATCAGCCAACCGTAGCTCACAGACTGTGCTTGTCCGTTTGTAATGCCGGAGCGTGTTGCGTAATGATGACTCTATGTTGAAGTTTTAAGCAATATTTAATAAGGCTTAATGCAGCTTTAGATTAAGAAGAAATCTGCATGCATGTAGAGAATCCTGCTTCTTCAGCGCAGCCAGTATTTACTGGTCAAACAGATTACCATCACAAAAGACAAATTAGTTTAGTACTTTGTTGACATTCCAGACTCCGTGGGTAACAGTTGGCACAGATAGAGTTGGCCGGGCTCTAGACTTGATGAAACGGTCTACAACAAACACGGTACATGAGATTTAAATTGAATTCTCATTGGGGAAAAAACGCTGCAATCAGTTGTACATGTGTTTTTGCTGTAAACTTCCTGAAACCTAAGGTGAAGCTTGTTGCTTTGCAGCTCAAGGGAAGCTTGTGATTTGCGGTAGATGGGAATAATGCACATACATGATCTCAGGAAGCTGCGTTTCCTTGTGAAACGCTCACCTCCGCTGGAGTTTAGTGCTGGGCTGTCGGGTCACGCTCATTTCCAGTGAACCTTTTTCCCCAAAGCGTTGCGTTAAATAGTCATCAGCAGGGCTAAATGAAATCTGTTTTTGTAATACAGGGAAAATTTCACAAGGATTGACTTCACAAGGAAGAGTGGCGTTTAATTTGCACTTCTCATATTATTGCATTTTACGGTGTCAGCATCTTGTCAGCATTTTTTTTCACAAACTGTGGATAATGTACAACAGGTAAACATATCAGCATTGTGGAAGCACTTCATCTTGACCATAAAGCATTTTAAAGTAGTAAAATGTCAGATTTGTTCCGCTAAACTTGTTGGTGGCGGCTCATTACCAACTAAGTTTACTGCTCTCCCACTGGTTTATTACCTGAGAATACAACACCCAGTTACTTAATTACCCAAATTAAACAAGTGACTAACTGGAAACTTTACATTTTTGGCTTTTGTTTCTGTAAAAAGTTAATTTTCACTGCACACATACAAATATACTACAGTTCAGTAGTACAGTATAGTGCCGTTTTTTCATGTGTTCCTGCATCCTGACAAACGGGATGCATTTTTTTTCTCTTAAGTTCCATTAATAATTGTTTGCTTTTTATTTGAGGGAGGGTTTCTGATTGGATAAAAACTATGCAAATATTTAAACTTTGCCAAAATTGAATTCATGGTCGAATCCAAGCTCATATTGCCTTGGGTCTCTATCCAATCAGAACCCAGTCCCTGTCCTACTTTATTTTTTCATTGAGCCTTTTCACTCAGACGTATGTCACAATGTGGAAGAAAATACTTTTTGCTGCTACCTTCTAATTTTAAGAAGAAACTGCACATTATCTATCCGAATCAACACAAGAAATGCTGAAAAAAATCATCAGTGACCTTAAGCTTTTAGTGATTCTTCATAAAGATCTCATTGACCCTCAACCAGTCAAATGCCTTCCTGCTTTTCTTATATTCATCTGTAGCATTTGCCTTCTGTTTTGTTTCTGGTTTTATTTTCCAAATGACATGAACTTTTGACTTCACACTCTGAGATGAAAGTTTGAGATGAGAGAGACGAGGACGTCTGATGAAGTCAGTAAAGTTACCATCTCATTGTGGAATTCTGAATTTCACTCACACTGATGGCTGAGCATCAAAGAGAGACAAAGGATATTACAAGGACATTTCCAGACTTCCTCGTATCTGAGAAATTCTTTCTTTTTACTCTTCTTTCTTCTGCAAGCCACTGGTTTAGATAAGTCCGTTTGATTTAATTAACATAAGCGAGCCTGTGTGTGTGTGTATATGTTTGAGCATGTGACTTGTGGATGCACTCACGTTCCTGTGGCCTGCCTCACATCCTCTCTGTTCTATTAAATATAATCTGCTTATTATTAGCAGCATCAACACGCAGGCACGCGCGCACACACACAGCCCTGTTCACTACTGTGTGATTCAGTAAGACTTGGATTTCTTCTGCTGGATCCAGGCCTTCTGTACACATCTATATTAAGCTGTGTTAGTCAGAAGCTGATCTCAGAAGACACGTCTAGTGATTGCACCCGTGTGATATCACCTGTTTGAGAAAATCTATTAGTTGGCCTAATGTAACCCCGGAGCTTGTGTTCCTCACCTGGGACATTAAAAACTTTACCAACATTCCCCCAGGTCAAATCTCCATCCCTGTCTCTTCCCCAGAGAAGAAGATCATGGCTGCTCTGCCACCTTTCACTGTAGTGGCACCTAAACGCTCCTCTCCCAGGAGCGCTGCGTAAAGACACCAGTAAATATTGTAAGTGTTACTGTTGTTCTAGCCTTCCCGAATGATGTAGCCTTAGCGACCGAAAACAAAGGTGAATGTGTGAGAAGAGTCTCAGATTCTCAGCTTATATAAAATAGCAAATTTTACTAAAAATAGTACAATTTGAGCATATATTGTGTAAAATAAACGTTTGACTTTTTAGTAATTAAATTAATTGATCATGTATGTTGAATTTATTTAACAAATATATTATTGTATTTCATTGTATACATTTTATGTATTGGTTTTGATCACCAAGGCTGCAAATATTTTATTCAAAATATAATAAAAATAGTAATATTTTAAAATACTATAACAGTTTTAAATAAATGTTTACTATTTGAATATATTTTGAAAAGTAATTTATTCCTGTGATGGCTAAGCTGAATTCTCAGCAGCCATTAATTAAGCTTTGCTGAAGGATTGAGTGCACACCAACGCGCAAAACGTCAAGTGCGAAAGTGTCATCTTTTGTGGTTTGACACACCACGTTAAAAAATGGCATGTGCATGGAGCTAGTGACAGTAAAACACGACTTGGTGGCACTTAAGCACAAAGCGGTCTTGTCCAGCACACATTGATACACATTGACACGTTGATAATGATGAAGAGGAACTAAGTAGGCGAAGAAGGCAAGACAGTGACTACAAAAATCAATCTAATGTCTGGGAGTGGATTTGCATGTCCACTCGCTTCATCAGCAGTGAAAATCGCTTGGGTATGAACACAAAGACGCGTCTAAAATGTCTTGAAAAATGCTGCCGGTAAGCACATTCGGTAATTGTCCCAGGTAAACAAGTTTTTTTTTTTTGCTGTTGCTATTATTAAAAAGTTGTCAAGTGGTCTATATTATTAACAATTTAATTGTAAACTTATTTTATTTTATTTATCTAGTAAAAGTAAATTTAATGACTCCTTTTAGTTTAAGGACTTGTTATATTATCAGTAGGGTTGGGACTCCCTAAAAATTAATCTAATTAATTAGAGGCTTTGTAATTAATTAATCCAAATGAATCGCAGTTTAATCGCAAATAAATATTTAACCTGAGAACAGTGAGAAGTACGTTTTTTTCATATGGATTTTCAGTATACCATTGAATAATGACTGAATACATTAACTTAAGCAACAAAATATTGTTTATTTTTGTTCAACCAAGTCAAACAGACCAATATTGTGCCGTGCGTGATTTCACATTGAGCCGTATATACTACACACAAGCCGTTGTTCACTGACGAGCTGCGCAAAACCATGTTCATTATCAGCGTGGATTTGCGCAGCTCGTCAGTGTGTAGTATATACGGCTCAATGTGAAATCATGCACCTGATGGCATTTACCGCTGATTACAGGAGCGGCTTTACTGACAAACGCGCAAACATATCGGCCGATCTGAATCGGTGCATTCTTACTTTCAAGTACATTCAGAACATTACAAACGCTAGTTGGTGCTCCAGTATTATCTGTCCGCCGAAACTCATCCAGTGAGAAACGTTCCGTGGTGCAAAAATAAGTGCGATTAAAATGCGTAAAAAAAATTGTACGCGTTATTTTTGTGTAGTTAATCTAAATCAACTAAATTAGAGATCCAGTAGTTTTACCCTAAAAGTTTTTCAGAGCCAAAACTACAGTAAAATTCATTTAGCGGAATAATATATTGACTTTATACACTGCAGTTCTGGCTGCATGCTCGGAGTAGCGCATTGTTTTGAGTGTCACACAGGTGGTTTGCAGTCATTTAATCTCTCTCGGCGCGCTTACGCCATGTGCAAAATTATTGTGGAACGGCACACTAATTTCTGAAATTGGCATCCCAACTTTCTGCCTGCAGTGTGTGTGGTGTTAGCGTGGCGCTCCCGCACATGCCGCGCCACTAAATGAATTCTCCATGCATAAGAGAATTGTTCTCATCTGTTTCTCATCTCCTTTGATGGAACCTAATGGCTTTCCAGGAAATGAAATTATGCAGTCATTTAGTGACAATGCAAAGTGTGCAGAGCGTTTTGTAGCACGGGTGTGTGTTGTTGTTTTTCCGTCTGCACAAGAGGAGCAGCACAGAGATGCCAAGATGTATCTCGCTATCCTTTTGTTCAGCTGAGGGAAGGAAAAAAAAGATTTGTCCCAGTGCTCGGCTTATCTGTACGTATCTCGTACTGCATGTGATTTATTTATTTATTTGCTTTTTAATTATTCCTTAAGGCTGAGCGTGAAGCTGTACAGTGCTCTGGTTCCCTGGTGTGTAGCGTAGAGGCAGGTGTACGTGTGGAGCCTCTGAGGGCCGCTCCTCTGGCTGCTACTCTGATTGCGACCAGGTGCTGCTCAGGTGCACGATCCTGTAGAGCAGCTACACAACACAGCAGGGCCGCAGGTGCATCTGAGAACTCTCTCTCTCTCTCTCTCCACCTCCTCCCTGTATGCCTCCATTTCATCCTTCTCCTGCCTGTCACTCATTCCTTCCTCTCTCTGCTCACTAATGCACCCTATTAAGCATGTCTGTCTTCCACCTACCCTTCCAATTATGTCATAATTGACCCTCCCTTTGTGTTCGCATACACTACTATTCAAAAGTTTGGGGTCAGTAAAATTTTCAAAATGTTTTTGAAGTCTCTTTTCAAGAGATGCTTACCAAGACTGCATTTTTTACACAAATATTGCAAAAGCAGTAACATTGTAAAATATTATTACAGTATATTCAAAATAACCAAAATTCATATTTTCTGAATAAGAAAAAAAAGTCCAAAGGTTTTTAGAGACATTTAAAGACAACACCTCTTAGCACATGCTATTATTGATTCTTCCAAGTTAACATGTTTAATGCTAAAACACCTCTAAGGACTGTGTTCTTTCATTAAAGGGGTCATGATCGCATACCCATTTTCCATAAGTTGATGTGATTTTTTTTTATGGTCTTAATGTATATGTCTATAACATGCTTTGATTAGAATTTCTTAATGGTAGTGTATAAAACACCTTTTTTTTATCAAAATCAGTTCTATTTTAAGCCAGGCATTCGAGTTTATGTTGCTTTAAATGATAATGAGCTCTGCTGACCCCGCCCCTGTCTTATGTACGGTGACGAGCAATACGGTTTACTTTGATGTGAAACTGGCCAACTAGCAAGTTATTAGGAAAGGGGATTTGCAAAGAAAACACTTACTGTATATCAATTAGCATGAACATTTGCATGCATTTATGTATATCGGGGATCATCGCATTTCGTTCAAAACGAACGTAACGTCAATCCTCTGCATCTTCAGCGGCTCAGATGTCGGGAGTAAAGGAGACTGCAAGATTCATTATTGCATCCAACAGCAAAACACCTCAGCCGCTTAATCTGAGACATCTTGTCTTCCCCTGCACCGGAGTCAGCGCAACACAAAAACAGCCATGTCAATGAACTATCGTGGGAGGGTCCTGTGCAGAACCACGTCATTCTGACAGGAATCTCAGAAAAGTGATTTGAGAGGGAATAAAAAAATAAAATAAAATAAAAACTACATTTATGATCAAACTATTGGTATGTAAAGTGAATTTTGTATCCGATGACCCCTTTCAATATCTATATCTATATGACCTATATATATATATATATATATATATATATAGATCTCTTTTTAATAATTGTTGATTTAACTGTTGAACAATTCCGCTGTAAAGTGACGTGATTTGTAGATGTTTTGATGCAATTAATCCATAATCATATTCATTGTTGATTGTTTTCATTATTATTATCAATTAGTTGTTGCAGACCTTGCTATATAAACAAGCACTATAAATACATTTTCAGACATTTTCTCTCTCTTGTCAGCATCTCACGGCATGAGTGCTGATTTTAAATTGCTGTGTCAAGTTACAAGAAGCTCCTTTTTTTAAAACACCCCTCTCCTGCATCTAGCTATTTTTGAATGCAACAGCACGTTCTGTGTGAACAGCCCCTCTGATTTAGTGAAGGTTGTGAATACTTCAACAAGGCACTGTACATGACATTTGAGCAGTCTCAACTTTAGCCGTTCGCACACAGGAGTGTTTAAGATGCTGGAAGCAATGTGTGCTGACACAGGCTCAGAGCAGACATCTGTAGTGCTGTGGGAGTCTGGTGGCACTAGTGTGAAGTGTAGTGGATGTAGCTGGTCATTATGCAGAGCTCCAGGGTGCGCTTATCTGTTACTGCGCTCAACCAAGCGTGAAGAGCCCAAGACGGCCTGAAAGGCCACAAATCCCTCTCCTTCGCTTCTTCTTCCAACGACGCCCCTCCTCCCTTCCTTACATCCATCCACCCGTCATCCGCCCTTGCCCTGGCTTCCCCAGGCTTGGGCCTCTGTGCGGAGGGGGTGAGACGAGCGGTCGGCTGGCCGGCCAGCTGCAGAGATCAGCTGTGGCCTGGTGCGCTCATGTCTGCGGTGCTGTTCGCAGAGGGCCAGGAGAGCTCAGAGTCGTGCGGGGGAGGGCGGCAGAGCTGATAGAGCCCTGCTGATAGAGAGGTCCTGGAAGCCTGCTGTCACAGGCCATTGGGGGTGACTGAAATTACCGCCTGAGCTAATCTGTCTACAATGCGTCTGCGCCGTCTATAGAGTTCTGTTATCAAATGTACAAGCAGGGGGAAAAAATCCTGACAGTAAAAACAACAAAAATATTAAGGCCATTCTGAAAGCTTAAGCCAGAAACCAATATGGTGATGTACACGCTGAGCCTTCACATGCAAGCTTGCGGTCCCGTTGTGTGTGCATTACTGTGGTTGTGTCCGTCCAATTAAAGCTAACGTATCAATGTATTTCCACGCTAATGAAAACCTGGAAATATCATGGAAGTTCATGGAAATTTCTGTTGCTAATAAAGATTTTGTGTGTGATTTTGTTTTTGATGTTTATATGTGTACATGTTGAATATATATTTGTTTGTATAAATACAATTATAGATTTTTGTGAAATATATATATAACTGTTTAGATGAAAATAGTAAGTTGTTGTTTTTTTATAGAAAAATTATTTGAAATAATTTTTTCTATTTGAAATAAATGTGTTTTTCAACGAAAAATACGATAAATGTGTTTTTCAACGAAATTCAGATTCCTCGCAAATGATAGGCAGCATAACTGTTATTAACCTGATTATTAGAATGATATCTAAAGGATCTTTTGACATTAAAGACTGGAGTTATGACTGAAAATAATTCTTTGCCATTAAAAGAAATGAATTACATATTTAAAAAATATATTAAAATAGTACAAAACTAAGTTGTAATAATACTTCACAATATATTTTTTTTGTTTGGTAGTGGTACATTGTATTATATCTCTATTGTTTCTTAAATACCTTAGTAATTAATTTAAGTACTGAACTTATTGCTGTTCTTCTATTATCTACTCAACACGACAATTGGAAAAGTCATAAACTGATTAGTCAATGGTGTTTATTTTAACTAAATAATATTCCATTTAACCACTGGGATTATTTTAGCTAACTTGCTATATTTTCTCTTTTTTTTTTTAAATGCATCCCATACTTGTGTCTTGACACATATTAGCATTCAGCTGCATGAAATCCAGCCTGTGTAGCTGGAATCGTGTGAGTCAAAGCTCTTGTGCAGTGTATATTTCAGGCCTTAGAATATTTAGAATTCTTGTGTCCCTAATATCTTGGGCCCACTAGTTCAACTTATGATGGCGCCCAGAAATGTGCCAGAAATCTCAATAATGCTGAATGACACATGAAAAGGCGACGCCTACATTCTGCATCCATGTGCAGCACAGTTGAATTTACTCAGTAACACGAGCAGCATGTGGCACTTTGGGCTTTGATGACTGTATCATTAGCTGGCATTATTTAATCCAATCCCGTTACATGCATAGCCAAGCCTGAACAAAACAACCCCCGAATCTGCTTTCAGTCTTGACTGGAGTGTGTATATGAAGGATTCTGTGCTCTGTTTCTCTGTCCTTTATGTTTCCTTTGCTGTTTTCCTCCATTCAGCATCCTGCATCAATGTCTCCACCCATCATCCTCTCCTCTCGTTAACCCCCTCTTTTCCACTCATCTATCGCCATTTTTAATCTCTCTGTCTCGATTTCTGGTGTGTCCACTCTCTTTTTCCATCTTATTCCACCTCCCCCCTCAGTTCTGTCCCTTGGTACTCAGCAGCAGTTCATGCCAATGAAAATGTTAGTGATTGTTAAATGAAAATGCAAAGTTGAAGGCCAGTGATTCATTAGGAAGGAATTCTGTCAGTGAAACAAATGCAGTCTGGACCCAGAGCACCCTGCTGCTGTCAATGACTTTACCAGACTCCTCTCTCTTTCTCTCTCTCTGTCTCTCGCTCTCTTTCCTTCTTTCTGTTTCTCTGTTTCTGTCTATCTCTTTCAACTTTGTTTCAAACTACTTTATTGGCATGATTGTTTTCTACACTTTATTTCCAAAACATCAATACAAATGAAGAACAGTGATGAAAAATGAATGGTAGAAATAACATCTCACATACTGTACAATAAAACTAAATAAAAATAAATAAATTCAGCAAGAGAATTCCTTTTTTAGTTACTTTGTAGTTGTATTCAGATAATACCTTATTCCTTTCATATATATATATATATATGTATACCTTTTTATTATTTATAAATTAGATATTATATATAACTTTGAAAACAGAACTTCAAAATTAAAGTAAGGCTACATGTATATTGTGCAAACTGATATAGGCAGATATTGAATATGTAAATGTGTAATCACCATTTTATTTGATGGTGAATTTTATGATATCAAATCTTAAAAGAAAAAAAAAATTGCAGAAATATATTACTGCTACATAGTAGAATGTAGTATTTCTTAAAAATAATAATAATGCAATCAAAACATCACAATATCATGAATTTTTCATTCATATTTTAATGTAAACAGGACACTTTTTAAAAATAAATATTTTTTACAGTGTAAAAGATTAACCAAATTTTATACATTTGTATAAATTAAAAAACACAAACATTTAAATGGAAAAATTTGATTTTAAAAATCTATTTGAAATTGATTTGATTAGCAGCTATTTAGTAGTATTATATATTGTATTTAAAATTACAATGTTTTTCTGCGTGTCCACTATAAAATCAAAAGATCAAAAAAGTTTTACATTTTCGATTATACTGCCCAGCATTAAAAAAACACTAATTATTAAGCTACATTTAAATTTTGAATAGCGAATGTCAAAATAAATATTTAGTTTTTATATTCTATTTCATACTCTTGACATAGTGTAGATTTTAATATTAAACAAAGTTGACATTAAATAAAAAACATCATTTATTATTCGTAACCTGAACATTTTTAATGGCTTCTCTGTATCCACAATTTTTAATGTTTGATATGTGTTGAATTGCTTACATCACTGCCCCTGTAGCTTTTCAGCACATCGCAGCCATTGAACAACATTACACTTTGGAGGTATTCTCAGACACCGTGTCCAGTGGAAGACGATCTCCCCCCACAGTCTTTCATGCGTAGGCATGCGGTGTGTAGCGATGTTGGAGCATATGTTCTTCTGAAGGCTCATGGCTAATGGGCTGTGTTGAGTATAATTACGGAACGACCTGTTGAAATGAGAGGGGGCTCATGGGATGGACAGTAGGGCTTCTGGCTCCCACCTGTGTGTAGCCGAGCTCCTGCTGTGCCCCACAGGTGTTGTTCTTACATATACACACACTTACATGCACACACACCTGGCTCGGGGTCTCAGGTGGTGAGCGTGCAGTCAGTCTGCCTAGAAATAACCCATCCTCCCCCACAACTAATCCAGAGAGGAGAGATGAATCTCATGAATGAGCGGCTGTGTGTAAGACTCTCCAGCGTTATCTACACATACAGTGTATTCAATCCAAGGGCTGGCATTGTTTGTGAAGGAAAAAGAATGCAACCCTCCGATTTAAACCCTTATGATAAAAACACACATAGTTGCAGTTTTTACAGTTGCTGCACTTTTATAAAGACTCCACATCATCCTCATTTGCCCTGTAATAAGGCAGAGAGCGATACATGTTTTTAGCATTTTCCGTTTTAAAATATCTTTTTTCATACATATTCTTCGAATTAATTGTTTAATGTTTAAATACCTTTAGTTGTATCTCAGTTGCTGACACTGAAGTACACTACCGTTCAAATGTTTAGGAAAAAATGTGTCCTGGAAAATCTGTTTTTGAAAGAAGTCTCACACTTACGTGTGCTGCATTTATTTGATTAAAAAATGATTATTGTTCATTTGACATATTCTATAATGTAACTTATTTCTGTGATGGCAAAGCTGAATTTTCTCCAGTTCTCAGTGTCACAAGATTTTTCAGAGATCCTTCTAATTTGCTTTTTTTTTGTGCTAAAGAAACTATTGAAGAGTTTATTTGCAAAAATCTGTTTGTTTTTTTCATGTTTTTGACGTGCTGTGTATTGTTTAGGTTGGCTGTACTTAACCTAATCAAAATAACCCAACTGCAGTTTGATTGAGATTAATTGGAATGCACATTGAAACACATGACAATAGTTAAAAATAGGTACCTGTTTTTGCAAATGTAAAATTGAAAGATATTTTGGATGAAAACCGAAAGGCTTGTGAGTGTCTGAGAGACACAGAGGTGAAATGTTGAAAAAAGTTGTTATTTTTATTTTCTTTGCATGCAAAAAGTGTTCTCGTAGCTTCAGAATATTACAATTGAACCACTGATGGCAGATGGAGGAGGTCTTTTATACTTTTCTGGACCTGGATTGTTTCAAAGTTGATGGGAAAGTGCTGTCAAATGATTAATCGCGATTAATCGCATCCAAAATAAAAGTTTTTCTTTACATAATCTATTTGTATGTACTGTGAATATTTATTAAGTATATATAAATACAAACACATGCATGTATATATTTAATGAAAATATGTTTTGTTTATAAATTAAA
>JAUCMU010000125.1:22552137-22562184 GCA_032275025.1 Enteromius treurensis
TAATAAATAAACGCAGCATAAACACATATATTATGTAAAGAAAAACTTTTATTTTGGATGCGATTAATCGCGATTAAGTCCTGGCTTCCGATTGGACTATGCCGAGCTCCAAGTGTTAAACTTTGTAATACGAGCCACCCAGCACCCATATTTGCATCATTTGGTGTGTGCAGTGTCCACTCCACCAGCATTATTAAAAATATCCCTGTGGGTCGGTAGACACACTTTCACACATACAGAGTGAATTGTGTTCGCACACTTCCCTCTCTGTGACACGATTTCTCTCTGACAGAACCTTGCCAAGTGTTACTAAACACTTCTCCGGTATGAAAAGAGAACTGTTTTAATACTGACAACTCTTTCATTGCTTCTGACATATGCCTGTTCTCTGCTATCCTGAGTCTCTCAGTGGCTTGAATGTGTCTTTAAACAGGATTTTAAAGAGCGTGCATGCGTGTGAGTTTGAGAGAACGCCGGCAGCGCCGCCTGAGTGGGATCAAAATTCCCCTCCTGCATTCATCCTTCTCCATCCTTCCAGTGAGGGCCCCATTGTTTAACAGTTGCTTGGCATCTGATACCAGCCGGCTGCAGAGCCTTTGATGTGGCTCAGATGATGCGATATCCATCCTGGGACATAAAAGTAGGCCCCGTCCTCTTGTTTTTCCGTCGCGTTCTCGATGCACAGCATGGGCTCTGACCACAAGCGACTGTCTCACGCACACGTGAGCCTGCATGGGTCCGCTCGAGGGGAGTCATCGGCCAGCGTGGAGAGATCGGCGGTGGGTGCGTGAAAGAAAGGGTTATTAGATAGCTCATCACACTCCTCCGCCGAGGGGGGAGAGCGAGAGAGAGGGATGTGTGATTATGAAGTCATCAGCCATGAACCGGTGGGGTAGGGGAGAAGCGCTCGTCCTCAGGGGGCCATTGATTGGTGACCATGTGTTTGTGGCCGATAGACTGTGAAATGGTGTGTTGCTGCACGGCTGTGGCGCACCTGCGTCCCACCAAGGTGATTGATTGGTTTGGTCATGTGGAATGTTCCCATCTGGTCTGTTGTAATGCATTTCTCTCTCTCTCTCTCTCTCTCTCTCTCTCTCTCGCCACCTCGTTTCAAGGAGTAGCGGGCATTGGCTGGAGAGGGTGGTTAAGTTAGGGACCGCAGAGGTCAAAAGAAAACATTTTCCCCCTCTTTTGTCCCCCACCAGTAACAACAGAAAATCACATTGCGCAGACCTGGTCGTCCCGTTGACTTTCTGAGGTGGGGGTGTTTAGGACACATCCAGCTGCTGTATTTGTTGACAAGTCCACACACAGGTCGCTCTACCCAATCTGGCGAGTCAGGAGATCCTGCAAACCTGTGAGATTCTCTGTGAGATTCTTTGCAAGGATGTACGCACGTGGATTTCTAGAAGGTCAAACTAAAAGAATCCTTTGAGATGCTGTATTTACATCAGGGTATTCAACAAGCGGTTTGCAGAGGTACTTAGCGAGAATTGAATTTAAAATTCTGTTTACATATGTTTAAAAGCTTTTCTTTGAGATGTTGATCTTAGGTCACGGGTCTTTAACAAGGAGTCTGTAGAGGCAATACAGAGGTAGTTATACATTTTCTTTCTTTTTTTTTTAAATTGACATATTTAAAAAATCATTACCCAATAATTGGATATTTTTACATTAGAAGTCTTTTAACAAGGCACCTGCAAAGGTTCTGTGAGAGTGAAATATTTAATTGAATTTTTAATGAAAGATTTTAGTTTTATGTCTTCAATATAAATAGGTTCCAATTGGTTCCTAGACCTGGTTAAAGACCCCAGGTTTAACTGTAGGAGACACCAGGACACATCCACCAATGAGAAACGCCCATGACTCACCTTAAGACGACAATCTCATTCTCCACTCCCATAATCCTCTTCAATCTTTTTTCCATCTTTCTTCTGATTTGCCCTTAATCCTGTGCTCTCTCCCTCCTTTTAATTGATCTATTCATTCCATCTAATGACTAATTACATATCAGAGTGCATCAGCAGAGGCATTCATCATCGTAGAACATAATAATCAATGACATTTCAACAAAGAAAAAAATAAATATGCAAATAAGAGCTCATTAACATTTGCGCTAGCTGTTTGAATAATGCCACTGCTGACAAGACTGTAATTAACAGAAATTGATGCTGAGCTCAGGGGTAGCGTGTTTTTGAGACTGTGCCCCCTCTGTGCACTTCGCTGGCAAAGAACAGACCCCCTCTTCCCCCTTCCTACCTCCTCGGATGAGATCGTGCCAAGGAGGGCCTGGAGAGGGCCTCACCCTTGGATTCGGACCCTGTCCTTGCCGACTGTCAAACATCAAAAGCCTTAAAAACAAGGGAGAGATACACAAACACTCCAGACGAGGAAACAAAAGGATCCATTTTAAAAGCCACAGAGCCAGTGAGCGAGTGGGTGTGTGGCTTTGTTCGGCATTGTTATGTCTGTGAGTGTTTGTGTGTGTTTGTTTTTGTTCGTGTGTGGGCATCAAGCGTTCAGGACTCTGCACTGATAGCTCAAGGTTCTTGCCGACACAAACTTTAGACAGCTGTAGAGCTTTCTTTTTCTTTACCTCACCCTCCCTCCCTCCTTTTCCTGGCCTCCAAGTTTAGCCCCAGCCCCCCGCTCCGCTTTCCTGCCTGCTTTCCTGTTTTTTGTTGTTGTTTTTTTTTCAGGAATTTTAAGAGAAAATGCAGCAAACACAATAAAGCTGTTTATGTCAGTATTTGGACAGCCCAATGTGCTGATTATAACAAGTTGAAGGAATTTCCTTTATTGCGCGTGTTAGCCCCGCCATATGGCCCAACACGGAACATTAACTTGACAGGGATAATGAATTACACCAGAACTCGGTACACAAAATTCAGGCGAGAGAACATGGGTGGACTTTTGGGGGACGAAGGGCATGAGAGGTTCATTTGCATGATGTGTTACGTGCTACAAGAGGTCGAGCTCCTTGTCATGTTTTTATATATATATATATATATATATATATATGTAAACCAAGTCTGCATGGTGGAGAAGAAAAACCCAACAAGGCCCTTGGAATTTACTAGAACGAGAGGAAGAGAGAGAGTGAGGAGGGGTAGAGAGAAAGAGAGAGAGGGAGGCTGTGGAGTGTGGCTACTAATTGGCTGTTTTTGTGGCTGCGCTTTTCAATTGATCCCTTGAGATGCTTAGATCTCTACCTATCTGAGTATCAAAACAAGAGCTCTGGTCTTGCCTGGCAGAGCTGTGATCAATAGGGAGCCACCCCGGGAGCCTTTCTACACGATCACATTTTAATTGTTCCATGCTTCTGAATGTAATCTCAATATTTAATATCGCCGACCTATTTATACATCGTTTATTAACCCCGTCGACAGGACTCAACGCGCCCCTCGTTTGTGTTGGCACTTGCGAAAGTGCGTCAATGGTATTTACATACTCTACTGACTGTTAAACAAATCTCTGGGATGCTGCATTCAAAGTGAGCCGATGTGGTGTTAAAACAGACTGATTTGCAGAGCTCTGTCAACAACTGCAAAACTGTAAATTAATACTTGATCATTCTAATGTTTTGGTTGGTGGGTTAATAGAAAAATAGTCATGCATTCGCTTTGTTATAACGTGACGGGTAGGGGTGTGAACCTACACTGGTCTCATGGTTCGGTTCGATTACGATTATTATGTCGTCGATTCGGTTTAATACAATATCTCGATGCATTGACGATGCACTGAATACTTCATTTTCTATTTTAATTTACATAATTTTTTAATAAACACAAACAGTCAGATATATGTACTAACATCAGTTCAGTTCTTCTGAGATCAGTTGTCAGCTTGTGATTTCTCAGGCCAAGACATTGCTGTTTCACTTTCAGACAGTGGCTCGCTGTGGTGCTGCAATAGAAGAATGTTGATATTCTGCGGATTTTGGCCAAAAGCCGGGAGAGTGCGGCCACTTTAAGCATGCGCTGCATTGCCAGATTCACTGTATGCACAAAGCATTTTAGGTGAGGGAATGTTCCGAATTGAGCTGCAGCGATCATATCATGTTCGACACATTATCTGTTACAATACCTGCCATTTCTCGACAACCTGAGACAGTAGCTCGGTTCATAAAATCCGAAATGTGCCCAGATGTCGGCTTTTAAAGTAGTTGGAGCATTTTTAATTACTCACACTCGAGATCCGCCTCCCTCACGCCGGTTGCACACTGCACAATTGAATGGGTAGCATAACCCATTCAATCGTGCAGTGTGCAACCGGCGCGAGGGAGGCGCATCTCGAGTGTGAGATCCAAGACAAATTTCGGAAAGAATTCCAACAATAAATTGTATTTGGATTAAATAATTGAATTGAAAAACTAATCTTAAAGCTAACAAATGCCTCTAGTTTAACAGACCCTTGAACTTTTGAGCAAAAACTAAATGGTGTGTTTTTGAGCATGTTATTTTTTGCATATGGTGAGTGTAAAACACGAAACACATCAATTACACGTTTTTATGGTAATATGTGTTACTTTTCATGTTCATCCGGTCAGTTTAGATCAAGAACAACGCACTGTCACTTTAATTCAGCGGCGCAGCAAAAATAGACTCAGTACCGAAACTATCGCGGCACTGCCGCTTCTGCTCTGCTCCTGCTACACACTGCCGCGCCATCCTGTGAAAGCTGTCATCTGTTAACATGGGCGCCGAGAGAATAGGCGCTTGTTACACCCTGCTTACCGTGCAGTGTGAAACTGTCATGAGCCATTGTATTCTACTGCGTCAAAGCGTGTATGTGGCAAATGACATCAGAAGCTTCAGTACGTTACAACCGGTTATGGTCTATTACTGAACCGAATCGTCCTCGTCCTACGTCATCGTAGAAACGATTCAATTTGACACCCCTAGTGACGGGATGTCTTCAGTTGTGATGTCTTTAGTTGTGATGTATTTGCACAGACTTGTTTTGTCACTGTGCAGTTTTGTTTTGTATCGTTCAGGTATCAAAGTTTAAATGGGACATACAGTAGGATGCCCATTTCCGCAAGTTGTTATGATTCTTTAGGGTCTTCATGATATAGATTCATCGCATCCAAACTAAAAGTATGTGTTTGGACTGTGTATATTTATGTTATACACACACATATATTTAAAATAGATTTTCATTTTTTCTTTTGAGTTTTTATTTCACTAAATGATTTCACAGGTTTCGTTATCAATATATGGCTATTACTGCTAAAATCACCAGTCATCATTTGCACTGTCGTAACGCTGCTATTGTTGCGTTATTTTGTGGTCTGCAACATGTACTCTACCTACAGGTGTGTGTGTGTGTGTGTGTGCATGAACACATGTGATGTCAGGCGCACACCACACAGACACGCATGTCAACACCTGGACGTCTCCTTGTTGCTTCTCACAGTTCCTCGTGGGGAAATTGATGAATTCATTTTCGCTTCCATCCATCACTCCTCCAGTACAGCCCCTGTTTTCCCCTGAGAGACAGGGTGAAAAACAAGCATTGCCGGGGTGATGCCGCAGAAGACTATTGCTTTATTTTCTCTCTTTCTACTCAGCGCAAATCAAGAAGGGCTAATATGAAGACTGCTTTAAGAGCTCTTTTGTGATAACACAGGCCTGTGGTGAGAGATAGCCACGTCCTCAAGATATGATTTTTTTCTTTTTCCAGTGTACAGTATATTGTTTCCTTGGTTTTGATGATCTCAAAAGGTCTGAGTATTAGCTTGAACGGGTTAGAGTGTTGGTTTGAACCTTCTATCTTATGACAGGTTGTGAGTCTGTAATCTTTAAAAGCTCACGGGCATCAGAATCATGAACAGGGAGAGTATTTCAGGGAAAGCACACCTAGTTAAGTGCATTGTTTAATGACATATTGGTGACAGGACTAGTCTGTGCCTAGTGTCTTGATTGCAACTGTGCCTAGTGTCAAGCTGCAACTGTTAAGCCAGCTGTTCACTTACCAACTCAAAACATCTCGACAACAGTACAGCATTTCATAGCTACTGACTGTTGCTGTTGAAATCTTGCCACTCTTTGCTGGCGGAGTCTGTAACGCTCACTGTTTAAAAATGGTAGAGGTGTGATCAGTGAAACAAGTGCCTCTGACATTTCTCACCGTTTCATTATTTGCAGTGCTGCAAAACCCAAATCAATGTGAAACTCTCTTAAAGGAATAGCTCACCCAAAAATAAACATTTTGTCATTACTTAGTCACTCTCATGTCATTCTAAAGCTTCATGAATTTCCTCTGTGCAACACAAATGATATGTTGCATGTTTAATTCTTGTGTTAATCCAGTGTTGCTAGGATCCAAACATTCTTCAAAATATATCATTTTATGTTAAAACAAAACAAAACAAAACATGAATTAGTGTAAAAACATTTTGCCAAATGCTTTTCATTTGTTAATGAAGAGAATATGAATAGGTTGTGTTGATTGTAGTAAAAAAAAGAATAATTGATAAATAAGGAAACATTTAAAACACTGCATGTAAATTTAAGCATCACAACATCCAAATGTAGAATAGGAAAAGTTATATTTAACAGTGTTATTAAATTATTATGCCCGGTCAGTGCCGGTAGCCTCGTGGGCAGCGCGTCGACATTCAGCGAGTATATCCAGTATCAGAATAAATTAAAAATATCTCCCATATTGGTCGATAACCAATATGGCATCGATATAGTGCCGCCAAAAAAAATCCAATGTATTTGTTGCCCCCAGAGGCCATGTGGAGAGTTGCAGGAGCTGTTATCTCAGCAGGGAGTGGAGTTGGTGGGGCCGTTAACGCTCCCCTGCTGACTGACAAGGTCACATGCTCTAACTCTCCCAGTTTTCCAAACGTCTATGTAAATGAGCGAACTGCAAGCTGCAGCAGCGCTGATCCTTATTATCCCAGCTACATCCCCAGACATTCTCCATCTCTATCGGACTAGTTTTCAATCTTCAGCGATCCCACGGTTTTCCTGGCATAGCCTATTCTCATCAAACTTCATAACCTCATCAGTTTCCTTCTGTTTCAGCCATTCCCCGGCAAACATCCTCTGCTCTTGCCGGCTCCCCAGTCACCTGTTTGATAGATCGTGTGACTAGAATGCTCATTAGCTGTGAGTCAGCAGGGGCATTGATAACCTATAGCACCGTGGCTAACCTCCGCGCTTCCCCGTGCGCTGGTGGTGCTGCCGTCCCCCGCGTCAGCCCTTTCCCTGAAGCCCGGAGAGGCCGGAACATTCATCATCCGCAGGCAGATCCTGCTTCTATAATGTATGATGTGTCGCGGTGCAGGGGTAGGCGAGAGGAGAGGGGAGGCCAGGAGAAGCAGTGAGCCGGGTATTGATCAGGTCAACCCCCCTTCGTCCGTCTGTCATCGCTCCAGCTAAGAGGAGGAGGAGGAGGGTGTGATGAGATAAAAGGAGGAGAGAGGGGCTTGCCGGGCTGTAGAGGACGTGGCTAATCGGCAGCCTTGACGCCCACTTCTTGAAGTTCGTTTCTGGAGAGATTCCCCCTAGTGACCCCTTCTCACACATGTACTCACTGTCACTTCCTCTCACACTCACACGCTCTCCTCTCACCTGCTGTCTCGCATATTCCCTGGACTCTTTTTCTCTCCCTGTCTCTGAGAGTGTCTTGGCCGAGAGAGTAGAAGAGGGGAAGGGGTGTGTGTGTGTGAGGGTGTGGAGGGTGGGGGCAGTGGCCTCACAGCTGCGCTAGCTGGCACTGCTTCCTCAAACATCAGCGCCGCAGCCAGCAGCCCGCTTGGCACAAACACTCGCCAGTAACACTTAAACAAATTGCTATAGCAGTGGAAGAGCTGTCTTACATTGTTGATTTTTAACATTCCGAGAGACTTTTCCTCCCCCTCCCCTCCTCGCTTTGCCTTTCTTCGCCTTTGGATGCTTTCAGCTTTTGGAACGCTCTGTGTTTTGAACGCACGCCCAATAATTTTCCACCGCTCGCTCTCGTTCTCTCACTTTCTCTCTGAATATCAGGCCCCCATGGGTCTCCTCTTCCTCCACAGCTCTCAGAGTCATTCTTAATTTTTCTGTTCCCCTCATGCGGTTCCGTTTTTTTCACACTTTTCTTCATCTGCTCCTCCTTTTTTTAGCTGGACATGTGGGTGATTTTTGAAGAAGTCATTGGAACAATCAAAACTCATTAACTTGCGTGTCATAATTCATGACTCTGACAGTATGTGGGTGTTTGCGTGCAGTCAGGTGAATAGGTTCATCTCTTTGTTCTGGTCTGTCACTGCTGGAAGCGCAGCTCGGCCGTTCACTCTGGCATGCTAGACAGTTAAACGCATGTTTAGCGTTGAGATCCTCTGGGACTCCTCCTTAGTGGCTGAGGTTACGGCGCTGATCGCATTAAGGTCCCTCGACATGTTACAGCGCATGGCTGGGTTACGCTGCACGAGAGCATGCCAAACCATGCGTGCAACTGCTCGCTGCATCCGAGAGAGCCAGAACGAGAGGGAGGATGTTTTTCATGAGTAGCGCTTCCAGCTCTGCCAGGATCTAAAACAACAACGCGGCCTCATAAATTATTCAGCGTGGACAGAGAGTGTGTGACAAAACACATGCTGTAAATGAATATTTCAATGCTGGACACGAGTGCATCTGTAGAGCAAAGACTGCCTGAGTGCGCCACAAACTCAGAAACCTAAACCTTGCCGCCAGGAAGTCAGGATGAGGGGGAAAAAGCCTCCTAACCTTTAAAGACACTGAAAGACAGATGTTTTATTCTTTTGTGGTGACTGAGGGGGAGGCAGAGCAGTAGTTTACCCACAACTATACTCCCTCTTCCTTTGCAGGAGCGCAACTCTCAAATGTTATATCACGTCGATTGAGATCAGTTTACACCACAGGGGAAGCAGCATTTTCAGTTAAACCACTGTACCTGATCACGGCTGCGTCTCAGAAACTCGCACGCTCACAGACACGTGGCCTCGCGCACCTGAGCGCAGCAGAACCCAACCTGAATGCCGAAGGTGGAACGCAAATACGTTCGGCATCCGAATTTAAGTAACAAAAATATTTACCTTTTCCCTGGAGTAAACAGAATTTAGCTTCACTGCTGTATTTGTTCTAATGTTTGAAAGTCTGACAAGGATAATATATGATGTTTTTAGAGTTGTTTATCATTTTCCTTTAGGAGTCTCCTGTTATTTTTTTCTCGCTGAGAGCTTGAAACTGCTGAGTTTAGATATTGTGAAGTGCATGATTCATATGGCTGTGCGCTGTGCGCTTTTTATTTGCCCCTCGCAAGCTCACAGGCTGTTTCTGCCGCAGGAAAAGAAGGCCGTCTGACCCTGTAGTTTACTGTCAGATGTGCCCCATCTGATGGACAGCTAGAAAAAATGCACATGGGAATAAATCACACATTACTGATGTAATATGAAATATAAATCAGCTCCTTCTGACCTTCAGCAGCCTTCATCTGCCAGAACTCACAAGGAATGTGTGAGTTTTGGCAGTTATTTTTTGTCTTCCTTAATATCGGCCTGGTTTTCACATGATTCATGTTTATATGGTTACTGTGTATGGTGCTGCGCTGATTATTTGTCTCTTTGTTTCTCCATAGGCAAGTCTGAGAGGCCTCCGTTCTCTGGTTATGGAAAAGAGCCAGGCGTCTCTGGATGCCAGGTAACAACCACAACTTCGCTGTTATTAGTATGTTTTTACATAGTTTTTGCTTTTGTGTGAATCTCACTTAGCCCCTGATTTATCACAACTACCAAAGTGCTGAAAGTGTATGTGCCAAATACTCCAACACATGACTAAGGGCCTGTCCACACGGAGACGCGTTTCGCTGTATACGTATAAATTTTTTATCGTATTGGCGTTTCGTCCACATGGATCCGGCGTTTTAGGAGACTGAAACCGCTATTTATTGAAACCGGGTCCCAAAGTGGATAAATCTGAAAACGACACCCCAGCGGTTTCGTGTGTACAGCTAATCCGTATAGTTTGTGAAACGATGATGTCATCAAATCACGTGTCGGCTGCGTCACTCGCCAACATCGTTTTGGTTCAT
>JAUCMU010000125.1:22573990-22603498 GCA_032275025.1 Enteromius treurensis
CTCAGCATTTCGATTTTTCTGTACCCTCAGATTCCAGATTTTCATATAGTTGTATCTCGGTCAAATATTGCCCTATCCATTCCATTCAAATCATACATCAATGGAACGCTTATTTATTCAGCTTTCAGATCATGTATAAATCTCAATTTCGGAGAATTTACACTTATGACTGGTTTTGTTGTCCAAGGTCACATATATGATAGAATGCGCAAACATAGGGGCTTAACACATGCGCACTAGAAAGTTTCATACCTGTTCAGTGTCTGTGCTATTTCTCTTCAGCAGTTATGAGAACTACAAAGCTAAAATGCGGACAAACTAAGCGAAAAAAAAAATTCAAGGCGTTTTTTTGCTAGTTGAGCATGCAGAGTATCAACGGTTAGTATGTTCATGCTCATCTTAAAAATAAAAGTAATAATCACAAGCAATGGACTTAAAAACAACAGTGAAAAATATGAAAAAATATGTGGAAAAGTCATGTGACAGTCTTGACATGCATCAAGGAATTGGTGATTTTATCTGCATTTTTTGCCTGCTTTTACTCATGTTGTTGTTTCCATTCAGCATTTTTATGGAATATTCCACTAAATCCTTGGATGGAGACCTGTTAATTGATAAATGTAGACAAATAAAGTTTTTTACTATTACTTTTTTTTTTTTTGATCCTACTATGACTTTATTCCAGTAAATGTTTTGGTTGCTCATTTAAAAATGTAATCTCATGTTTGTGTTTCCATCCAACATCTCTACTACAATATCCTAAAATTTGCATGAAAATATGGATGGTTGGAAACCTGGTTTGCGTAGACTGGCATTTGGTGACAGTCATCACATTGGACAAGAGATGTTGAAGACCTAGATGTGGAAATGAAGGCCACTGATAGCCGCGGCGGCACAGGTACACCTGCAGAGCCACGTAGGGTTGCTGGGGCAGCTGTGTGTGTGTGTGTGTGCGCGCATGCAGTCTGCAGGGTACCTGTACAGTGGGCTTGCAGCTGCAGATGCCTCTGAAAGCTTTTGCTTGTGTAAGCAGACGAGCCCCACTAGAGGCCCGTAGAGCTGCTTGATAAACAAAATGAACACAATGCTTCCCATCATCAGGCCCTCCGCAGGGAATACAACCCCCAACTCACCTAAAAATACTTTAACTATTTACCTCTTACCAGCTCATCACTTTTTTTAAGCGCAACACGGCTGATGGATCGGCTTAGTTTACGTATAGATGTAAATATTTATGGAATAACATCCGCTCCTTTTTAGAGCAGCGAGGGCATGCTTTACGACATAAAGCCTTAAATAAGACATGGCAGCAGACTGGGGACGTACAAATATTTATAACCGTGTTTGATTTGTGTACTTGCTGTTTTGAGCAGAGGAGGAAACCATGTTAACCCTTGAACTGAAGGAAAAGGTTTAGAGAAAGATAGCGGATGTTTGTTAAACATTTGAAGATTAGACATGAGTAGAGCTGATTATGTATCTATATGACTATTATAGTAATGGTTGTGATTATTATTACATATTAAACAAAATTAGTGGTCGAGTGGGTGGCGTGCAAGTTTCTAAATTCACATTGCAAGTTTTTTATTAATAGTTTATATTAAGTGTTCATTTTTAATTTTAAAATATTAGTTATTTTAGTTGCATTGTGGTCATTTTTGTTTCTTTATGTCTATATAGACTTTATTAAACTAAGTGAAAGTTAAACATGTTTCCCATTCGGGCTTTTAGTTTTAGTGGAATAAAAATGTGTGTTGCTGTATTTGTTGGGAATCGAGCATTTTGAGCTGCTCATGTGTAAATGAACACAGTGCTGTGTTTCACTGTTAAATGTGTATTTATATATATATATATTTAATTAAATCATTGGATTATCACATTTTCAGCTTCTTAAGTTTTACCGCATTGTGCCTGACTAGTGTTTTTAGGAATGTCTTCGAACAGATGTAGGTAGAGTGCTTTGAGCGTGGCGGGCACATGTTCTGCAGCTCGCATGAGTGTCTGGTGCAGCGGCAGCTATGCTGTCAGGCAGCTGTGTGGGCACCTGTGCTAAAGGACCCTGGCCCTCCTGACAGCCACAGAGGGAGAAAAAGCATCATAGGCGAATGGACAGCCCCATGACTTTGGGCAAGTAACTGCATCTTGTGGGAGATTTATACTTGGTGGAGAGCCTGGAGCTGCAGCCTATATGTGTAAATAGCCAGGCTTTTTTTAAACACCCTTGTCACGGGCACGACTGTTTGATGTGACACAGCCTGCGTCGGGGCGCCGATGTTCAGCCCAGAAGAGATGATCGGAGGAGAGAGAGGGAAAAAGGAAAAGAGGCCAGGAGAGAAAGCAGCAGGGAGTGCTCGCCTTCCTTCGGGCCCTTTTGCATGCGAGAACACTGGCTGTGAATGACAAAAGAGATTGTCATTTGCTCTTGACAGATCGCTCGGGCACCCTCGCTTGGGCAGAAGTTGCACTTAGCGAGGAAACGAGCACCAGGAGAGAAGTGAGAAGAAGGTTATGATCCACTGTGGCGACAAGGACACGAGACTAGCGCCCAAAGCTCTGAGATGTCAGCTTGACTGGAGCTCCACCATTCAGAAGATACATCCTGCATTTTTGACTAGACAGCCATCTACAGGCCATGCAAGCTGATGCAGGTCACCAACGCCACATTGGGCTTTTTGTGTGCATTTGTTGTTGGGTTGCTGGGTTGTTTCCCCCTCCTTTTTTTTTTGCGTGCTCTCTTTGAACCCCCTGCCTCTAATGCAGGGTCACAACCTGGCAGTGAAGACCCTGTGTAGTTGGACATGCCTTGGGATAAAAGGCCCCACTAAAGCTCTGTAAAGAATATCAGTACAGTTTGATGTAGGTCTTTCATGTGGCCACTGCTCTTTGTTCTGGAGAAAATCTCTGTTCTCTTTTGTGTTTCCTCCGCTCTGAGTTTTTACGGCCTCACATCTCTGTTTTAAAAAGCATATTCTGCAGCTAGCGGTATCAAATAAAAGCTGCGTTGGTTTGATATTTCTAAGCTTACAGTCATGTGTGATCTTGTATCCTCCCATGACCCACGTGTTCAGACGGCATCCTGTAACCTGTAGCTTTTAATAGCTCTCTTGATCTTCAGACATTCCACTTCCTCCCAAACTTATCTGATCGTTAGGCTCCTTATGTCCTTGTGACCAGTGTGTCTGGGGTTCGTCCTGTAGGCCATCAGGTCATAATCCTGCCACCAGGGGGCAGCGCACTGGGTCGGCATTTAGTTAGTTGTACTATACAAAATTGGTTTTAAATTTCAAAAATATCCAAAAACGTATTTGAAAAATTATTTTAATGTATTGAAATAACTAATAGCAAAAACGAATACATTCTTACACATTTATTTTATTAACAAATTACATGTGAACAAAGTTACATGTAAATTCATGTAAATTCGCAAATTTCGAAATTATCGCAAATAATTACCTAAATATTAATAATTTAACAAAAGTTACATTTGATATTAAATGTCGGATAAATCAGATCAGTAGGGTGCATACGATTTAGCACAGATCTGATATTCGAACACACTTTGCATTTTATTGTTATTTTTTACATCAGCTTTGTGACATTAATACCTCACGGATACATATACTTTGATATTTTGCTGTCATTACCTTTTATTTTTCTTATCAGCTCTATTATACAAAACTAGTTTGCAGTCATTAACACAAAAACAATAGAAGTCTATACCGTATCCTCATTTAAGTAGGCAGGTAAATGTGCTTGTGTGTGTGTCTGAAAGGATATGAGCTCATCAGATTAGTGATTAGATAGATGTTCCTGGTTTGACTCTGATGCTGAACAGAGACATGTCCACCTCTTTATCAGTTTAGTACGAGGGAACGAGTCTCTTTATCTGTTTAGGCTGCTGATATTTACCTCAGACTTCAGAGCCCTAAACCCTGAAGCCTACAAAAGAGCAGAGACCTGCGCCTTTCATCTGCTGTCAGGCCATAAGAGAACCGCATAGAAATAACTGCTAGATTAGACCCACATTCAGGCTTAGAGAAATATGTTTTATTTGTATTTTGAGCTCACAGCTGTGGTCACTTTAAGAGTGTGCTCTGTCAACAGTCAAGAGCTGATGATCTTAAGATGTGATGTGTGTAAAGTAGAGCTAATCTTAGCCACACTGGCATGGTTTACCTGGCTGGAGGGCAGCCTGCACGTGAGCCCCAGACGTGCCGGTTGTAGGTCAGCAGACAGCAGATGTCACATGTAGAGGTGTAACTGTGGGCGTAGGTGCAAGTCAGGTAAGTGGGTGAAGCTGCTGTCAGGCACGCAGTAATTGGATGAAGACTTGTTTCTCGACTCGTGCTTTGGCCCAGACATGTACGAAGGCTTCAAAACCCGAAGCTCCCTCCTGGACCGTGATGAAAGGGCCCCGGTGGATTTATCATGTCTGGAGGAGATGCTCTCTAAATACCGGTGTTATTCTAATATAATGTTCGTGTCTTCTTTTTTTGTGTGTTTTGTCTACACGCTGTCCTCAGGCAGGGAAACATTAATCATTACAAGCACATAACAGAATGCTCATAAGCCCACGAGAGCCGTGGAGAGAGATTTTCCTCCTAATGTGTTGTGATGAATGGCCTTATAGAAACACCAAGATGTTAAATTAGCTTGTATGGGCTGAGATGAGCATTCTGTGTGTTTCTAATTTGCAGGCGTGGGATGTGTGTGGGGAAGTTGATGTGGAAGTGTCTAGTTTTCAGATTGATTAGTGGGACAGACTGTCTGCAGCACCTATTACATTTTAACTCCGTAATCCACACAATCAGTACAGGTGAATCCTCCAGACCTGCTGTGTCTGCGGTGAGATGAAGAACTGGGTTGGCTTAACACTGTCTTAACAGGTGCATTACGCTCCCAGCATTGAGATTAATGCATTAAAAGCATAAAAGCAAAATAAAGCACAAAGTGACACAAAGCAGAAACTTTACCAAATATATGTTAGTGAATGCATTGAATATATATAAATATATATAAAATTGGGTTTTAAAATAAAAAAAAATACACTTTCATTCAAATATTGAAATTTGAAAGAAATTAATACACTTAATCAAATAATCAACAATGCAATATATATGGGGGGGAAAAAACAAAAAACAAAACATGAAGACGTTTATAATATTACTACAGATTTCTATTTCTACTAAATTCATCCATCCTGTAAAAAGCATCATGATCTCCACAAAAAAATAATAAACAGAAATGATTTCATGTGGCTGCTGAAAAGTGCATTTAACTCATTATTGCAATAGAAAAGGGGTATTTTTAAATGGTTTTAAATTCTTGCATATATTCAATGTTCAAAAACAAAACAAAATGCTTGATCGATCAAATGTCACTGTGGGTGGAGCTATCCAGAAAAGTTCAACTGAAATAAGTGCTTCTTGCTGGTTAAGGCAAAAAGTCACTTTATCATGTTTTACCTAGCAACTAAATGTAACCAACGCTGTCTGGTGGAACTAAGTTAATGTCCGATGAACCTCGCAAGTGATTGGTTATTTTCGCAGTGGTGCATCTGTGTGCGAGAACAAAGCAAACACACGTTGCAAACTCTCCGGACATGTGTCCGTGATTTGTGATTTCAGTTCTGTCCCTTTTCATTTGTCTCTTTCTTTATTTTTTTTCCTCCCAGCAGTGCATTCTTTATCTGGATTTGTTTTATAGAGCCTTCAAGCATTCCTCCATCACTGCCGTTTCTCTCCTAAAGAATCGACTTGAAACGGCTCCAGGTTTAAAGTGGTACCAGCCTGTCGATCTCAACCGCCTTGGACGCATTTGAAAGAGTCCCACTCGGAGAAGAAAAGAGAATAAATAATAATAGAATTAGAGGGGAAAGCATAATAAAGTATCGTTTTCTGGAAAGGCTTTCATCTTTCCATAACAATAATGTTGTGAATGGGACGGTGTTTGGACTGGAAGGCCTGCAGTGACAGACATGGAAGGCCCCAGAGTGGAGCAGGTCTAGAGCGGGCTTTAAAGAGACCGATGGTGCTACAGGTCAGCATGTTCACAGCACGTGGACGACCTCGGCCTCCCCGTCTATTTTTGCACCTCTGTCCATTCATTCTGCCTTTTTCTTTTGCCTCTCTTCCACTTCCACCCTCCCATTTCCCTTCATTTTCGCTTCTTTCCCCTCATTCTCTTCTACCACCCCCAGTGCGCCTGTTATTTGGGTTGTGTACCCTACCGCCCCTATGATCTATGGGCAAGAGGCCCAGGAAGGGGAGCAGCGGGTACAACGAGAGCGAGAGGAGGGGACGTGTGAGGAAGTGGAGCGTCATTGCTCTCGTTGCTTGACGTCAAGCTCGGCCCCTCTGCAGCTGTTGGATGTGTTCAACAGCTCTCTGTGTTTGCTGTCACGCCACTGCTGGGGGGACTAGTGAAACAAAAGCCACATGTTGCAAGATTCGGCACAAGACTTGGTTAAGGGCGAACAAGTGCATGGCATCATAATCATAATATGAGCAGTGTTAGAAATTTGGAAAGAATGCACCAATACTGCATTTATTTGATTAAAATGCAGTAAAAAACATATATTTTGTTTAAAGGCTTAGCTAGCTGAATTTTTTGCATCATCACTCCAGTCTTCAGTGTCACATGATCCTTCAGAAATCTTTTTAATATACTGATTTGCTGCTAAGGAAACATTTTACGTTATTATCAATGTTTGATGTTCTGCTTAGTATTGTTGTGGAAACGGATATATATTTTTCAGAATTATATGATTACTAGAAATTTAAAAGGGAACAGCATTTGTCTTTACTGGCGCTTTCATTATAATATTTTAAAATACTTCATGATATACTATTTTAAATAAAATTATACAAAATATATTAGTAGTAGTAATTGTAGGAAAATAGGTTATACTTTATTTTTACTGTTAAACTTTAAATTAGTTGCTTATTACCATACATGTTACTAGAATATTAGCCATTTATTAGAGCCAATGAAGCACACATTAATGCCTTACTCTACATGACCTTATTATACATCCCTAATCCTACCCAATACCTAAACTTAACAACTTAACCACACTAACTATTAACAAGCAGTCAATTAAGTTAATTATTATTAAATTAAGTTAATTATTGTGGGAGAAATTGTAGTCATAGTGTTACCGGAAAATGTATTATAATTATGTATATTTAATATATTACTGTTTTTTTTGTCTCGAATTATCTCGAACTTTTTTTCATTTACAAGATTATTGATGCAGTGAGAATCTCTCCATACCCTCAATCCAACCCCACAATAAAAGAAAAACAATAATCACTAAAAAGATTAATCGGCTGCGGATTTAGACCAGTGTGTGTTTGTGTTTTCATGCCCTTCTAAACTATATCTGTTCATATTTTATTTCATTTGTCTGTTCGCTTGTAAAAGAACAGACAAGAATCAACAGGTAAATGAACACGACAGTCGCTTAAGTGTTTCGATCAGCCCCTTTTTGCGCATAAAAAAATCCTCCATTCTAATTTCCTTTCTGTCTCTTTTTTTAAAGTACAAGTCAATCCACTTACTCATTTGTTTTCCACCCCTCCCATGCTCTTTATCCTCCATCTCCCCCCTCCTCTCTTTGCCTCAGCACTTATGAGGCTTTAGGGGAGCCTAGCTCTGGGTATTGGTCCGTCCGCCGCCTCCTCCTCCCATAAGCCACCTCCCCCCCCCTGCTGCCGGCTGAGTTGGTACGGTCCTGCTTTGCATAAGTTGTCTGTGAGTAGATCCATGTGTAAGGGGCCAGCACTGAAGGAATTAGTCCCTTGTGCAGCGGGTGGATGTATGTGTAGGGAGAGGGCTGTTGAAAAGAGATCGTCTGTATCAGGCTCCACGTCTTTCCCCGTATCGCTGAGGCTTTTATCATGTATTGCGCCTACCCCGTGCCTGGAATGGGCAGCATGTATTACTACAATGGAAAATCGGTGAGTGACTTCTCTCCCTAGAGGAAATGTGTACAAGTAAACATGTTTTTCATGCACGCAGTGGGCTGTCGGGTTTAATGGAGTGGTGAGCCGTGTCTGTTCAGTGTGTAGAAACTGAGTTGAGGGTCTCGTCGCTCTCGGCTTTACTTGTGTGTGTGTGTGTGTGTGTGTGTGACTGCTGACTGTGTTTCCATTACCTCAGTCTGAGCTGGGTCAACATTTACTTTCATTTGCAGTTTACAAAGTCTGAGTTCTTAACTGCTCTAGAGAGAGTTTAAAGCCTTTTTAAGTCCAAAATGTGAGGTGTCTGAAATACAACTGCTTTTTGGAGGGAAAGTGACACTTCTGTAAGCCGGTGGCAGTTTTCGTGATAACTTGTTTGGCATAAACGTGGGGTTTTTTTCTGTGTATGTGTGACTGATGCTGGCGGTGCTTGTGGCTCACCGTGAGCTCTGAGCGCTCGCTTTGCTGAGACGGGTTCACAATAATAACAAGTGGGAGTCTGGGAACGATTAAGGAAGAGAGTCTGTCTGTTGAGGTTTGACTTTCCTGTTTGCAGATTGAGCTCAGAGCTGCAGCATTGCTGTTTCTCCATCTGTTTTTAATCAGCCAGGCATTCTTCCCTCTACAGGAATCCTGATGGGACTCCTAAACCTCTCCACCACAGGCCCTTTGATTTCTCTCACGATGCCTGTTTGCCTGTCTGCGTGTGGCTGTCCGTGTGAACGCTGGTGTGCGTGTGTGCCGGGTGGGTGTCAGGTGCTTGGTTATTGGATTGGTGTTACGGGCTTACGAGAAAGAGGAGGTGGCGACTTAAACCTGCACTTGTGCCTCACGAGTGGGTGTTTGAGTTCACTTGGCTTAGCTTAAAGAGTTTCCGGAAAGATAGCAAAAATCTGATAAAACTTCCCTTTGAGAGTGACCTCAGAAAAAAAGATTTTTTAAATAGAACAAAGAATGATGCATTCTTAGTTATTAATTGGGATGTAATGGTTATTATGAATTATTCAGGTTTGGGTTAGTGCTTTATGTATAATTAGCTGTATGCTATGTATTACCAAATAAACATGTGTTGGGGAGGGCAGAATGTTCCACCTACTTCCTTAAAGTGAGTCTCTGCTCCCCAGACGATGTAAAGCACTGAACGCTTAACTTCAGTAGAGAGGAAAAAGTTTCCAGTAGATTTCCCTGATGTCTTTCTCTCCGTGTCTGCGGAGTGCTCTGGAGATTTCTCCATCTGTTCGATGAATTTAAGAAGGATCCGTTACCCGTTTAATAAGAGCTTGCTTATGAGATTTATACGTTATTGGCATTATTACTGCTGCTTTTAACAAGGGCGGCAGCAATCATGTTTGCACAACTTTCTGAAATATCCGATCTCCAAGCTCTCGATCGTTTCTGAGACCCCAGCTTGTGTTTTCACTTCTTTTGAGGTCATCTGACAGAGTCCAGAGTTAGCTTTCCTCGTAGACCATTATGACAGTTCTCTTTGTTCCTGCACCACAAAGCTCACTTTGATCTTTTTATATTAAGTATTTCCAGCCTTGTAATGCAGGCTGGGAGGAAAGAGAAAATGAGGAGCATGTGGCTCACTCAGGTCAGAGTTGAGCTTTATGATCCAGAGCAGTGGGTAAATGCCCAATAAACCCTTCCTTGTGTTGCTTTATTTATATCTTGTTACACAGATATTATTTATTTATTAAATGTCAGATGCTCTAAGCATCAACCAAGATAAAAGTCACATTGATTTGTTTGAATGTCAGGCTGGTACTAATAGTTTTATGGCCAGGCCCTGCAGGGCGAGCGGCCTCCCCGGCTTTGATTGGGTCAGTTTATGACGTGCGAAGTGTTTTATTTCCTCTCTGCTGTTCTCGCTTTTCTATAAGGTGGGAAGCTTTTCCTTTAAGATTTACAAGGCTAATGTGGTGTTCCGCTGAAAAATAGTGCTCCTTTTTCTCCGATACATAGTGAGCCTTTTTGAAGGTTTTGTTCTGGAAGAAACTTTGCATAATGAGTCAGCGTCGCTCGTCTGTAGTCGTTCAAAGCAAACGTGCGTGTTGTTTTTCTGCTCTCGAAAGGCTTCCACCTGTATCTGGAAGGAACAAAATGCTTTTAACTTTCAAACTTTTACCGTCTGCTCTTTGTAGACAGACTTGGCTTTAAAAGTTAAAACGTGTCCCTTCAGGACAGAGCCGCTGTGTTCAATAGGGGCTCATTGTGTGCGTGTAGCGTGCCTTTTCACCTTGATAAGTGTGTTAGATGGGAGTTGAAAAGGAAGGCCCTCGGGCCACGATCCGACTCCAAACAAGTGACATGCAGAGGCAGGATATTTTCTTGTCACTCACGGTCCCTCTGCTCTGAGCCCGTCCTTGTGGGTTTGTCTGTTGTTCTGCCTTTTTTTCTCCCTCCATAATCATGTCTCTCTCTCTCTATTCCCTGCCTCTTTCACTGTTGTCACTGGGCTTATCCATATGTTGACAGTTTAGTGGTTTTTCCGTGTGTTGTTGTGATGGATGTGGTTTTCAGATCAAAGGAAGGTGTGACAGGCGAGGAAAAAATAAGAAAAACTCATTTCACTCATCAGCGTGAGCCTTCGTCTCCATTGACTCACACAGGAACAAAAAAAAAAAGCTATTTATATTGCTTTTTGCTCGTGACTATATTTTAATAACAGCTTGAGATGAATTTTGCCTTTTTGAAAACCATATACAGGTTTGCTGCGCTTAAGAAAATATCAAGGTATTTTAACATGATCATTTCTAGGCCTGAAAAAATGTATTGGAAATTAATTATTAAAAAAAATAAAAAATAACAGCAAAAGTCATGTAAAAGATATTCAAATATTTATATAGCTATAAATTTCTCTGTTTGATTGCAGCCTCTATATAAAATAAATATTCACATCACAAATCAGTGGAAAAGTGTTGGTCAAGAAGTATGAGAGCTCTAAATATACACCCTTCATTTGCGTCTTTATTTCCACTTTTAATCTTTTAAAAAAAGTACAATGAGGGGAAACAACAATTAAACGTGGGTGCTTAGATCAGAGGCTAGTGAATAACTGACAGCTTCCTAATTAAAGCCCTGGTCAAAGGAAGCGTTTCCTTTGCTCTTTCTCTCGCGCTTTCTTTCATTATCCATCCTGGTGGTGGAGCGGGACACCGGTGTTTAGGAAGGTTTATTAACGGGTCGACTGGTTAGCTCGGGGTAAAGCGGACAATTAGCATTATCCGCTGCCATATGCTGCCCATTGAGCCATGAGGCGGAGACAAAGGCCCCTCTCCCACGCCGTCCTAACCTGAGATCACCAGGGGACTTCCAGCGCCAGGGTCACATGTGTGCGCCTGCACACCCACGGGAGCCCGCCGCAGCTTATGAACACACTCACTGCCAATCACATGGGCACGTACTGCCGCCTCAGCAAGGTGCCCGGCCGCACTCAGCTGGCTAAGCTGACTGAAAGGCTTTAGCTGTTGATCGTAATGCAGAGTGTGTCATGACATGCTACAGCCGTGTGTTTGCGTGGGTGATGAAGGGGATGCGTGCATCTGAAATATTAATGAGCGGGGGGATCTAACGATGGAAATTAAATGCAATTAATATTTGATTATAATTGCTACAATATTTGCCAGGGTTGTTCATTTCTCATTCAGAATTTGTTTATTATTATTATTTTGCTCGGTATTTCACTACAGTGTGATTAATTATGAATTCATAGTAAATAATACGTGTATTAATTATTACAAATAAATTGTATTTTATTTATGTCTTTACACATAGATATTTTTTTATTAAAGGTTAGATGCTGATCATTAGTCAAACTGATTTAATTAGGTGTAAATAATTGTCTTTAATTAAAAAGTAATTGAAATTCATTCAGACAAATTTAGGATAAATGCAATTCAGTAAATAATTGTTTTATATAATATAATAGATATAATATATAAATAAGAGTTATTTTCAGGACAGGTATTTATTCTGTCTAACTTCCAATGGCCTTGTATACACTTGATGGTTTGCCTTGTATTAAACGTGTAGTGTTTCTCAGAGAGCGTTAACATCATAGCATGTGGTTTGATTTTATTTAAAGAATAAAAGTTGCTGTGATGTTGAGCAGAGGGCGAGGTTGTGTTTAACTTAGAGTAACTTGAAACACATTGGGCTGCACATCTGCTCTGCGTTACAGGGATTGGTTCGTACAGAGATGACGGGGCAGTCAGGTCCTCGCTGGGAGGAATTTATACGGCAGGTGACACGGACACCGAAGAGTGAGGTCCCGAGTGAGTCTGTCTCGCTTAATGACTGATAATGAGGCAGACTTTGTGTAACATGTTTACCTAGCATTGTCTTTCGTGCCATACATGCTAGTGTTGGCTCTCTCGCTCCGAGAGGTTTTGTCCCATCTGGAGCAGATGAACTGAGAGAGCCACATTACTGGTCTGTAGCCTCATGCCTTTGATCCTCCTCTACTGGAATGGGCACTTCTGCAGCTGTAACCACTGCTCCGCTGGCCAGACCCGATGCAACCCCACAGCTCCTAAAATACTCTCGCATAAACACAAACACATATGCACCCGAACACTCTCGCCTTTGCATATTAATCCATTTGTTTTGATGCTTTTGTTCGGCGGGCATGCATGTCGTCGTCATTATATCACAATTAAGCACTGAAGCGCACATTACGCTGTAGATAATCCCCCCTCTTTTTTTCTTTTTTTATAAGACTTCTAAATTAGCCATCTGTTACATCAAAGAATTTGTAAATTGGCCATATGCGTTGCATTGCATTGTTTGTGTTCTATTGTGCAGTCGGGTTTCATGGTATGTGTGAATTAGACCGAGGGTATGAGGATACGCTTAATGACACGAGCATGTCTGTAGGATTGGCGCTCTATTTTATAGAAATGACAAAAAAAGCAGCCTGCATTCCCTCACACCTGTTCGTAAGCAGTTGTTCTCTGTTGGTAATGTCTGATTTTGTTTTTCTCTTCGCAGGTGTATGCACCATCTCCCAGCTCGGATGACTTCAACAGAGACTCTCCATCTTACCCGTCCCCCAAACCCCCCAGCAGTATGTTTGCAAGCACTTTCTTCGGTCAGTCATCAACATTTTGTTTGTCATGTATTGTTGTTATACTGTTTACGCAAAAAGCTGTTTTGTTTTGAAGGTCAGAAACATTTATACGAATATGCAAGAACGCTTGGCTCCACAGCACTGCAAACACATGGTTTCGTTGGACCGAATATACATATTGCATACGTTCTATGAATGTCTTATCTTAAGATATTTGAGCTGTTAAACTAGTTGTTGTGTTATCTTTAAGGTGTATATTGATTTGAACTGCACCACAATCCGTTTGAGTTTGCATACTGAATCAGGGTTGGAACAAACTTTGCCATCATTAAAAAGGACATTCTTTATATAGTATGAATGAAATCTGTATCATCTGTCATGTTAGCTGTGGTGTCAGTTGCATCACTTTACTACCATTCACAACTCTTTTACCGTGGCTTCATGGGATAATAAAGTGTTAATTTCCAGAAAGGTTTCCAGAAAAAGTAGGTCATCCAAATATTTTTTGCACCTAATGTTTCACGTATGCTATGAATTCAGACATGCTACTCTCACATACTTTTTCCCCTTTTATATACAGTAGTAGTATGCTTATTCGTATGCAGGGGACTGGAAAGACAAAGCTACTACTAGATTAAATGTACAAATATGGCATTGCAATGTAGTCTGCCTTATTTCATTACACATAAAATTAAGCTTTCATAGCCAGATGTATTTGTTGTCACGTACTTGCATATATTCAGGCCAAAAACTAAATTAACCCTAATTAAAAATAAATAAATAAACACTAAATATATTTTCTAGGGTGTTACAAAGATGCATCCTAGAAATAGTGAACAGGTCTCACACGTATGATTCATCATGTTAATTTCTTTTTTTTGTCAATTCTGAAGCTGAATCTTCTTCCAATCCACTTTAGTTACATTAACAGTTTTAAACACAGAATAAATGGTTATTGGTATGTTCCTTCTACTAGTTCACACTTTGAACCTTTTTTTCCCCCTTTACACAATTTGGGAAGCCTTCTCTTTACGTTTCACTCACTGCTTCGTTCATCATGCTACCGACTTCACAGACCAAGATAGTAAACCAACCAAGCCTATGCCAGCTTTGCCAATCTGGCCTGATAAAAATGATATGGCCGTTTCCATGAGCCATGTGTTTCAGACTGTGAGGAATTTCTCCTTTAAAAGTTGAGGCGGAAGCAAGTGAACTGCGGCTGGCTGAATGTTATCTCAGCTGCGCTCAGAGCTTGGCTCTGACTCAAGTGTAAAAAAGAGGCTTAAAAAGAGGCGGGTCATTTGACATCCTCTATCCAGAATAAGGAGTGCTGGGCTCAGGCTTCAGCTCACGTATCAAACTATGTTGTGTTTACCTTTATCAGTATTATCGATCACATTAAAGTCACCTCTATACAAAGTTCAAGAAAGAAGATATCTTCCTGTTTTTAATGTTTAAATTTACTTTCTTGTCACTTAATTAGACGGGACCCACAATTCCTCTGACCCGTGGAACTCGTCCAGTGGGATCAGCCAGCCAGGCTATGGGGGAATGCTGGGAGGATCTTCATCTCACATGCCACAGTCTGGAAACTACAGCAACCTGCACTCACATGAGCGCCTGGTAAGAATCAGTGGGACCAGATCAAATACCCACCTTGTGCTGTAAACATATAAAAAACTAAAGAGAGTCTCTTGTCTCTGTCACAGAACTACCCGCCACACTCGGTGTCGCCCACAGACATCAACGCTAGCCTGCCACCCATGTCCAGCTTCCACCGTGGCAGTGCCAGCACCTCACCCTTCGTCACCGCATCTCACACCCCGCCAGTCAACAATGCAGAGGGAGTTATGGGTATGTCGTCTGAGCACACCACATTTGTAGCATTGTTCTTGATTTATTAGTCATTCTTAGGCCCACATATAATCTGTGTGCGTCTGCAAAAAAGAGTTATTATAGAAAGTTAAATTGGCATACACATTATATATAAACACTACTATTCAAAGGTTTAGGGTTTTTCCTTTTTATGAAATAAAATAATACTTTAAATGAGCAAAGATGATTATTGATTATGATTATTGATATCAAAAGTGACAGTAAAGACATTTCCAGTGTCACAAAAGATTATATTTAAAATAAATGCTGTTGTAATATTTCTATTTTTCAGAGAGTTTTGAAAAAAATGTATCATGGATATATTTAAAATGGTTAATAGTTTTTTTATATTACTGTTATTACTGTATTCTTGTCAAATAAATGAATTGCTGACTACAGCGATATATATATATATATATACACACAACAGTGTTTATCTTCACACAAGTACAGCATCACATCATTTTTTTTATTTCTTAGCAGATTTGTTGGTTATTTATCACTTTTTTCACTCTAATTTCTCTGTTCTGATGTAAATGCCCTATCTCTGTGTGGTCTTTTTGTAGCTGCTGCCAACCGAGGGAACACCACTGGAAGCTCTCAGACTGGAGACGCGCTGGGAAAAGCCCTGGCTTCGGTGAGATCCTTCCCCATACTTAATCCATACATTTACCATTTCAGAGAACAGGGATTGACTTCCATCTATATACATCCCTCCCTCCGTGCAATGGATAAAAGACATTATGTTATTATTTAAACTACCGAAGGCTATACGGTTTTCAGGCATCGTAAACATGCCCCATGTTGTCCAACTCGCTTTCAGGATCTTCGTGTTGTAGACGCTGGTGAGATTACCCGACATAATGGCGCAGTTAATTCTTTAAAGGACAGGACTTGTGCTCTTAGGCTGGGTATTAGTAGCAGTGCAGAAGGTTAAGAGATTGAATAAGGTCAGGGCATCTGTTTGTGGATGTTGCTGGACCTAAGCCCGGATAATTGTGCTCTTAATCTCGCAGTATACAAGAAAAGGAGCTGTACATAAAAGCCTGTGGATTATATGTTGGTTTGGATAATGAGTGCTAGCGTTTGTGCGAGTTCCTAATGTGTCCCTGAAACTGGAGCTTTCAATAACCTCTAAAACTTAAAGACTTATTTAGCTTCGAAAATATCCTGCAGACTTGCTTATCCTACAGTAAGTCACAACAAGCCTTTTTTTTTAAAGTAGGAACACATCTGGACTGATTCAGCACTGTTTCGGACGGGAGCCGTAGACTCGCCTCTCAACCGAGGACAAGGGCAAGCTTTTTTTAACCTTTTTCGTGTCGTGACAGTCATAGCGCCTTCCCTTTCTGAGAAATGAGATGCCTAATCGCTGCTCTTTGATTGGGGAAAGAAAGAATAGAAGAAAAAGTGTAATGAGATACTGTGGGTGAGGCCTGCCGGCCCACAAGAGCACACTCTGGCACACAAACAAACACAAGACAGTGCGGCTGAAAGATAATCACAAATTAAGTCTTTTTGTATTTGCAGACTCAATTCTATTAGCATGATAAAGCTGTGGTGAAACGGACACGGTCGGGCTGGGGGGGGAATGGGGGGGTTGGGGGGGTGGAGGGGTTGGACGTCCTAACTGCTGCGGCTCGGCTCTGCGGGCCGCCCATTGTGCCACTTTTGTTTAGGTTCCTTTTGGATGGGTAGTGCTCATTGGGCCCCCGCTGGCGGAGTGCGGCGTGACTGATGAGGGGGCGGAGATCCGTTTGTTGTTTGTAAAATGAGTGGTGTTACACTGGAAATACAGCAGAAGTCGGCCAGGACGCTCCGAATGGCCCGCTTCAGCTCATTAGGTCAGGACTCGTGACCATAAGAGGTCCTGAAGCACAAGGTCAAGGTCGTGATGGATCAGATACTGTTTTAAAGAAACATCCAGACGAAATTTGAAAGCTTTAGTATTTTGACAGATTAAAGAAAGACAGTAGCATTATTACATAAATAGCATAGCATATCAGATTGAAGGTCAAGATGCTCTTTAAATCATCTCAATTGATGCTGAAGAACACGATCATCCTGAACTTGTGGAGTTCATGAGACTCATAAAAAGGGCTTCTGTCTTTTTAAAACGGAAGACAAACCAAATACCAAGATGTTATGAAAATCAAGAATACAAGTACAGCTGAATTTGCATTGAATAAGAAAAAAAGCCTCTGATATCAGTAAATATCTGTTAATATCGCAGAGGATTTCTTTCTTTGTATCTCTCTGTATATCACTCTATCACTGGCCCCCTCTGTCTCTCTGTCTACTCTGAGAGATGAATGTACTAAAGCCCCAGGCAGGATTTGCAGAGTTGATTGAAACACAAAAGTGTGGCATTCAGGGTTTAATAAGAAGATTAATAATGATAGTATCCGCATTTTGATGTGTTTTTAAGTCAAATGGACTTCATGATCCCCTGCAAGTGATGGCCCACAACTTTAGAGCTGTTTTTCTCAAATCCTGCCAGATAATTGGGATCAAAACCTGCATGTTTTGTAGTGGTTTCCATTATAGGGCCCAAGACCATTTTATCCGAATGCAGAGCATGGCAGGGATGTTTACTTGCATTTGACATTTGGCTTAACCAAAAAAGAAAGAAATAAAATCCTTTTTGTAGTTTCGGAGACAGAATGTTTTTCTTAGGTGGAAAAAGCCTGACGGTGGTGCTGCACTGTGAGGTAAAGGCTGGAGGCCTTTCTTCTTCATAGCATCTGTTTGTTTATTATGGTGTGGGCAGGGCTGTGCCTGTCTCGGTCGCTGTTTATTGGGCAGGCAGGGAGAGGCTTTATTACCTCTCATCCATAACTGAAGATGAGCCCGAGACGCCCATCCACACAGCCACGGGCCAGACTCATTCACTCTAATGAGCTCCAAAAAGAGAGATTAATGACCATGTCTTCTCTCTCTCATCCAGCTGCTTTTCTCTATTCCATCTCCTCTCTATTATGTATTAAGTGACATTATGGATGCCATGTAAACAGAATTTGAGCGTATTTTTACAATCCGGCCCATCTAGTCATGTTTATAATATTACTGTTTATATTTAACTCAAAATGTAAAGCATTATATCAGTTGACAGAATTCATTTCAGTATTATATAACCTGGTTATAAAATACATTATATTTTTCTGCTGTCACCGATCTGTAGGATTTCGGGCATATTGCCAATCTCTAATGTGAATTATTACCACCGGGACTGTTTGTTTAGGCTTTTTCCCGCTCTCTTGCAGGGTTTCTGCTCGTTTGTGCTCATGTGGTTTCACTTGTGATGTGTGGCGTGGGCCCAGGCTTTGACTTAATAACAGGCACAGATCGCCGGCTGGACTGCAGGTGTCGCACAGCATTTAGAGTGCAGGAGGGCTTGTGTGTTTTTCTGCAGACGTTATAAAGGGGCGGCGGACGCTGTTAAAAGCCCATATGTATGCTGTGAGCATTTTTTTACTGCTGCTCCGCTTGTAAAATCAGCACAATTGATGAGCCAATTTTGGCTGAGCACAGACTGAGGGATGCTAACCACGACCGTAAAGCCGGAGAGGGAAACGACAGGTTGGAGGTTTTAAAGGTAGAGCGTGCTTCCTCATAAACTGATCTCTCTCTTTCTCTCGCTCTCATTTGCAGATTTATTCTCCTGACCACACCAGCAGTAGTTTCCCCTCAAACCCCTCCACTCCAGTGGGCTCTCCCTCTCCTCTGACGGCTCAGGCGGGCGCTGTCACAGCAGGTACAGTGGTGACAGCCAGCGGCCCCACAGGAAGGGCAGGTAGAGCGCCAATCTGCCTCTCTGACCCCACACACACACACACATTCTCTCACCAGTCTGTCACGCAGTGGCCCTCAGAAGTATGTGCACACGGTTAAAAATATATGAATGTATGCATCATATCAATATCTGTAAGGTTGGTGCTTAAATATTTTTCATAATCGCTTGTAATTGTACTTTTTAAATTTAATCCATAAGCCATTTTTAGTATATATGTGAAGTCACAAAGGTGTACTATTAGAGTAAACACTGGTATGACCATAATCCAATAAAATTAAACCATAATTTTGACCTAATTTAAATTTCTTTTTTTCATCTAATGCATTGACATATACTTTGAATCATTTATATTTATTTGAATCATGTTTCATTTAGTATTTACTTAGAAAAGGTGTCAAATAAAGATAATGCAAATAGATTATTGCATAATTTATTGCATAAGAAATCGATACTTTAAGTCAACAAAAATCTATAAATTGACCAAAAGTGACAATTAAGAAATAAATGGATAAATAAATAAATGTGTTTTAAATAATTATATATATATATATATATATTCACACACACACATACATACATACCATATATACACACAAACACTTTTATTTATTTATTTTTTATTTTATATTGCTTTATTTAATACATTAATAGTTATGTTAATATTATAAAGTCTAATGAGATGCTGTCAGCTTTGTTCTTTTTTGATCGCTGGTCAGTGTATACATTCTTCAAAAAGGCTATGTACTTTTTGGGGCCACTGTAGCTCATTATTTTACACGTTTAGGACAGACCCTCAACACAATCTACATTTTGCATTTCATCTAGATTTCATTAGCAGACAACCACAAGGCCACAGTATTGTATATATAACCATTTAAACATTATCCGTTACACACTAAACATAAAAATGATTGGTTAAACATTGATCACTGAGCTCTTATCTAATGAACAGTCACAGTGGTCACAGCTTCTTCCTTGTCTGGACCGCCCGGCTCACATGTCGCACTGATGCGGTGTAGCTGCACACACAGCGAGCCCCGTCCTCCTCACGTAAATAAGTAAACACATCGTTTCCTCAGCGGCTGAGATTGAAGATGGTGTCGGGGGAGTTATGCCCTGGTTAGCGGTGGATAGATAACCGACCACTGTGAAGATTTTATCTGCGCCTGACAAGACTGATGCACAGTTATTTTAAATGGAGAAAATATTTTGAAGCACAGAGGGCTAGACAGAGATACTAGGTGCTACATAGTGCAGTTTCTCAGGGAGAGGGCAGTTGTGTGTGTTCATTGATATAGTGGTGACAGCTGCGTCGGTGTCTGTCCCACTCCTTAGCTTCAGCTGTTGCCCTGTTCCTCACACAGCTGTTGCCCATGACAGACCGGCCTGCAAAGATCCTCATTTATTAGCATGACTGACTGAGAGGAAGGGAGGGAGAGGATGACTCAGCTCAGACACAGCCGTCCTCTCCACTCAGCAGCCTGTACCTTGCGATGTAACTTCCTGTCGGCTTAGCGCACCTTATTTTTATTTTTTTTTAAAGAAGTCCTTTTTTAAATATACATATTAATGGACTGAATGTTTTATAAAGAAGTCACTTATGCTCATTTATTTGATTATATGCATTTATTTAATCAAAAATAGAGTAATTTAAAATGTTTTTGTATGTTAATATATTTTTACATTTAATTTATTCCTGTTATATATTTTTTATTAAATACTTTTGTAATACATTTTTTCAGAAATCTTTGATGAATGGAAAGTTTTTTAAAAAAAAGCTTTTATTTGAAAAATAAGTTTTTTTTAACAATTTAAAATTCTTTATTGTCAATTTAATTAATTGTTGCTGAATACAAATTTAATTTTTATAAAAAAATATCTATATAATGACCCCAAACTTGTGAATAGTAGTGTATAATTAAATATAATTTAAAAATAACATTTGTATTTAAAAAAAATATATATATATATATATATCTATATATATAATAATTTTTTTATTTACTTAATAATTACTTAAAAAAATTTTAAACCAAAATTTTTGGAAAGAACAGAATTTGTTAAATATTGTTCATTAACACTAAATATTGGTCTGCTTGTAGTATTTAGTTTGGCTTTCTCTCTGCCTTCAGTTTTATCACATCATTAAGTTGATTTACACTCACATGCAGGCAGTCGGCGCTCCCTTTGATATTTGAGGACTTTTATATTTTTAAGGGTTTTTTTTTTTTGATTAGACGTTGGTGCACATTGTTTCATGATGTTATGATTAGGCGAAGCACATCCATCTGTTTCTCTGGATTAGTTATTAAATTCAGCCATTAGAGCCACTCATAGCCGGGTCTCTGCTGCCCATATCAGCCAATTAGACCCCAGCAGCACGTGCAGAGTCCCGCGCCGGCCCACGCTCATTTGTCAAGCTTGCCGCCGATGACGAGGCCTTATTAAACGCTGCACTCTCTTCTCAGAACCCCAAAAGTCATTTTTAATAGGCCCTTAATAAGAGTCTGCTTCTGAGAACTTTGTGGTTTTAAAGAGTGAATACCTTTAAATTAAAGCTGCTTGCGCTTTCGGGAGGACGAATGTTTAAAAAACCTTTACCTGAACAACTTCCTGTCACACTCCAGATGAAATTCGCTGATTGTTTTTGACTTGACTACACTATGACTACAGCAGGTCTGTCGCAACAGTTATGACAACCAGCAAAATAGGAAACCTCCTGCGTCAACAAAACACCTAGAATCAGGGTTTGAGTCTGTGCCTGGTGGAGCTGAGTCGAAGGACGAGGAGTGCAGATCTCCCTCCTAAACTGATTCATGTGAATAAGCCAAAAAGGGCTTCCTTTGGGTCATGCTACATTAAGGGTACTTGGCCTGTTTTATTGTTCTCCACAGCCTTCACACAATACTTTTTTGTAGTGGATTGTTTGCCAGTTAGAATGAAGTAGACTTGGAAGTGAAGGGATTGAAAGCGACCCCCACCACTAGCGTTTTGATTTGTGATTAGCAGATGTGCATTCTTTTAAAAGCGGTGTTGATTTATGGCCAGTCAGAATCAGCACGTTTAGACCGAGAACAGACCAGAGTCATTTACATCCTCATTATAGTCCCTTCCAGCCTCACACACACTGCCACAGAACAAAAACACATTAACTGAATTCTTCCAGCAACTGAATTTTGAAAGCGAAACGTTGAGTCTAAGAGCTGAGAATGCGACCAAGCCAAATAAAATCTTAAGCTGTTACTTGAGTAATGTGGCAAAACGGTGCTTTTTCTTTTCCCTGACAGCGTCTGACATGAGATTGGTCACATCACCGCTCACCGGCCCGTGTTGAGATCTGAGAGAGAGTCTTGGTCTCATCCTGTTAGGTCTAGAATATTGAGCTTCTCCGTTGAGCTCATGTGGTATTAGAGTCAAAGGAAGACGCTCAGGGTCCAAGTGCTGCATTGTTCTCCCAGGTTTTTTTAGTCATGACTTCATTAATGTGAGGAAGTAGGAGATGTCCCTCAGCACTGGTTTGTGTATGTATGCGTGTAAGGGTCGTCCTCGAACCCTTCTCACATTGCAGGATATGACCCAGTCATAGGAAATGATGTGTCTGGAGACCTAGAGGAAAACAGCCCACATTGAGAATAGCTGGAATCAGTCAGGATAGGAAATGAGTTTTAGTCTATTGTGAAAGTGTATCAGTGCTTTGTACCACATGAACATTAGATAAAAGAAACGCTTTGTATTACATTATGAACAAGTATGTTAAAATACTATTTATATCAAGAACTATTCTTCTTCTTTTTTTTTGCTTAACCAATAACTGTCTCAAAGGTTTTCAATATAATATATGTTTAGTAGCACAAGTATATTTGTAGAAATAGCAAAAGCTAAATTGAATTTGTGAATTTTGAATTTGTAAATTGGATTTGTGGTCCAGGGTCACATATATTATTTATTTGAAGTATCATTTATTATAGTAAATGCGCTTCTTAACCAAAAACAGTTTTAGATCAAATAAAAGTATATTTCTATTTTATTAGAAATGACAACACTGAATGTGTTTCTTAACCAAGGACTCAAGAGTCTTTTAAATATATGATATTATATTATTAAATGCCATTAATTCAGTAGCAAGATAAATAACTCAAAGCTTTAGGACTGTATATTTTTAAATTTATTTATATAAAAACCATATGTTACAGCTAAGATGTTCCTTAAACCATCACGATCATGTTGTTCATGAATCATACTCCAGTAGTCACGCTGTTTATGTTCGTGTGCAGCCAGTAAAGACGACACACTGTAGGCAACATGTTGCACAAAAAGCACTGTTTTCCATTGCTCATTCATTTAGATTCACCTGTTGCAATGAAGCCAGCTGGTCGAAATGTGTCAGGTGACTAAACATCTCTTCTGCCTCTGTCTGCAGGTACAACTCAGTGGCCCCGTGCGACTGGACAGGCACCTTCCTCCCCAAACTACGAGAACTCCCTTCACTCTCTGGTAAGAACGCTCTCCCCTCCCCCTGGCACTGAGCACTTTTTAATGGACACTGTGTCAGTAGATGACTTGCTCCTGGAGGGCAGGGGGTAGCTTTACATGGACATTCCTGGCTGACAAATGTCAGGAGCGGGACTGGAAGGGGGGGCTGTGAGGACCGAACAATACCCGTCCCTTGGGGCGTGTCTCCTGCCATCTGTCCTCTCTCGTCCGGGGTGGAAGAAGATTGGCTGGGGGTGTGTGAAGGTGGGGTGGTTAGGGATTGGTTAGGGTGTGTGAAGGAGGTGGGGTGCTGGCAGCTGCTGTGTTCAACCACTGCTGCAGGATTCCAGGGCTGACTGGGGAGCTGAGCCACAACAGAAGATCAGTTTACACACACACACACACACACTCTAGCACTTTCCTTCCCACGTCATGCATTCACACTTTGGGGTGTATAGGTAAATATTTACTCTAACGCTTGTATGCCAGCTGCAAGTGCATTTTTATGGAGCGTCCATGAGCAGCGGCCCTCCAGGAATCAGGAAACGAGCTGTGATCGGCAGAGTGAAGCATGGTTCTTCGTAATTAGTTACTTGAACAAGTACCAAGATGCCGGCAGTTGGCGCTCCGCTTCGATTCCCTGCCGAGCTCTCGTAAACTCTGCTTGCTTCTCTCTCTGCAGTCCTTCTGTCTCGTCTCTCACTGTACGTGTCTCTCCTCTTCCTGTCTGACTGTAGAAAAATCGTGTGCACCAGCAGCTTCATGAGCATCTGCAGGATGCCATGTCCTTCTTAAAGGATGTTTGCGAGGTATTCCCGCTCTTCAGACAATCACGTCCTGTCCTTCTTTTCCATTCAGCCATCGGCTTTCTTTTGATTTGGCTGTGCTTTTCTGTTTTGCCATTTCACCTTTGATGACATTAACACATTAAAATAACAATATTGCAGTTAGTTTGATTTTCAGTTTTGTTTATTTCAACAAATGGTTTTTTTTTTTTTTTTAAGTGGCTTAGCCTTTCACTTTTTCTCTTCTTTTTCTCTTCACTTTGTTTTTTCAAGCGTTCCTTTGCTTTTCAGTCTTTGTCATTTTGCAATTCCATATCTTTAATAAAGTCTCTGTTGATATTTCTTTCATTTATGCTCATGTTGTTTTCTCTTTCTCTCCCTGCTTGTTGCATCACTCTTTTCAGTCTCGGATGGAGGACCGACTGGACAGGTTGGATGATGCAATCCACGTCCTGCGGAATCACGCCGTGGGCTCCACCGCCCTGTCCAGCGACATCCACAGCCTGTTAGGACAAGTGCACAATGGGCCAATCTCAGCCATCGGCAACAATTTCTCCGCTTCTGGATTGGTCACCAACCGAACAGCACAAATGGTAAATAAAACTTCCCCATCGTGAAGGAAATTTTAGCTTACGTGTTTCAGAGTCATTGAATGTCTCATTGCCTTTGAGGTCAGTTGTTACAGGCACAAGGGAGAGAAACGCATGTGTTTTTTCATTGTGCCTCTGCAAATAGGCTAATAAACAGAGTTGAGCCACCTGTTTAAAATGAAGGCCTGGCCATGTGCTGAAACTGAACTATTTTCCACTGAGAGCAGTTTAACTTAAACCCACATACTTTCCGTAAGCGTAATGGCTGGACCCATGCTCATTCTCCCTCCTTGAGCTGCGTTCTTCAGGCTGAATGTTTTCGTCCGAAGACTAAAGCAACACTCAAAACCTTTTCCGTGAATGACCACTACAGTCTAGTTGACCACAAAGATCTGAAATATCCTGATAAAAATCTTGCTGTTCTCATTTAACGCTTCAAACAGACAGTTCACGCCTGGAATGCTGGAGCACATGTAAGCGAAGCTTTCATAGAACTGTTTATTGACGGCTTAAGTCAAGCAAAGTTTGACATTCTCAGCGTGTGCAATTAGAGAAATCATTTCGTATAAATAAATAGCTTTTTCTCCTCTCCACACAAAACACACTGTGCCAATAATCTAAAAAGTCCAAAAGAAACATATTTAGAAATCAATTACAACACAAACACTGTGCTCTAACAAAAAAAAATATTTCATGTAAAACAGACGTTTAGAGAAATCGTCCATGATGAAATATCATTCGTCCAAAATCCAGTTCCACATGTACAGTATATTAAACATCAGATGTATTCATAATTTTGGATTGACATACACAACAGTGCTTTGCGTAAAGGATAAGGATTTCAAAAACATAAAATAATTATGTGAAAAATGAGATTTACGATTTATCAAAAACAAATAAGAAAAGGTTATAGAGTGAAATAATAAATAATGCTGGACCATATAAATACATTCTGTTTTGTCATTATTTACCCACCCTGCTGTTTCAAACCTGTTGCTTTTTTCAGTGGGACAGCATATTTTGCTAAATGTGTGTGTGTGGGTTTTTTCCATTGGGTGAAAGTTAGTGATCAACAGGACAGTTTGGTGACCAGCATTCTTCAAAATGTATGATTTTAGATTCTATAAAAAAGTAGACTATCCCTTAGTGGCTTTAATTTCCAACAACAATTCAGTCATTCTCTGGTGTGCCACATTGTGACAGAAGTGATGTTCACCAATTTTTGGCTCGGCACCGCTTATGTTTTCAGTGGCGATGAACAGAGGTGCGTTTCATTCAGTCAGAGGAGAGGAGATTGCAGCGCGGTGCTGTGGCTGTGTCACGATCTGTTCGTCTGCGCGGGAGCTGTCACACTGCTGTCAGAGGACTATGTGTTCATACACACACGCACAAGCAGAGCTCTGTGCTCCCGGCTCGACCCAAACACAAGGTCCTGATTCAGCACAGCCACAGCGTGCTTTTATTTTGGCGCACTCTTTTCTCTTTCTGTCTCCCCTCTTTTTTTTTTTTTTGCCCCTCGTCTTTTTTAACAACTCAGGAAATCTGACGCTTTAGTCGTGTGTGTCTGAGCGCCTCAGCTGTATGGTAATCAAGCCCAGACAGGAAAATGGCCGCCTTCTTTGGTTGGCACCCCCCTCTCCTCCACCCCTCCTCTGCCACAGACAAAGAGTTGTTTGGACACCTGTTGAGAGTGGCGCTGAGATTAGAGTGTGGGGGAAGGGGTTCGGGCCTGGGCGGCACAGAGGTTAACAGAGGCCAACAGTGACTTAGGAACGCATTCCTGAAGGAAAAGGGGGGAAAGACCTCTCCTCCTCCCCCATTTCTGGTCCTTTCTCTTCTTACGCCCCATGACTCCCAATTCTGTGCATCCTTAAAGAAGGAAACTAGATCGCGGGCGAACATGTGCTCCCGCCTGCTGTGGCAGGGGTGGAAGGAAGAGAGTGGGAGGGAGTTTGCAGCGGTTTCTTCTCCATTGCGTCGCTAATCGCATGGCAAGAATTTGATCAAATCCAGATGTGTTTAGAAGCCACCAATGACGAATGCTGGTCAAACTGTCATTTGATGTTCTGCATGAAAGGGCCGATTGTTTGTTGACACGTCCACATGTGAATAAGCCACTTTGATTTGATGGAGGGTTTTTTGAAAAATGATGTCTGGGTGTCAATATTTGTATGAAAAATGTCAGCTTTAAAAATCTAAATTTATTTGTTTTTTCAAAACCCGTTACACTTTACGCAATGCAGCAGTGTATGGTTTTTCTAGAGAGAAAAAAAGGGTCAAATAAAGTGCTTTTTTAGCTCATCAAATAAAGTGAATCACCATTTCCACAAACATATTAAGCAGCACAACTGTTTTCAGCATTGATAAGAGTAAGAAAAGTTTCAGATTAGACTATTGAAATGATTTTTGAAGGATCATGTGACACTGAAGAACAGCTGCTAAAAATCCAGCTTTGTAGTCACAGGAAGATAATGCATTTTAAAATATATATTATAAGTTATTATTATTATTATTATATAATGTGTCTGTTTTTGGCTACTGTTGTGAATTTTTTTGTCTTCCTATACTTTGTAGTAACAGAAAATAATGGTTTACAACAATAATAGCCAGAAGTGTTGGATTTGTTTTCATACGTTTTATAAAAAAGAAAGTTGATATGAATTTATTAGTCATAGTCATACAATAAAAGCATACTGTATACGCAGTGTTAAAAAAACACAGTATACAATATACATATATGCGCTTCATGTTTACTTAAATGCTTTTAAATAACCTGGGGTTTTCCATTTCCCTTCCACCACTACCTCTGAAATCCAATATTGTCTGAAGCAGTGCAGCATCCAGTCCAATGTTATGTGACAATCAACCTGCCTCTCAAAGCATAGACGCACGCTTTCAAATTGAAAACAACATGAGAGTGTTTTTTGGTGGAACAGAGTCAGAATTCAGGACTGAAGTGCCGTGTGTCTCTCTGAGCACAAATTTGGGGCTGTGAAGGTCGTTCTTTGTAGTGTGAATACCACTCAGTTCTTCAGAGGCGAGGTCACACTCTACAGTAGGAACACAGAGGCTCTCTGCTTTGAAGTCCAAGATCTGTCTCTTCCCCGATTTAATGTAAATCACTTTTGTTTTCTCGGCACTGATCAGATGGCTTCGTGATCAGAGGGACTCTTGATGTTTTGCTCTGTTCTCTGCCTCATGTATTTACGGCTATCTGTTCTGACAGGGTTCTGTTCACTGCGAAGAGACCGTCAGCCTGAACAACAACCACGGCGGCCTGCAGGCCAGCGCCGGTCCCACCTCCAGCTCGGAGCTCAACCACCAGGCAGAAACGTTCAGAGGTTGGAAGCTTTTTTTGGGGATTTGTCTCTTTGGTTATGATTCATATGCAGTTTTATGACCTTACAGTAAGTGCTAGATTTTAAAGGTTTATTTTAAGCAACTGTGTATTTTTGCTGTGTGTGACAGGAATCGCTAGTGCTCTGGCCAGTCAGGTTGCTCCTGCTCTGGACCTGAAGGTCGAGAATCACGAAAAGGATGACATGCATGATAACCAGTCCTCCGACGACCTCAAATCAGACGACGAGAGCGATAAAAGAGATATGAAGCATAATCGGGGAAGCACTCGACCAAGGCAAGGCAACCGCGCATTGAAGTGTCCTTCAGGACTTTTACATCGACCGCAGAGACAGTGAATCTATGCCAGTGTGATGAAATGTGATACTGGACCACAAATCCAGTCTTAAGCTGCTGGGGTATATTTGTAGCAATAGCCAAAAATACATTGTATTGGTCAAAATGATAATTTTTTCTTTTTTGCCAAAAATCGTCATGATTTTAGGTAAAGATCATGTTCCATGAAGATATTTTGTAAATATTTTACTGTAAATATTTTAAAACTTAATTTTTGATTAGTAATATGCATTGCTAAGAACTTAATTTGGACAATTTTGTGATTTCACAAAGGTGATTTTCTCAGTATTTTGATTATTTTGCACCTTCAGATATTTAAATGGTTGTACAGTATCTCAGCCAAATATTGTCCTATCCTAACAATGTATAAATCTCAATTTAAAAAAAAAATTACACTTATGATTGGTTTTGTGGTCCAGGGTCACAAATATTAGCACAGAGCCCCACTTCTGTTTGCTTCATTCCTGAAGTGAAATATCACATCAAGCACATATACGTTCAGGTTCACGTGTGAAGGCCGTGTTGTTCTCTGCGTCTTATCTGACAGTTGTGAATTGTTCTGCAGCAGTGTCAATGAAGATGAGGACCTGAACCCCGAGCAGAAGGCAGAGCGTGAGCGAGAGAGGAGGATGGCCAACAACGCCCGTGAGAGGCTGCGAGTCCGGGACATCAACGAGGCGTTCAAAGAGCTGGGCCGCATGTGTCAGCTGCACTTGAAGAGCGAGAAGCCCCAGACCAAACTGCTCATTCTTCACCAGGCCGTCGCTGTCATTCTCAGCCTAGAACAGCAAGTCAGAGGTCAGGCACCTGCCTACATAATGCAATTATGTCATGTTTATATAACATCTGTCAGTCAAATATAAAACATTTAATCACAATTGATCTTTTTCAGTCAGAAACTTTTTTTGGAAATGAAAAAAATAAAGAAATGTGTTGACAGCATTTAAAAAAATTAGGTTTAGGTAAGTTACATGTGCAAAAAAGAGAAGCATTATCACTTCTTATCTTGACATCATGTAATCCAAGTGGAGATTGTACTGTTTGTGGGCGGGGCAAATTGTTCTCGACGTAGAACGTGGGCGGGCATTATGCAAATGTGTTACTTAGTGACGTGGATCCGTAACAGAAAAAAATTCGAATTGCTGACGACTCGTTTAGGCGAATGTGAGCCGACTCTTTTTTTTTTTATAGACAATAACTTTATTAATCGTGCACTGTCAGCGTCACAACTTTGCAGATAGTTTATGTTCACATACAGCTACAT
>JAUCMU010000125.1:22607704-22621749 GCA_032275025.1 Enteromius treurensis
TTTCCATTAGATCTGTCTCCACACTGCATGAGTTTACTGTAAAACTCAAAACCTATCTATTTTCAATTGCTTATAACTGTAGCTAACTGGAATTTGACGGTGCTGGTCTGTGCTGTATTTTATAATGTTTTAAATATTATATGTCGTTGATATTTGACTGCCTGTACAGCACCTTGGTCAACAATTGTTGTTTTTAATGGTGCTATATAAATAAAATTGAAATTGAAAATTATATGGCCAAAAATACATGATGACTGTTATCAATTCATCAAATTATCTTTTGTGTGTTGATGACAGACATGTTTTTATATTTGTTTGGACCTTCCTATATTAAGTCTTATTTAAGCAGCTGCACCAACCATCAAACAGTATGGAAGCCTTTTCTGTGTTTAGTGTAAAAACACAATGGAATATTTACGTGAAAAAAATATATTATTTTGCCTTTCTAAATTAGCCAATATAGCTTTTATTGTTAGAAAAACACCAGTAATTCAGATTTTGGGTCTAAGAGTTCAACATCTGTCTTTAACTTGACTGAAAGACAAACATACTTTGCGTCTCTAGTGAATGATCATGGGAAAATAGCATTGGAGTATGACACATTGCGTATTCCCACTGTTAATTGACTTTGCTTCCTAATTAAATGGTTTGTTTTCCCCCTTTCTGTGTCAGTTATGAAATATGGGAGCACCTGGTTTTTTTTCCCAGTAGTGGTGAACGTTTTACAGCCGGAGTCTTTCTGCGCAACGCAACTCCCAGCATACCTCACCAAACTCTAATAACATTTCGCTGTTTATTTCTCATTTTTCATCTCATCCGGACATTTTTTCGCAATGACATCAGTCCTGGCTCTCCAATTAAAAGACTAAACTAAATCCCAGAACTCCTCTCCTTGGCTTACGCATCTGCCCTAAATTATGTCTCTGTACATGTGTGCGAGAGACTCGTTCTCGTTGAATTTGTCCTGCGCTGACAGGTTGGGCCCAAGATCTGCTGTGAAACCGCAACGGCGCTGAGGAAGAGGTTGCTAAATGCTGGAGAAACCTCGGCCAATTCCTTCCAACAAGACACCTCATCTGGAGACCGCTCCAACTCCGCTGGCTGGGTTGGAAGGCTTTGTCCCATTTCCTCCCTTCTGTGTGTGTTTGTGACTGTGTGTGCATATTCCTTCCTGCCTTTATCAAAACCGTGCCCTGGAGTGTTTACTTGCAGTCAGCTAGAAAAATGGACAATGTTTTATAAGCATGGGACCACCGTGTTTGCGAGCTGACTTCCTGTGGATCTGGCTGCCTGGGACAGCCCAGCGAGGGAGTGTCATGGTGGGCTTGCTGACAGGAGCATCTTGGCTTCTGCTGCTGGACCGCAAACAAGGATGTCTCAGGCTGACATGCATTCGATCACGACGTTCCTGCTGACTCTTTTCCTTTCAGTGAAATCGCTGTTGGGTTTTATTTGAGGACCATGGTTAGGGGTTCTGTGTACCAGATGTTTACTTTTTTTTAGATGTTATATTTAAAATTGATGAACTGAATTCTTCTAAATAGTTACTAATGTGGTACTATTACTTACACTTGCTAAAATTAAATTGGAGTATACCAGTGCTACAGATCTGCTTATCAACCAAACCATGGCTCCTAGACAAATTTTGTTCACTTGGTGTCCCATGATTTTGTGTGTGTGTGTGTGTGTTATAGTGCATTTTTAGTAGAGTAATATGAACAGATTGAATTCAATTGAATTCAAAATGTTGAAAATTGCATTAAAACAGCTGAAACAAAATATATGTGCATGTCTTATTAATGTAAGGGGCTTTCTCAAATTGTGTAAATCCACAAGGGGTTCAGAGTGTAATTTTTTATCCACAATAATTTCACACTTGTCTAGTATGTCACTTTGTTTTAGAATGATAGTTTATACGTTTCTTTACTTACCTTTAAAGTGAAATGTGACAACATGCCCCGTAGGAGGGGTACATTGTAACAGCTGAGGGGCGCGCTGTAACATCCCCATATTACATTTTTTGATAATTAAATAATAATCTGTTTTTGGAGTTTGACAATGAAAGGCCCACATAAACGAGACAAAATGATTTACGTGTCTTGAAATGAACACTAAACAATGACTTCCAGTCTTTAATAAATAGTTTTTCGTTATTTCTCATTAAAATAAATAATGTGAATTACATCGTAACATTGTAACACCACACCTGCGCGACTGGAATTTAAAACAGGTTACTGTCTTCTGCTGCGAAACATTGAGGAATAATCAAAATTGGAGATTAAAACAATAGCAGATTTGTCTCATTTTAAATTAGAAATAACAACTGAGATTAAAAATGTACTTAAGCCAGAAATATAATTTTACTTAAATGACAATTAAAATGCAAACTTAAAATACAATTTCAGCGATTTCTTCAAAAGGCTTTTACATTTTGGAGCTTTTTTTTCTGTATAATGTTGATATGGTAACTAATAAATAGCGTACTGTAAATGAGGTTATGTGTGTTACTGGTGTAACTTACTGCTCACCCCGTTACTTGTGCCGTGCGCTCCTCTAGTCTATGTTCTTGGGCTTAAATAAAGCAAAGCGCGGAAGTTTTTTAAAGAAAACTTTAACTTGTAAACCTTTTAAAAAAAATGTTTACTTTTCATGGCGTCCTCGATAAAACAGAAGAAAGTGAGTCTTAATTCCTTCATATTTTTGTGAAAAGTGGTTTAACTGACCTGCATTAAAGTGAATAAATAAAAAATAAGCTAATTATTGTAAGGTTCAGTTCAATCACTAATAATATGCAGCATAAACTCTATGAAGACGTCGAGCTGAATGAAAGCACTAAGCCATGTGAAGAAAACACTGCAACGCCCGTTCGGACCCCCGGATTCCCAAACGGGACAGACAGCGCTCCCTGCTGAACTGACACAGAGACCACACTCCTCACAGCCACAAGACCGACTGCACCCACTCAGAGAGATCAAACTAACTTAGCCTAGTAAAGGGGTCTAGGAATAACATGAGGATGAGTAGTGATGACAGAATTTTTAATTTGGGATAAACTATCCCGACACCAAAATGATGCACATTAAAACAAACACAGTCCCTGATAAATTATTGCTTTGTCATATAAACACTTGGGGAAATCTGCTTCTTTCCCCCCCAAATCTGATTAGATCTGTGAGCTCACGTGCACCCACAGAAAGCAGTTCACGTTGGTGCCTCGTGATATGTTTCTATCAGTTTTTAGCAGTGTGACTACACTAGGCCAGGGTGTGTTAAAGTGTGTTCTGTCACTAGATGGCGCTGTCAGTCTAAACAGCTGTCAGGGCATCGTTTATGCTGGTGAATATCTGGACCAGATTACACAGAGTAAGGGACAGTACAACAGTATATTCGTAATGCTTTACGGTATTTTTTTATTTCTATGACATCTGTTTTTGGTATTTATAACAAAATTCACTGTAGCATTTAAATAGTGTTTTCTTGATATGTATTACCTACATATCTAATACTAACCACGAAGACCGAACTGAATCAGCTGAGACAATTAAACTCTCAACAAAATGATTTTATAATGATGGTTGTAATAATGAGTTAAATCAGTAGCCCTCTGAATTGTTCAAAATAAATAAATGAATAAAATATTCCACACCCATGTTAAACCATGTGGAATGAACCATTGAAAGGTGAATAAATAAACACATTACATTTTTTTTCTCTCCAAACTTTGACCTCAGAAATGTTTTCCCACAACTTTTGTACATTTATGTGTAAATTATTATTATTAATAATATTATTATTGTCTTTATTAATATTATCATCATTACTTATTTTGTTTAGCTTTTTACTTGGCGAGTTTAAGTTATTACATGTTTTTTTTTTTTAAACAAAATAGATCCAAAACATTATCTACATATTAAAGAATTCGAGCTTTTTTGAAGTACTAGAATATAATGTTTTCAATTTAGCTCCATCATAGAGACTGTCGTTTCATGACAGTGTTAGGTTATTAAATGCATTGAGGGTTTACGGTTGCAAAATCTGAAAAATCAAGGGACATATGCTCCTATGTTGAAAATGGCCCTTCTCCATCCTGTTTTAATAATATTATCAGACGAAAACCATTGATTTCACCGATACTGGAAGCACAAGTGCTTGGCTGGCCTACACCCAGTTTCTGCTCTGTGCTCGGCGGAGTCCTGTGGAGCAGACCAGGCTCTGGGTGGAGTGAGTGATGGCTGTGGGCGGGGCTTCGCGCTCTTCAATAACCCGAGTGCGTGAAGTAAAACTAGTCCGAAAACAAGACGTGCAACAAGTGACTTTGACCAACTGAGTGGAGATGGAGCTTTCGCTTTGTGCCACTGCACTTTACAGAGCTTAATAAGCGCTTACTTTTTGGGATAAACGACAGACAGCGGTAAGTGCTGCTTTTTGGTTTTGTTTTTATTTATCAGCGTGCTACATGTAATCTCTGCTGTTCTAGAGGCAACATGGCATTGTGTAAAATGACATTTCTTAAAACATTGGAATTCAAGTTTATAAACTTTAATGAGCAGCCAAACAGATAATGTTCTTGTATTGTAAAAAAACAAAAACCTATATTATTAAAGTGCACCTGATTGGAGCGTCTGTTCGGATGATTGTTTGGTGTTAATTACGCAAAAATCGCATTAAAAAAAAAGTCAATACATCTTCTGGCTCAACCATATGCATGTTTTAAAAGCACAGAAATGCAGCCCCAAAACAAATAGTTGCATCATTCAATATTAGTAGATTTGCAGTATATTGTAAACCAATGCATTAAAAACATGATTCATTAATCTGGTCAAACAGTACCCATGAAGTTAATTGTAGGTTGGCTGAGTATCCCTGCTTTCCCTCTTGACAGAGTTATGGTGTTTGACAGAGAATGATTATCCATAAATCTCATTGTTGATTTATTTTTAATTTTTTGTTGATGCTCCACAACTATAGCCATGTTTTTGGTCTAGATCAGGGATAAAGTTTAGGACTTGGTACTGTATTGTAGTTACACTTCACCAGAAAAACCCTGTTTTGAATTTCCCTGGAAGAGGAATGCAGGTGGAGGCCTGGTTGCAAGAGTTGGCCCAGCCTGAGTTAGCTTCCCTGTCAGAGCTACACATTTCCAGTGGGCATAATGAGAGGAAAGGAGCTACATTAACACCATTGAGTCCCTCTGCACATAGTACATGTGATACAGGAGCTGAAAGAGGCTATTGTGTCATATCCTTTTTTTTCTGCAGCAGAGCTCTGTTCCTTGTGGATAAGGGGGCTTGCCGCTTTTTAACTTGCCCTTATTGTTCTTTCTCATCCCCCTCTACGGAGCTGGAAAGTTTGAGTCTCTTCTTGCTCTCTTGAGTGTCTCGGATGATGAGAAGAGCGCTCCTTTTTAGCTTGTTTGTTTATGATGATGATGTGTTTGTTTAGTGTTTTGTTTGTAGTAGTTTTTTATCCTCACGTCTTTATGCTTTCAATCTGTAGTCTCTAGTGTCATCTTCATTCTTTATTGAACGGATTCTTTACTTGCCCATTGAAAGTGAACCAATGCGTCTTTGTTGTCTTCATTGTCAAGCCCTCAGGGATCTCACAGGTTGCATGCATCGTAATACACTGCATGCTTTGGTCATACCATGTGCTGTTGCGACAAAGACATCAATATGACTCATGCAATCTTTTGTTGTCTTTGAGGTGAAAGGATGTTATCAGTGGGGTCCAGAAGAAACTGATAATAGCCTGTTGCCTGGTGTGATGCCTGTAGTGGGGTGATATTTTTGCAGCTTTGTGTTTTGCCATTTCTTAGGCACAATACTGTTGCTCATTGCGTATGTCATTCAAGTTCTTTAGACGTGAACATTGTGTGAGTGCAACTCTGGGTTTTTGATTATATGCAGTCAAAATTGGCAACATTTTGAATACGTTGTACTCAAAGAATCAAATTATATGAAAACATCTTTAACGCTATACTTGACCGCTTTAGTTTATTTCCATAAAAGAAATGAGCTCTTGACAGACAATTTAGTCCCCAGCTCTTTTAAGACAATTGAATACAAAATTTGACTTCCTCCGCTTATCTTCATAACACAGCCCCCGTACTGCACAGTGACATCATTTACTTTGTTTTTGTTGAGATGTAATCTACATTGCACTTTCTGTTAGCTTTAGTCAGCAATGTCAGTGTGATTGAGATTATAAAGTCTGAAACCGGGCTGAAAGTTACTTAATTTGCAGTTACTTAAGTTTCTGCATGCTTGGCATGCTCTTACGAAGTTAGCGGCCATTATTGTACTGTTTGAAATGGCATCAGAAATTGTAAGTCGTCCTCTAACTCAAGTTTCTTGGGATAACTAAGAAGTCTGTGGCATGTGCCTCTGTCAATGTTTGTCTCAGAATAAATCCCAAACCCTGAGCACTGGAAATGTTTAAAAGGCTCGAAAGGTCCTGTTTTGTTTGTGGTGAAGGATCATGCTTAAATCTTTCCTTTGACTTTTTGGTTTGAGGGCTTGCTTCCTAGATTTTGCACCATTATCTTATTTTAAGTCTTAACAGGCTAAGCTATATAGCATAAGCAAATGCTGTCAGACAGTGTCATTGTGGTATTTTAAAACCGTAAAGATAGTGTAAGCATCACAGACTACTTATGTAATAATGAGATTATGGCTTTGTTTGCAGAGGTGAGCCGCTCCACAGAGAGGGATTTGATTGTTTCTCTCAGTGTTTCTGATGGAGTCTTATAGAGTTAGCGGCATGCCAAACACTGGACTATCACAAGGCTATCCACAACCTTCCCGCTCGAGAGGCCAGACCAATGGCACTTATGGCCTTAGTATCAGAGTTCAAGGAATAGATGGACACCCCTATGTGGTACTCAATAACCAAGACAGAGGTCCAAACCCCTATGCAGTTCCACAAAGCAATAATGGATATATGGAACCTGAAAGTCCGTTCAATTATGATGAATATGATTTCAAAGGAAGCCAGAAGAATCTTTCCGAAAGCCCATATATGGATTTTATGCCTCCAAAGCTCCATGGAGGTCCTCACAATGGGACTTCAGATCCTAAGAGGCAGTCCAGTCTGTTAAATTTCCAAAAGCATCCAGAGATTCTCAAGCCATATGATCCTGAGAGCAATACTCTCGATACTTTTCGAAGTCTGCCTTCAGTAGAGATTCGAAATCCCTACCCAGGATCCCTACCCAGAGCCAACTCCCCAACTGTAAGCCAAGCCAGATCCTCCAGCCAGGTTCCAGAAGCATCTTTACCAGATGGCAGGGGACACGCCCAACCTCAAGTTCATCCCCAGACACTCCCGTTTAATGTCCAACCTCAAACCGGTCCAGCCAAAGGCCATGTTCTTCCACAGCCTCAGCTCAAACCGCCTGTACAAACACAACCTCAGGTTAAGCCAACATTTAAGACTCCAGTGCCCTACCAACCTCCGTCTCAGCCTTCACAACGCCTTCCAGTTCCTCAGCCATCTACAACAGCCAACAACCCCAGTGACCAAACCAAGGCCTCTCCTAGACCTTCCAGCTCAGTTAGTAGCACAAACTCCAGTTTGGAGCGAAGTCGACGTGAACCGGACGTGTTGCCCTTGCGCCGTGTTGACTCCAGTGGCCCAGTGCTGCAGTCTTCCTCCTCACGAAACTCTTCTCTGGGCTCCATCACACCAACCAAGGAAGACCAGTTAGACCAGCTTTATGCAGAGACTATCAACCGTCATGAGAATCGGCGCTACATCCCGTTCCTGCCTGGCACGGGGCGTGACATTGATACTGGTTCGATTCCAGGTGTGGATGAGCTCATAAAGAAGTTTGACAGCAAAGAGACTCAGCAACGCAGGGGTCGGTCAGGGCGGAGGAATCGACTGAACCCAGAAGACCGCAAGCGTTCCCGTAGTGTCGATAGTGCCCTGCCGTTCGCACTTGAGGGTGACTCTAACTACTTGGATGAAGTTAGTCGGAATCGAGGCAGGTCTACAGAGCATCTCCTTCGCCCGTCACTGCTCCTGCAGAAGACTGCTGGAGCTAAGACCTCCCCCATGTCGCCAACTTCCTCTGTCGGGCCCAGGATGAACCTAAGAAACCCAACACAGGTTAAAAGTGCTCCAGGCTCTCCTCAGGGCACAGTCTCCAACTCTCCAGCTGCTATTCTAGGGTACAAGAATCTTCAGAGTCATCCCTCTGTAGCAGCTGTAGAGAATAAAAATGAAGAGGCCAAACCATCACAGAGTGTGAAGTACCTGTCGAGTGTGAAAATGGGATCAATTTCTCGTCCCACTGTCAATGGTAAAACATCAAGCACTGAAGTGGATGCTCAGGTAAGAATGCATATTCTTACTTCCGCTTTGCTATACATTAATATTCCCACCATTATGGGGTGACCAATAACTTGTTTTATGCACGTATACAAATCAAATATTTATTTCTTGTTTGTTTTTTTTATACTTTTGCTCAGGTGACACCTGATCTTCTGAAAGGTCAAGAAGAGCTTTCACAGCAAACAAATGAAGAGACTGCCAAGCAGATATTATTCAGTTACCTCAAAGATGGGTGAGTGCAATTTTCAGATAATTTTATATGAATATGTTAAACATAATTACAACAATTTCAAAATAGATTTGATAAGGAAAATCTACAATATATAATGCATGCATCTTAGCATGCGTGTAGAGGTTTTGATTATTGATTATTGTTTAGTTTTTTTGAAAAGATGAAAAGGGAAAAAATGAGGATCATTGTCCTTTATTGGAGAACTCATATTTTATTGATTAGTCATTAATCTTGACCTTCACCAGTCATGATGGCCTGCAGGTCTCCTCTAGGATATAATTTCCTATACAATCTTTTTTTTTTTCTACTACATGTTGGTTTCACTAAGAAACTTCATTCTGACACACTAAAGTTTCTAATAAATTAAAACCGTGACAATTGGCCTAGGTTTGTTTCCTGCTCAATAGTGTTCAATAGTGTTTTTTGAGATGTGAGATTTCTTAGAATTTTAGGTATTTTCCACATAGTCTGACACACAATGATAACGCTACAAGAATTTTACCTCCCCTACATTGATTTGTGTACAGTAGAATCATCCACTCACAACTCACACTCCCACGCCTCTATCTTACACGTTCAAGGAAAAAAACAGGTTCTTAATGTTCCTCCTCTAACATCTTACATCAAAACAGCAAGTCATTAAAAAAACTGCTTGTTAGATGTTCCAGGCCATTCTTTGCCTCACTGCCAACAACTCAAATCTGTTCTTTGCTCGAACTACATTTCCACCCAAAACAGCACTGTTTCCTGCTCTCATCTAATCCTTCATGATCACTGCACTGCTTCAAACACATGCTGTAGGTGCCCGGTGGCCCAGCCTGCTCTAGCGAATAGCTGAACCTGTGCCCTTCCTGAACTCCATATTCTTGATGTGAAAAGTCCCGCCCTCTCTGCATTCCTTATGTGCTGCATGGAGGGAGGTAAGCAGCGCGGATTATACACCAGTGTCTGTGAACCCTCTGAAGCCTTGCAGATGTAGGATCAGATATCTTCTGGTCAATGGCAACCTTTATTAACCAGCCCTGCACACGGAGGTAGTGGTTAGTTACCATTCAGAGGCGCATGCCGTAGATGCACCAGGGTCGTGGTAGTTGTAATGGAGCAAAACTATACTGTCAGCAGTGTTGTGACTTGACACATCTGTTGGCGACAGCGGCTTACGTCATGAAACCATTAATGACAGTCCGCTCTGTGGGAGGTGTGTGTGTGTGTTTGAAGGAGAGGCGGTGCTGATCTGCAGGTTTCTCCTCTCTCTTTGTGAAATCTAATGATACGCTTTAATCTGTATATGCATGGCAGTAACCCAATGTTCTGTGCTTTCCCCTGATGCATCACTCGAGTGCCCTGGGAACATACGGGCGTCTGTGTCCCTGCTCAGACACACATTCCCAGACATGTGACTTGTTAAAAGAAGGTAGTAATTAGGGGTGGGCAGGTCATGAGGTGACACATCAAAGCTTGAGTACTCTGTTCTCTCCATGCAGGCAAAGAGCCAGACTGATTTTTTTCTCCCAGAAATATCAGGGATTATACTCTGATCCACACACTCACACACTATCAAAACACACTTTGGCTCAAAGAAAAGGACTCTCAAACCTTCTGAAATAATTATGAGCACTTGTGTCATGTTTTGCAGGAGCAATGATAACGATGACACCACCAAGAGGAAGGTCAACCTGGTGTTTGAAAAAATCCAGACCTTGAAGTCACGGGCCGCTGGGAACGTGCAAGCCGACAACAAAGTGAGCTGTTGTTGTGGCATTGTAATTGGGTTCAACAAACAGCTAAGACTGTGAGCCTCTTACAAGAGAGACTTAGTCTATCTCTTGGAGAAAGTATAAAGGGTGGCTGAGGTTATTTACTCAGCAAACAGCATAGTCATGGCTAATGTTTAAGCATGCAAGTAAAATCAGATCCAGGTCCAAGTCTGTTTTACTTAATTTATGTTAAATTATTATATATTATTCAAAAATCTTGTGTATGAAAAGACTAGCTTACAGTGAATAAGCATTAGAAATTCACATCTTTTGAAATATTTCTGATTTAAACTTTTATTGAGAACCTGCTGTTTTTACTCTGCTTACCTCTATTGAATCATTATCATATAGTGCTAAAAAAAGAGCTGTGTTGCTTATAAACCTTCCTCTTTCAGTCTCCAGACCTTGCATCCCAGGCTAGAGCCCTTCAGGAGCAGAAAGCAGAACTGGAAAAAGAAATCGTTGATCTTAAGAAGCAGCTTGAGGATGAGAGCAAGGTAACAGTGAAACCCTCCCTCCCTCTCTTTCTTTCTTTCTTTCTTTCTCTCTCTCTCTCTCTCTCTCTCTCTCTCTCTCTCTCTCTCCTAACACCTCTGCAGCTTTAACTCGTCAACTGTACCTTGCACCCCTGCTCTGTCTGTTTGGTCAGTCTGTTAGAAGCTTCCGTGTTGGTGGAAAATCCCACTCCTATCGCCCCTTAAGATCAATAATCAAATTAACCAATTACTGGCTTATTATAAAGTCTGGGCCTTAAATCCAACAAAAGATGCTTAGTGTCCCAAACAGTCGATGATTTTGAAGGTTCAATAAGGTTGCTGTCATTTCTTGTCCTAACTGTCATGTCTTATTATGCCTTTCCCTGCAGAAGCGCAATGATCTGAGCGAGATTCAGCTGAAGGCAGGAGCTGGAATGAAAGACTTGAGGAGAGAGCTGGATCAGAGTCAAGCCGAGTGCAACAGACTGCGGGACAAGCTTAGTAAAACAGAAGCTGACCTGCGCACTACAGTGGAGGAGTAAGATACTGTCCTGTGGAAAGAAAGACCCATACTAAATATGTAGAATACTCACTAAAAATGGAACACCTGTAATCGACAAATTCAGTTAAAAGCTCATATGTTAAACGTTTAGCTTTATTTAAATCCATTCTGCAGAATTTGACCCCAGATTCCAGCCAGAAGTTGCTGATTAATGTCTGCCTGGCGTATGCTTATGAGTGATCTGTGCGTTCACTGTGAACTTTGGAGCAAAAGGAAAGCTTACAGGTGTTGGCCCTGATGTGAATGCTTCTTACGTTGTGAAAATCTACACTACCCTTAGATATGCAGGTTTCTGGGATTTCTCCATCCCGGCTTTAAGGTTGTCAAAATAAAGTGTAAATTATCCCCTGTGACACGGTGGTTTGGCCGGGGTTTAAATGGACATGAGCTCAGCAGATTATCAGACCTGTCTGGGCTGGCTCTTGTTTCAGTTCAGAATGCAGGTATCCTAAATGTGTGTGTGTGTGTGTTTTAGACTCTACCAGGTGAAAATGGAGAAAGAGCAGTACCAGACGGAGATCCGAGACCTGCAGGACCAGCTCTCAGAGATGCACGATGAGCTGGATGGAGCCAAACAATCTCAAACAGACAGCACAGACAAAGAGGCCATGATGGAGGTACAGCATTTAATCAGCAAGCAGATATTTGCAATATTATATGATGACAATACGTACATTGTACTTATTTTCCGATGTAAGTACGTAGTAGTTAAGGCCACCTAATATAAAGTGGAATCCCAAACTTTGGAACAACAGTGTAACTTCTGTCGAGGCACATTCAATTTAATGGAGAGCCGTATATATTTCCCATTCAAATCTTTCTCTTTAGTAATCTGTATCATAATAGATCCAGCTTTGCATATTCAAAATAATTAAGACTTTGTGCTGTCCTCTCTAGGACTTCATGCAACTGAAGCTAGACCTCCAGGAGCTGCTTCTAGCCAAAGAGGAGCAGGAGGATCTGCTGAGGAGGCGTGAGAGGGAGCTGACCGCCCTCAAAGGAGCTCTGAAAGAGGAGGTGTCAACTCACGATCAGGAGGTGGATAAACTTAGGGAGCAGTATGAAAAGGAGATCTGTAAACTGCAAACGGCTGTGGAGGATGCCAAACAGGTGATTTATAAACCCTTGCAAATAAATCCGCAACAGCAGAGGGATGTGTGACATTTCCTGATCCTATTCCCTCTCCCTGTCGTTTCCTGTCCTCACTAAAAGTGCCGTGTAGCAAAGGTAATATGAGGGTGGAATTTTATTACGAGCATAGATTTTCAGTCAGTTTCATAAGAATGGAGTAGTTGATCATAATTATTTTGTTCAGAAAACTGACGAGAGAACCCCTAAATTCTGAAGAGACACATACAGTAAGAGCAGAATTAAAGATGTAGGGAGTTACAGAAAAGAACAAACAGGAAGAGAAGGAGTGAAAGAGGCAGTTTGAGGACCGATAGGTGTTCACAGGTGGCTGGAACTGCTTCTTAGCTCACTTCCTTTCTGCAGCAAAGGGACTTCCTGTCCAGAGGAGGCCATTGTTGTCTCAGTTTAGATGTATTTTAAAAGAGTAAACGGACAAAGAGCATAATCTTGGTCATTTGCCACCGTAAACCTGGCTCGTTGTTCTTATTTTTGAAATAGCTGCACTAACGGATGCTGGGAGGATAGTGGATGGATTTGTCCTTGGATTTTTGAGAAGTGGACAAAGAGCTTTCTGGGTATCTTAGCGGGCAACCAAGCCATCAGGCTCAACGAGTATTACCGTGCGCCTCCTCTTTATGGCGTTAGGGTTGATAGGAAGGCCCCATGTGGAGGAACACTGAAGGGTGCAGCACTAAATGGAGTTTAGTGCTGCTTAATTGCAGTGGCAGGCCGTCACTAATCTAATGAGGCTCTGATGGGGTGGTTAGCTGGACTTTCTCTTTCTTTCTTTGAAAATGAATGATGGGTTTGTTTCATATGCAAATAACTGGGAGAATTGCACATGGCAAATAAGTGGGTCACCGTGCAGACAAGGGGTCTACAGATGACACAATGGGGGGGAGGTCTGTACAAAAAGGTTAGTTTGATTTGTTTGCCTTTGTTTTGTTTTTTTCTATGAGGTATTCTCCAACATTAGCGTTAGTTTATATTACTGATCCCAGGTTTCCCAGTACACCTTATGTAGATATATCTACAAGGCTTCTTACCAGGAATGCAGAAATGGTAGGTGGTCATTAGAACTGAGTTTGTTTCTGTCTGTTTGTATGAGCGAGTAAACAGTTATTGCTTTGCCCTAATAGCAGGACGGGGAACAGAAAGGGAAGTGGGGGGGTCATAGTGTCCCCCTCTCAGCAAGAGATTCCTGATTCTCAACGGTTAGACGTTCTTGTGAAGGGACTCCCCTCTCTTTTCTTATTCGTAACTGGCCCTTACTATTATGACTAAGATTAGCTATGGACCGTTATATTAGCCAATTATTTCCATTTAGAGACCATTCCATTAGGCAAAATGTCCACTTGGTGGATCAAAAAGTTTTACTTTTGCCATATTAGTTTCGAACACATTGTGATAGATAGCAGTGATGCGCGGGTTGACCCGAAATGAGCGGGTACCCGAGGTCATCCGCGGTCACCCGAGGTCATCCGCGGTCACCCGCGGTTACGAGTCATCCAAAAATATTTTTAATGATATTCGGGTCGCGGTCGGTCGGGTCG
>JAUCMU010000125.1:22621849-22638744 GCA_032275025.1 Enteromius treurensis
AACATATTAAAACTTAATTTTTGATTAGTAATATGCATTGATTAGATCTTCATGTGAGAACTTTAAAGGTGATTTTCACAGGATTTAGATTTTTCTGTTCCCTCAGATTCCAGATTTTCATATAGTTGTCTCTCGGTCAAATATTGCCCTATCCCTTCCATTCAAATCATACATCAATGGGAAGCTTATTTATTCACCTTTCAGGTCATGTATAAATCTCAATTTCGGAAAATTTATACTTAAGACTGGTTTTGTTTTCCAGGGTTACATTTATTAATCATTTAATTGTCAATTTAATTAGTAAAGGTGTATTATATTGCATATTAATTATGGATCTAAAATCCTTTTATTAGCAATAATATTGCTAGTTATTAAATAAAAAGAAATGCACCGACTAAATAAAAAATAAAAAAAGCAATCCTATATGCATCATTTTATTTTACTGGTGTATCCAATTGATTTTCAACTGTAAACGCATATTATTCTTGAATACTGAATTGAAACAAAAACTATCTATTCTTTAGTAAAGTGAAAGAATTTGATTATATGTTATATCATATCTTTTGAGATTACAGTAAATTAATAATTTCCTCTTGAAAGAAGTCTCTTATGCTCACCAAACCTGTATTTGATCAAAATACAGTAAAATGTATTATTGTGAAATATTACAACAAATTAATATACTTTTTTTTTTTTTTAAGTTTTTTTTTTTTTTAGCATTCATTACTCCAGCCTTCAGTGTTTAATAATCCTTTAAAAAACATTTTGGGGCTTCAGAAACATTTCTTATTGTTATCGATGTTTAATAAAATGAAAGCTGTGCTGCTTTATAGTTTTGTATGAGTGATACTTTTTTCAAGATGAATTGAAAGATCAAAAGAACACCATTAAGTTAAGTTAATATGCATACAAAATACTTTTATTGACACTTGATCAATTTTGTACTTTTTTGTAGTGTAGTGTAAGTTTTAAAGATAAACATACAGAAAGTCACAGTTGTCTCTGGTGTACCCCTCATATGAGTAACAAACAATCGCTACTGAAAATCCAAGATCTTGCATTGGTCGCTGGTTTCAGGATGTGTAGCTTTTGGTGAATTTGGGTGCAGCGGTGTTGCCGTGCTGTATTTGTTTGTTTTGTGGGCTGTGGCTGACTGCGCGCATACTGTCTCCTTGGGGCTGTTTGGGGAGCCGCCGGTCTCACAGGACGTGGTGTGTTTCCTCAGGTGATGATAGCACACTGTTCCGGCCTGCTCTGTGGTGATTCAGCTGGGTGTCTGAGTGGGAAGAGGGGAAGTGTAGGAGTAGATAGAGGGACATTGAAAAAAAGAAAAAAAAAGAACAAAAACAGTGAAGAACAGCCATATGAAAGCAAACACAAGCTTCAAAGAGATTATGCGGGTCTATGTCTCACCCTTCGGCCTAATAGCAACAAGCTCAGTCGGCACCCTTGCAGTGTCTTGATAGACAGTGACAATGATTGTAAGCGATTACTATGACAGTTCATAGTCTACATATAAACAGCGGCCCTCATGCGTGACGCCCCCTTTGCGTGTAAGTAGGCCATGGCAGGATCCTCACTACAGGCTGAACTCACTCCAGCACTGGCCTGGATTCTTCTGCCATTGTTGTCACTGTCCCGCAGAGCCAAAGTCTCCTGCTGTTACTTAAAGGGTAGCGTCCTGGAACCCTACAAACCCCCCACCATGAGCTTAGCACAGGAGGTCCGACCCTCTGAGCTCCTGCCTTTTTATAAGATCAAAAACACAGAGGCACAAAGCTAAGGATTTAGCCCCGGCACCGATTGAGTTCGTACGTCTTGGCTGTGGTTGTAAAGAGGGAAGAAAGTGGAATATGACGGCAGTTGAGGGTTGTGGCATGTGTCTTTGTGTATAGAAAACAAGTGATAAGTAGCCTTAGGTTTCAATCACACCCAGTCTCATGACACCATCTGTATGTCCGAAGTCTTATAACGGCTGTTTTGAATTTGGATTTTATTAAGGAGGTGGCTGGGAAAGTTATTGGCGCAACCTGCTTCTGCTTCTGTTTTAGAGTCATAGTTACAAGGTGAAGGAGTTGTTTTATTTATTTACACAACAGTTGGGTTTGGCGTCAGTAATACTGCAAAACAATACAACTGTTAAATATTACTACAATTTAAAAGAACTCTTTTCTATTTTAGTTTAAATGTGAATTTTCCTGAAATTGCAAAGCTGAATTATACTATATATATATATACACTGTATTTAGCACATTTTAGATCTTTTCAGAATAGTTATCATGTGTAATATTATACATTTAATGTCATCTGATAATTTTGATGCATCTTTGCTAAAAGTGATGATTGCTTAAAATCTTCTGAAGCCAAACCTTAGCTTACAATAAAGCAAATGACTCATACTCATACATATAAACATATAAAAAGTACATATAGATGCATAAAGGAAAATAAGCTAAGCCTTTGTTAGACCTGGTATTAATTTATTTACTGTATCTTGATATGCCACATCTGCCATGTCTGTATTGTGTTGTGTCATTGTTTCCAACTATTTACCAATACAGCAACTTATCTCTGTTTTTGTGTAGTTTTGGCCATAGAGAAGTAGGCAGACATTGGGCGAATGTTACGTTTTGGGATCTGACCAGAAACGCATGTAAAGTTTAATGTCTCCGAATGCGTCCTGGACTCCTTGGCATGTAACAAAAACAACGGTTTTGCGAACAGGGTACAACAGCTTTACAAGTGGTTGGCCAAAACATTTGGGAAAGAACAATTTCATTTGCTTTTTTTTTTACATTTTGTGCATTTTAAATCAACCCCTATTAGCCATCAACAGTACCTTCCTCAAGAAAATATTTTCTTCTTCTCCTTCTCTGAAGGTTATTACAGGCGTCTTATGCAGCTGGAAGCAATCCAGTGCTTTTCAAGCAGCGCTTTTTCATTTCCACCTTGAGCACCACTCGCCCGTCCTCAGCATTTCGTCCTGCTTCGGCACATTTGTGTCTATGTGTTCTTTGTTTAGGAGCAAATCTATTGTAACGTATACCACCAGGATGCAGAAACAGACCCGATGTTGTTTGGAGCTGGAGTGAAGCTTGAGTCTTTGGTGTTGCTGTGGTATTCAAAGGCTGAACACTTTGTGCTTAACTGATAGTTTCAAGTACCTTGGATGACCTGTTGCTTATGTTTCTATGGTAGTGTACTCTTATCTTTCTGTCAAGTCACAAGCTTTTATTGAGAAAAGCGCCTGGCATGTAAACAGAGGTCACATTGAAAAGTTGACCATAGGAATAGATGACTAATTGGTCTTGGCTCTCGCGGTGAAAACACAAGCTTCGGCTGTTTACGTGGAGAAAAAAACAGAGCTGAAGTTTGGATGTGACTAAAGCAGGATTTCCTGTCATTTTGTCATGTGGATGAAATCACTTCTTAAACATGCTGAGGCACAAGTTATGTATCAGTGCATCTGTGGGGGTACAAAACAATGAAACACTGTACACAGTTATGGTTTGTTGTAACAATTTTGATACGCGATGCATTTACGAAGGTCATAATGTGCTTTATTGGGAAATACTTGCATATCGTCTGTTTTTAGTTTACAGGTTTTTAAGTTTTATTGTTTTGTTTAAAAAAAAAAATTATGTATTTATCGATTTTATATCGATTTTATACAGTATATGTAAGAGAAATGACATTGCCTGCAGAGCAGCATATACATAAATGGTTCAACGATGAAAGTCAGAGTAGACCTATGATTAAATTTTGCGTGGTTTTCGGGATGATTCGAAGATTATGTTGTACCCCCTCAGATTAAAAATGTGACATGTAAACCTGAATGATTTTTGAACGGATTAAAGAGGTTTAGCTCTTTGGAAAAACTGTGATGCATGTGATGGAGAAATTCATGCTAAATTTGGGTTGGTTTTAGGCAGGTTTATTCGTTTCTCTGATGGTTTGTGCAATAAACGGTGCTGTAAAGATTTAGCGGGGCAAAGCATGAGGACGCTCTGTGTCCTCCTTAGGAGTTCATGAACTGATTGTGATCCTCCTGCCATTGTATTCTTGAGCTTTTTTTGAACGCTCTCACAATGCTGGTTAATGCCCAACTATACATAAACAGCCCGGGCAGGCTGGAGCACCATTCAGAGCACACTGCTTTCTCAAATCTCTCTCAGTCTTTGTAATGCCTCCGTCAAGAAAACATTGCTCCGCTCTGTCCTTTCTGTTCTTCAAAGACCTGACTGCGGGAACTAGGGCACGGAGGGAAAGAGAATGTGTGAATGTTCATTAAATGCAAACAAGAGTTTCATCAGCTCCCCCAGTGCACCATCCCCGTGTCCTGTAGTTTATCAGCGGTGAAATACCTCAATCCAAGTAGGAGTATCCTCCAAAGGATATTGCAACAATTAAACCATGGTAACCTTCTCTGAAGGACACAGACATCATGATAAGCGGCGTCATGTGATGCCGCAGCTTTTCTGAAGACAAAAGCAGCGATGTATATAGAATTTTAAAAGGTCCTCTAAACTTTGTCAACCTTTGTTATCTTCTGCAGTTTTGCAGGCATAGAGTATGTTGTCTTGTTCTAGGTACTTATTAGCGAGGCAGCGCTGTAGTTTAGGGGTGGTGTAACAGATTTTTTGGTTTGTTTTGGGGGCGGTTCACCGTGGTTATTTTAGGTGGTGTTGTGGTTAATGAGTAAGGTATTACTGACCAGTCAGGGCAGCGGAGAGGGAGAGAGAGGGGCTTCAGGACTTTGAACTCTAAGCAGAACTGACATAAATCCACCCAGTCTGCTAATGAGTCACTGCTATGTTAGGCTTGGAATGATTTGACTTTAACAAAAGTCGTGCCGTCGTCCGGATGTTCATTGATCACATGGTTTGCACTTGTAGTTCCACTCCATTAGGGTGCAGGTATTTCAGACACCTGTAACCTATAATCCTGATCTAAGGCATTTACTTTTGTGAATTAAAAAAAAGTAGAAAATACAATGTCGACTACCTCTAGCATTTATCAGACGGAACTATTTTTGCTCAGCAGTAAGTTTTTGTTTAGCTATAATTCGAGTATTATCTTTGCCCGCAGTTGCTCACAGCAGATGGTTAAACCAGTTGGGCAACATTCCCTCATGCATAGCAAACGATCTACCTGCTCTTCTGGTTCTGGGGACATCCGTGTTGTGTGTAATCTATGAGCTGTCATCAACAGGATAAAGAGTCTTTCGGTGCGTGACAGCTGTCTTGGGTTGTTAGCTGGAAACCTCACAAGGAGTTCTGTACGCGTTGTTTTAGGGGTCCTTGACCATAGCAGAGTGAGTGTGACACAATGCATTTTAGACGTACAGAAGCTCTACAGGACAGTCTCGCTTATTCAAGAAACTTGGCGAAGAAGAACGACAAGCGCTCTGTAATACTGGCTGAGCAAAAGCCCAAACCAGACAAAGAGGCAGCCACCAACGGAGAACAGCCTAATTAAGGAATTTGCTCACGTTCTGAGACGGCTGCTGAAGCCTTAACTCGTCAAAAGGCTTCAGGAATCAGGAAACTGTACAATGTGTCAGGTTGAGTCATTGAAAAAACTGAAGGAGACATGCTTAGCTGACTCGAAATGGACGGCGCTAGTAAATCGCACAGGTCGTTCAGTTTAACCTCACCTCTGTTGCCTCCGATTCACTGCATTTATATTGGTCCACATCATTTAAGGAGGTGTCAAAGGTCAGAGGCCTGTTGTCCCGCACTCTCTTTTTCCATTAGACACATTGTTGTAGGAGTTCATTGATAAGTACTTCAACTCCAGCACTACAGTCTAAATTTTAACTTTAAACAAGCTTTTACAACTCAAAAATGTATTATTAGGTAAACAGACAACCATATATAACTGTCTAACTAAGCTTTATTATAATAATTATTTATGTATTATTGTATTTTCATGAACTTACGTTACCAAAGATGAATACGTACTGTAATAAAAACAAAAAATAAACCTACAAATGACATTTTCTTGGTAATAGGTCTGTTGTTGTTGTTGTAATTCAGTGGGAACCAGTGTTGGGATGCATCAGTTTTGCCTGAATTTGGTGTTCGTTTTGTAACTTTGGTTGTACGTAACATTGTGTTTTTCTGTTTTGTCCTCTCTTTCTAGAACAATGTTACAGCTAGTAAGGAAAGGGAGGAAGTGGAGGCGGCACGGAAGGCATCCGAGGGCCAAGCAGGCCGTCTGTCTCAGGAGGTGGAGAGACTGCGCAAGAGGGCACAGGAGCTGGAGAATGAGGTTGCCAAACTCAACCGCATCATTGATGAAGCGAAGCTGCAGGAGAGCAGGTTGGGGGAGAGAGCCGTCCGTCTGGAGGTACCTTCAGCACTCTCTTTGATTGTGTGGAAAAGAAACTTGCATACTTGCGACCCCAAGGCAAACAGCACATGAACTTCTTATGTGCTGAGATTTTCTGCCACCTACTTTTATATCACATTCTAATGATTATCAACATGATGCAGTTTCTCCAGGCGAAGATTAAGATTGTTCTGTCTTGAATCCCCATTAACTCTTCACCTTCAGTCTGGGGCTTAATCTGTGTCTAGAAATGCAGACCCGGAGATGTAAAACATTTGTAATGTGTTTGTTTCTGACCAGAAAGAGAAAAGGCTGTTGGAGGAGTCTCTCGCAGAGGTCAGGGAGCAGGAAGAGGAAATGACCCGTGCTAACCGGGCTCTTAGCACTCGCCTAGAGGATGTGCAGGTGAGACCTGGGAAACCCAAGCTTGAACTGGAGCTAAGATAGCAAAAAATCTGATTTGGCGTTATTTTTGTTTGTTGCTTTTTTTGTGCACTACTGTTCAAAAGTTTGGGGTCCCTAAGCTATTATTTTTGAATAATGAGTGAGCAAGACTGTATCAAAATACTGTACTGTCATATTTCTTAGCGCTATATATTAAAATAATTGTAAAACACTTACTTCAACATAAAGCTGTTTTTTTAGCAGCTATTAATGCAGTCTTAAAGAACAGAAATAAAATGATATTTTCGTAATAGTGTAAATGTCTTTACTGTCACTTCAGTGAAGAATGAATGATTTTCGGAGAGAAAGAAATACTTTCAGACCCTATCTTTTGAGCATTAGTGAAGAAGTCTAAATTACACAGTCAAATTCCTTAATAATTGTGTCATTCTTTTTGTTTTACACATTCAGAAATGTATGTGATGTTTCATTTAGGTCTCAAAACAAAGATTCAAAGCAGCTTTACTGTTTCATTAATGCTAAAGCAAGTCATCTTTTACTATGCTAAATGATGCTTTTCCATCCATAGAGAAACTTGACCAAAATGACTCAAGATCACCATGATCTGCAGGAGCGGCTAAAGGATGAGAGGAGTCAGAAAGAACAGTTTAAAAACACCAAGAATGAGATTGAAGATGAGAGAAGGCTGCTGGACCGGACTGTGGAGAAACTGCAACGGGAGGTGAGAATAATGTGCTTTTTTCAATCATGAAAAGGTCTTAATAAGCTTATTAGTAAGTTGTGCTTTTGATTTCACTGAGAAGCACAACTGAGCTGGTTAACTGGAGTGATTTGTGTCACAGAAACCTGGACTGAAGCCGATAAATTGGCAGGTTTGTTACTTGTTTTTCAAAATCTCTTTCTGTCTGTACAGATGTATGAGATAGTGGAGGCGTCTCAGAGCTCAACTCAGGAGCTGCAGGAGCAGATAGACATGTACAAGGAGAAGAACCGAAGGGAAATGGCAGACCTGCAGAAACAGCTGAGAGAGGGAGGCCTGGAGCTGGAGAAGTCACGTCTTACCGCCAAGACCCTTCAGGAGGAGGTGGGTGGAGGAGGGCCGTTATATCAAGATTTCATAGTTAAAATTGTTTTTTTTTTTAGCATTATAATTCTTGGTATGAACCATAGTGTACCCTTTGCTACTTAGTGCTTCAAAACAAACGAATGTCTAAAACTTTGGCACCTTTACATAAACTTTTTTGGAAAGTTACAGTTTGTTTGACTTGGAATGCAGATAGGAAAATCACATTTCATTGGTAGGATCACCTGAGGTAAACATTTGAAAGTGAAACACAGAGAAGCCGGTCAGCGTTTAAGCCCTTATCCTCAGAGTTTATGCTTTATTTATCCAACAGTGCAAAAAAATCATGTAAATATAGGAAATGTATCTAGCCAAAGTGAAGCTTGCATTTCTCAGGAAACACAACAGTTGGCTAGAGATATATTTCAGTGTAAACTCCTCCAAATGCCACGTTAAACATCATTTGCATAACTTCTATGTTATTCAGCGGATCTCTTTCACTTTGGAGATGAATATCACCATATCAGCGCTCTCAGTCTTAAATAAACCTCTGGAATGTCCCTCACCGCCATTAATCATCGGCAGACATTCTTTTGGCAGATCGGATTTTTCAATCACTTCAGCTCTTATTCGCAAGTCCCTATCCAACCCTTCAGTTTATATACTCAACCACCCCGAGTGGGACTAACCTTTGACCTGTGCTGTTATACGCTTTAACCCTGTCAGCACTGTGGCATTTGAAGAATGTTATTGTTTGATATGGGAATCAGGCATTGTTGGTCAGCCCTGTGAATGAGGTCCTGTGGAACAGTGGCTACGGGACCCATCCCCCAATCTCATTAACACTTTATGAGCTGAGAACAAAAGTGTAATCTGGCCCGCTTTCAACACTCACTGACCGACTGTAATTCTGCTTGGCTGCCTGTGAAATATCTGTTCATGAGCAGAGAAAGGAACACGAGTGTCAGGAAGAAAGACAGACAGAAAAGCAAACCGTGAAAAGAGATGTAAGTGCGATACGTCCTCCGCTGCACAGCTGTGCGTGAAGGAAGAGAGGGATACTGTGTTCCTGTGGGGAGTGTTGGGTCTGAGCGATGACCTACTGACTCCTCATCCTCCCAGAATTCCATCTTACACATGTTCTCCTCGCTGACACACTCTCCTCACACAGATCATGACCTCTCTCTCACAGCTGTTTCCTCTGGAGTGATACACCTCTGCTGATCTCTGCTATAAAACCAAATCACACTCACGTATGCTCCTTACATGCGGTACACACATATTAACACATATTGTCTTCTTTAATGAGTACTTATTTCCCAGTTTCCTGTTTAAAATGACATGTAAATGCAAGTTTGTGTTAAATAGTGCATTTCATGTGTGTTTGAGAGTTCACTCTTGACAGAGGCAGCATCTTGTGGCCGAAAATGTAACTGCAGGAACAGATCCGCAAAATATAGAAATCATGTTCGAGAGGGAGATACAGTTACTTTAAATTGTAATATGTCATAATATTAATGTTTTTTCAGTTGTTGTTGTTGTTGCTGCTTCTTTCTTTCTTTTATCAATTAAATGCAGCCTTGGTTAGCATACTAACTTAACTTAACCTAACTTAGTTTTTCCAGCCCCAATCATTTCACAACTTCTGTATGCTGTATGCAGAATCCACTGCAGAATTCTACATGTTTTCACCCTGAATCGGTTTCATCTCTTGCCATCCGACTGGAAAAGTGTTCTCAGACTTAATAGTGACCGTGTCTGTGTGTTTCAGTTGGCTCGAGTGCAGGAAAATCTGTGGCAGTGTCAGAAAGACAGAGATGAAGCGCTCCAGAGAGTGATAGACCTGGAGCAGAAGGTTTTTGAACTAGAGGTCGAGACGGAGACCAAAGCCCATTCAAACGACAAAACCAGACAAGTCAAACTTTTAGAGGTGCAGCACCAATAGACACATCGTCTTCTTTTTACCATCGTCAAATGTTTCTCAAAGTATTGAACATCTTCAAATGTAGAATTGCTGTATTGTACAAAGTGCTTTCATCTGTCAACAGGACCGTGCGTCTGCGGTGCAGATGGAGCTGGAGGAGGAGAGACAGAATGGAGACTTGCTGTTGGAGAGAATAGAGAGAGGAAGAGAACAAGTAAGATCTACTTGACACAAATATTTTACCATGATCAATGGCCAAATCTGATGATCCATGTATATATTCTAGATTATAGAGCATATCCCAGATGTCTCTCTTCAAGAGGTGCATCCTGGGATGTTTTAAGTAGTTGAAGTTCACATGTATATTCATTATCTCGCCCAACTCGGTTTGAACTTGAATGCTTGTTCTTGAACGTTCTTCTTTTTAAAGTTGCACTCGAGATTCAGAGTTAATTCACACCAGAGCAAGAGAAAGATGGAGTGTGAGAGGGAGTGCGTTGTAAGAGGAGCTTGCGTAATCGTTCTCTTTGGCAGCCTGCCTCTTGGTGAAAGAGTGCCTGTCCGAATTTCAGGCATCAATTAAGAGCCTTCTCTAAAGCTCCACTTCGGCCAAAACATGCAGGCGGCCAGTCATCTCAAGCCAGCAAGTGGCAAAGCTTACTGTAAAGCATTTTAGCGAAACATCCAGAATCTCCCAAGCAGAGGTTTGAAGCAGGAGGCTGTCGAGAATCCTTCCTTCCTGAACGATAATCCCATGCAGTAAAGGAAACATGTAGCAATCTCAGACACGTTTCCTGAGAAACAAGCTCTGGTTTCTATAGTCTCTTTAGCTTAGTATTGTATTTTTGCCAAAAGTATCTGGAGACTTTGCTTTATGTGGAAGCTTATATGCTCAGTTTATTTTTTGAAGCGAGCCATTTTAGGATCATGCATCATTTGCTTGGACCTATGACATCTTGAACTTTGAAAACTTTCTTCAGAAGTAGCCCAAATTTTTTATTTATTTTTTCCCCTTTCGTTTATTGTTTGCTAAAAGCTAATCTGGCGCATCGGTCCGATTGCACCTGTCGCACCACATTTAGACCCCTTAAAAAGTGACAAATCTAGATCAGGGCTGAAGATGTGATTAATAGATTATGAAGGCGTGGAGCGCGTGAGCTTTTTTTAATTGTCTGGAAATAGAGAATGGAAGCGAATGTAATGACACAATAGTGTTACGCTCAGGCCGAGGTGAGTTTGTGTGGAAACAGCAGAGGGCTCTGTGGAGACAGAAGCGGGGGTGTAGTCAGGATGGGCACACCTGCGTCCGTGGCAGCAGGTGCACGAGCGGCTGTCTAAATGAGAGTAATCTCCCGCTCTTTGCTCACATGCTCTCTAGCTCTCTCTTTCTCTCTGTGTCTGTATCGCTCTCGTGCTTTGATTAGTTTCAGTGTGTTTTCTGCTCTGCTGACGCAGCACCCTGCAGGGTAGAGCGGCACACGCAGCCCATCCCTCATCCCTGAGCCCTGCTGTCACACGCTAATTGGCATAAAATATCATCCACTCTTAGCGCCTGGCAGCAGACAAAAAGAGTCATCTACTCTCCATTGATCGCTATTTCTCCTTTTCAATTTCTGTCCCTTATTCCATATCTGTCTTCACTGCCACTGTCTTAAGGCTCTCTCTCTACATTTTCAACATCTTTTGCACATTTCGTGCTTTGGAATACTGATGCCAGTCTAATAGCCTTTGAGTATGATGCATTATTTTTAATTTTATTTATATATATATATATATATATATACGTTTTTATGCATTAATTATGCACCACAGTTAATAGATTATAACACTTATTAATTTTTTTAACTATTCGTTTGAAATTCAATTTACTTAACTCATTGTTATACATTTCATTTTAATTATTATAATTATGTTTATAATTATTTACCACAAGATGTAATGTATTACAATGCATATTGTGAAAAATTATAATGCATTTAAGCCCTACAATAATCCTTTTAAAATGTTTTATATGTAAAAGTTTTAAAGTGTTACCAAAAACATGGCTATTTAATTTAGCAAAAAAAAATTAAATAAAAACAATAACATCAATATACAGTCATTTACTAGTTTCTTACAGCTGTTGTTATTATTATTAAGTATTATACATTAGCTTTAAAGTTTTGGCATTTAAATTCAAGCAAAAAAGGTTTTTTGGTTTTTTAAATTATTTTTAAATGAATACTTTTATTTATCTAGGATGCACTAAATTAAAACAAAAAGTGACTCTAAAGAAATGTAATATGTGTCAAAAGATTTTATTAAAAAGTAAATGTTCCTTTAAATGCATTTATCAAAGAATCCTAAGAAAAGTGTATCACAAGTTTTTAATGAAATATGCCAAGAAATGCAGTCAATAAAAGCACTGGAGATTTCTTTCATAAATGATAAAAAAAAAAGTTACCCTAAACCTTTGAACTGTAGATTACCACTCAATATACATCATGTTTTTATAAGTGGAGGGGATCTTTATCATTGTTGGTGAGGTTTCCCACTAATGTTTGTGTCGCTGTGTTTCTGTGACAGTTGGAGCAGATGAGGAATGAGCTGATGCAGGAAAGAGCCAGCAGACAGGATGTGGAGTGTGACAAGATCTCCCTGGAGAGACAGGTAAAAACAAACCCGTCTGACTCTGATCGATGCCTTAAACCAACCATCATCTGCTCTTATAGCTCCTGACGTCTCAAACAAGCAAAACCTCCTCACCTGTAGTTTCCTTGATTATATAATTATACATTCCTTTTCATTTTCTATGTCAAGAATAAGGATCTGAAGAGCAGGATTGCATATCTGGAGGGATCTCACAAGCCAAGTAAAGAGGGATTGGTGGCCCAGCTGGAGAACCGCATCCAGGAGCTAGAGGAAAGACTGGAAGCAGAGGAGAGGTACATGAAACTAATGCATTTAGCATGTCCTAGACATCATGTCTGATGTTAGGTTTTAAAATAAAGTAACTTAATTAAATATTAAACAGGGAACGAGGTAACCTCCAGCTGGCGAATCGTCGACTAGAGCGCAAAGTAAAGGAAATGGTGATGCAAGTGGATGAAGAGCATCATTCACTACAGGATCAGAAAGATCAGGTCAGTAAACATCCTCCTCTGAGTGGAAAACTTATATTTGGAAATAATATTTAATTGGTCCTTTTTTGGTATGTTGCAATACTGTGCAACGATGTTGAGTTGTGATGAATGTATAGTCAGTGTTGTTCTTATCTGATGTGGTGTGTGTGTGCAGCTGAACCTGCGTCTGAAGGCTCTGAAGAGGCAGATGGATGAGGCGGAGGAGGAGATCGACCGACTGGAACACAACAAGAAGAAACTGCAGAGAGACCTGGAGGAGCAGCAGGAGGCCAACGAACAACTCCAGAGTCAGCTCAAAACACTGCGCAGTGAGATGAGGTAACCATTCAAACACTACTGAGATAAATACATTGCTGCTGATCCAGGTTCAGCGCTGAGCACAGTGACGTCAGCTAAAATAGTTCATTACCACTGAAGGAATGACACCTCACAGTATGAAATCATGCTATGCTGTTTATCTCTCGGTTCAAGTATAAATGACACACTGTTTAATATTTTAAGGATTAATTGCATGTTGCATGCCACCATTGCCTTTTATAATAAACACATAATGCAGAAATCAGATGCATTCTGATTAGCGTGTTTACATTGCTGGATGAAGCTGAGCTGGCATTTTATTATATAGGTGTCTTAACATTCACACAAATTCAGTCGGATGAAAGCATTTACATTTTAAAACGGCTAATAATTGTTTCAAAGAAAGTTGTCAAGTGCATGTAAATGCATTAAGAAATAAATAGTTTATATTTGGATTAATCCTAGGGCTGCCAAACCATTAATAGTGATGAAAAAAAATTTGCCATCCAAAATAAAAGTTTTTGTTTACATATGAAATGTATACTGTTTATTTATTTTGTATATACAAATACACACATATACAGCATATATTTTAAAAATATGTACACATATATACACTTAGATATTTATTTTATTATATTTTATATTAAACATAAATATATTTCATATATAAACATATTTTTCATAAATGTGTGACCCTGGACCACAAAGTCGCTGGGGTATATTTGTAGCAATAGCCAAAAATACATTGTATGGGTCAAAACTGATTTTTCTTTTTTTCCAAAAATCCTTAGGATAGTAAGTAAAGATCATGTTCCATGAAGATATTTAGTCAATTTTTTCCCGAAAATATATTAAAACTTCATTTTTGATTAGTAATATGCATTGATTAGATCTTCATGTGAGAACTTTAAAGGGGATTTTCACAGGATTTCGATTTTTCACCCTCAGATTCCAGATTTTCATATAGTTGTATCTCGGTCAAATATTGCCTTATCCATACAAATCATGCATTAATGGGAAGCTTAGTTATTCAGCTTTCTGATCATATAAATTGTCCAGGGTCACATATATACATGCATTTGTTTGGATTTATGTATACACAAGAAATATACACTCAATATATTATGTAAACAAAAACTTGTAATTTGGATGCAATGAATCGTTTGACAGCGCTAAATAATATATATTTTTTAGAGTCTCTTTTGCTCGCCAATGCTGCCTTTATTTGATAAAAACACAAGAATATTGTAAGGTATCATTAGAAATTAAAATGTTTTAAAATGAAATTTATTTCTGTAATTCTGTGTAAAGCAGAATTTTGTCATTTTTCTTTAGTGTTGGAAACCGGTATTGCTGCTTAATATTTTTGTCGTCTTTACACAACATGAAAACTTATGACCAGTAGAGTATATTATTACTAATTGAAAATCAGCCCTCGAACATATTTTACACATTTACACAATGGGCAGACTTTTATAATGTAAAAAGTTATATTCGTATTTCTTAGTTTTAACTAAAAAGTGCCATTTTGTTGTTAATCCACAAGGCGCAAGAACAACTCTGCACCAGTCCTGAATGCCGATGATGACGACGACGACGACGATGATGATATCAGCACTGATGGCGAGACCTACTTCAGTTCTTCATCCGGCTACAAACGCTCCAGCAGCCAGGACGCCATTATCTCCAAATACTCTCTGTGAAAACATTACTGGAAATCGTAAAGGAGTTATAAACAAAGATGAAAAGATAGATTTGCGCTCTCAGTTATGAACTCTTTGCCACAATTTCATGTAACTATGAGCCCAATCCCAATACCTTTTTCCCCATGATGATATATTTTTGCTAGATTTTTGTACAAGTAATCTTTTGTGGTCAAGCCTATTGATACTGTATAGCACTGTATATCTGCGTAAAACACGATGTTTGTCAGCTGCATTTTTTCTTTTTTCTTCTTCTTTACTGTTAATTGTGTGGTTCCACTAAATCCATAAAAAGCCTTGCAAAAACTCTATTTGATATTAAACTGTCCGGAATGTGAAGGATCGACCGATCTGAAGACAATTCAGACTATACATATTAAGGGAAGCATGTATAAGGGACATTTTATATATTAACACATACAGTTACAGCCAACCGTATTTACTTACTGAACAATGCAATTTTTTTTTTCTTTTCATATGAAGCTGCTTTCAATTCTGTAAATGTTCATTTAATTTTCAGCATTGTTCCAGAGAGCGCCATGGAAACGTACCAATCTAGACCTGTGACATTATATAGACGCCTTTAGGTTTCCAGAATTTTTCACTCCTTTCTGAAACACAAAACAGTGTTATGGATTAAACCATATGAGCCTATTGTATTATTAAAAAAAACATTTGTAATCGGTTTCACTGTACCTTTATGCTACTCGTGGGATTCTGCCCTGTACATGCACAAATGTGGAAGCATCTGTGTGCCTGTTGTTTCAGACCTGGAAAAGAAATCTGTCCTTTGTCCTTATGCAAACCTTGTATATTACTGTTTTGACAATCACCCTATGAGAACACTGTGATGATTTGCACTGTATGTTCAAGTGAACTCTTTGTGTCTCCGGTGCTTAAATGTTGTGTAATGGAACAAAAGTGCTATTATTAGTCATTCCGTGCATTTTTTAAGGTTCAAAAACGAAACCTACCTCTACCTCTCTTTAAACATCTACATTAAAATAAATAAATAAATAAACTCCACAGTTAATCCCATGATGCTCTGTTTATTTTCTATTCCTTGCTTTTTTTATTAAGTATTAGAATGAAAAATGTACCGGCAGTAATTCACCATCATTAATGTGCATGCAATGAGATTTTGGCAACAAATGTTAAGTCCTTTCTCTAGTCCAGTTTTTCTCAACCAGGGGGGCCTCTGCAAACTACTGGTGGACCAAAAAAAGTCTGAAAAGTATTACAGTTTTCTTTTTAAAGTATTTAAGTGCTAAAAACACTATAAATAAAGATATACTACATTAAACCCGCATGTATGTTTGTTTTTACACCACAAGTACTAAAGGTACTTCTAAGTTTAGGCAGTGACTTAGCTCCTAAGTATATAGGTCCTGATTCTGTTGTGCTTTTAGCTAAAGAAACCAGAACTAATATATAGCTCTCGTAGAAGAGCAAGAAACCTCCCCCAGTGCTGAGAGAGGACTGCAATTGTATGCTATGCATGTCTATACTGTGGAGCTGTGGAGAAGAGGCCCTTTAGCTGTTGTCTTGAGATCTAGTCTGTATTTTGGCAGCACAAAACAAACAAACCTCCTGATGTGAGAGTGAGAGGCCTGCTGTGCAGAGATTGAAGGCAAAACCTCCACTCATCAGGGTGGGGCTGACACTATAGTGAAGAAGATCCAAGATTCCTGCAATTCCGAACCCACTCCTCACGAACTCTCTCACTCTCACACACACACACACACACACACACACACACACACACACGCATGAACAGTACGGTTTATTTCATAGGGTGTGGCTAAAAGTATTATTTTAGGTCAGATTTTGAGAAACATGTTGCTTTTTGAATAGCGGGTTCTGGCGATTAACAGCTCTCTACCGCCCTCTTCTGCACAGTAAGGAGTACTGCATGCTAGAACATGTGAACGATGTCAGCGCAGTACAGACTTTCACAATCACTTGTATATTAGACTTTTAGAGCAAACTAAACGTTCTGAAAACATCTTTCAAAAGCAACTTTTTTTGCATGCAGCTAATGATGT
>JAUCMU010000125.1:22638754-22669669 GCA_032275025.1 Enteromius treurensis
AAACAAAACTTTATTAAAACATCTTTCAAAACCACCCCCCCCCCCCCCCCCTTTTTTTTAAATAAACAAAGTTCACCACCTCACTATGACCTCACCTATTGGCCATTAATCACAGTATAATTGAGGAACTGACTCAAATGCATAACTTATAATGACACCATCTGGTAGTCAGTGAACCTTACTAAGTACATACTTACATAACTTTTATGCTCATAGTCACAGAACGTCACTTGCGTTTTTTCAGAAAACTCATTGCCATTATACTTAAGATTCTGGTTCTGTGTTTTTAGTCAAAATAAATAAATGAAATAATTACATAATAGCTGTGGAAAATAAACTTTTATCATGTTGTTTGCATCTTTAGTATGTTTTAAATGTAGAAAAGATTTTTTTTTTTTTTGAGAAGCACTGAGTTAGGGAATTGTTCAAATCTGTATCCTAAGAATGTGCGATTGCAATTGTATGCTTGCCTTAATAAACATCTCAAATACATACACTATATAGAGATACATAGTTATGCTTGTTTGAACAGACATCAGGTGCAGGTCCCGCCCCCAGCAGGAGTCCAAATTTATGAAGAGCAGACTAATGAATCCTGATAGTGTGCAGTGGCCCCTGGCAGACAGGCTTTATTGGGGCTGGTCCATCACTGATCTGAATCAGAACAGGAAGTTGTTTGACTACCACAGCTGGTTTTGTATTTCAAACTCATCTATTCACGTCACTGTTTGCTCATTCTGGGGGACGTCCTCTTCTTTATTGTGTCTTGAGATTCACAAAGAGAGAGTAAACAGAGCACAAGAGAACAGGACTTTTTCTTGCCCTTTCTTTCTTTGTTTCTGTCTTTGGTTTTCCATTTTCCTCTCATTCTCAGTTTTTTATTGTTCTTTAAATTATTCTTTTTGAATCGTTTGAATCTTTTTGTATTTGTATACCAATTCGTTTGATTGCTTTTTTATCATGCCTTTATCTATATCATTATCATTCATAACTTTTGTTTTATCCTTTATAATTAAGCACTATAATGAAGTTCATTATTTCACTGTTCAGTGTAGGTTTTTAATTATTATTATTTATTTGATCAAAAACACAGTTAAAAATCTTATGTTTAATTTCATAAAACATGAAAACATTTTTTTAAAAGTTATAATTTATTCTTGTCTTCTGTGTCACTTGATCCTTCAGAAATCATTGCTTCACGTCTGAAATGTTCCCATTACTTAAATATTTTTTGTGGAAACTATGATCCGTTTCATATAGAAACGTTTATTTGAATAAGAAATGTTTAGTAATTTTTCTTTTAATCTTTCTTTTCTGTCTTTACTGTCACTTGTGATGAATGCAGTGCATCCTCTCTTCTTTTTTTTTTTTTTTAAACCTTTCCAAACGAGCCAAACTTAATTTCTAGGCAGACTTGAAAAAACATCTGCTCTGACAGAAGTGGGTGTTTACCTCTTCTACAACATCTTCACAAGTATAGCTTATAAATGTCAAATAACCAGTTCTCAGTGTGCTTTCTTTGTCTCCTGTGTGGACATCATCACAGAGTAAGATGTTGTTAGACACTCATTCAGCTGTAATTACTCACCTGTCAGCTGCGGGTGAACCTGATGCATGAGCCATGATGAATAACAACAAGGCAATAGTTCCAAGACAGCATTACTGCTGCCTAAAACAATACTTGTTGTTTGTTACAACACCATTAGGTGCCTTTCAGGTCCCTTCCAAAATTTGTTGTTTTGAATTGACCTTTTTATCCACCATATTTTAACGTATGTGGGTTTGAAAGTGAATGTAGTGTCACGTTGCATAACATAATACAGCTCAGCAGGGCATGTGCTATTGTCACAGTCCAAGTTACAAGGCAGTACAAGAGTATAAAAGTGCACTACAAAAAGGAAAAGCACTATGCCATTGTTTCAGGCAGGATGTGCCATTTGCACTGGAAAAATGTGTGGGCCTGTAAATTTAAATAGAGTCCTCTATGATATTTTATGATTTATTATACAAAACCCGACAACACCTAACCTAAACGGTGGATATCAACCCAGACACAATATAACAGAATCGCTCTTGAGTAATTCATTTTAGGTCCACTACATTTCCTGATATGTAACCTCTCCAAAGAAACATTTGCGTTCTGTTTCTCCCTCTCTCTGTTTTTCTTCCTCCTCCTGTCGTCACTCCTCACTTCAGAAATGTGTCTGAGCTACACCTCAGACAATCCACCCTATCTAGTAAGACCAGGTAAGCAAGCTGACAATACGTAAATAACACAATGGGTACATGCTTCTAACTCACCTTTTCTTTCCCATGCTAAATGTGAGAACAATCATGCATAAATTGCAGGTGAGGTGAACATAATGGATTTAATTATGTTTACCAGCAATGCTGTGTTGTGGGAAATGGTGCACTTGAATAATATGTCACATGGTTAGGGAGACAAAGCAAGTGTAGCTATATCTTCAGGTCAGACTGGGGGAGAACTCATCTGCCATATGCTACATCCTGTTTTAGCATTAATGAGGGAAAACCTCACAGCCAGGAAAATGTCCTCTGAAACAGCCAATAGATCCCCTGAATAATTTATGTACTGTAGTTACTGTATAAAGCCATTCAATTTTATGCAGGTACGGTCGGCTTTAATTTCTGAGCACCGTTTACAAGCCTGCAGACTATACAGCCGCATTAATAATGTATGATTAACTTAAAACATAAATACTGAAGCTCCATAAATGCGCATAGGAAAATATTACCGTATTACAAATTGTTCATGCTATGCTGATTTGAATCGTTGTAGAAATATGATAATTGGTCAAAATAAGAAAATGAAAATGAAATCATAGTTTAATTCAAAACTGCAAGGCAATAATCCGTCAACAGTGGGAAAAAAGAACACCAGCACGCACTGCCACTGCTATTTTACTTTAGGGCTGAACAGAGTGTCCCACCCATAGGATTGCTAACTAAGGTATGTGATTGGCTTTAATTTTGAATTGGCGTCACAATAACCAATCACAACGTCATATATAAGAATGAGTCGGTAGCAAAAAAGAATTACAGAAACGCTTTTGAATTCGACTGCACAATTGTCTTCAGTTATTCTGATAGCATAGGGGACACGGAAGCCCCCCACAACGCACTTGAAAAAAATGAAGATGGCTGGAGTCATCTCATATAGGTGAATGTGATTAAACTGTTTTCAAATCACTCCAAACCAACAATTTCGGGGATCCTATTTGTGAAATAAAATATAACAGACAAAGTCTGTAAGTTAGCCCAACTCAAAAAAGGTTTGCGTGAGAACAAGAGAATCGATCCTCCTATCTCTTAATCACACAAGTCGACTCACTGTTTCTAAGAAACATCTATTTGTGCTAAGGAAATGTTTAATATATATTTGTACAAACACAACTACACTTCCTAGAAGATAACCTGTGTAAGGTTACAGCACTTGCCAAAACAGCAACTAGCCTTGATCATGATATATGGGTTAATTCCTTTATTAATTTATTAATTTAATAAAAATGTAGGCACTGTTCACTTGCAGAAAGTGATTAAGACAATGCTGAATGGTTGTTATTTAAGTACCTCTTTGAAGCCTCATTGATCACTTTATTGAATTGAATGGGAAGCAGAGCTTCTCCAGCAGGACCACTCCAAATGGGTTTCTGTTTTCCATCATGAAGGGCTGGAAACATAATCCCTGCGACCTTTCACATGCTGCTTTAGTTTGTCATGCTCATGGATTTCTAGATGGGCAAGACTTTTGTCATACAAAAATGGGTAATCGCTGAAATGGCCCATCTATCCCTGTGATGATTGATTCAATTGCCTCAAGGTCCTATTGTGATGAGGGGAAAAAGCAATAATAAGTGTGCTTTACAGCCTGTATGTGTTTTCCAAGGGGTGAATCTCACAAATATAGAGGGTTAATGATTACACTGGTTCATGTAGTAGACTATCTGTTCCCTTGATTAATGATTGACCTACAACTTGCGCACTTTGAAATATGTTAAGCAAACTAAATCACGCAGATTAAAGATTTCTTCAAGCAAGTTCAAGTCATGTACAGTTTGTCTGACTGCAATTGTTTTTTGCACAACACTAAAAATGGTATTGTTTTTTTAAGTTGTAGTTTATCATAATTGCATTTATTAAAGGGATAGTTCACTTAAAACAGTGAACATTATTTCTGTCTAAATATGCATGCTTCCCTATATTAGTATGTCCAAATTCAAGTGACTTTATGACTTACCATTTTAGTGTGATTTTTAAGGGGGTGCATTTATTTAACACTTTATTATCCCATGAGGCCACGGAAGAGGAGTTGCAGACTATCGTTATTTACTGATTTTCGTGTCGTTCCATACTTGGATTACTGTCTTTCTTCTGCAGAAATCAAAAGAAAATATTTTGAAGAATATTGGAAACCGAACACATTAGTGACTGTCAACTTCCACTGTTTGGACAAACAAACAAAAAAAAACACTTATTTTGAGACTTTCTTAAAAATACCCACAGGAGAACAAAAGTCAGACAGGTTTGGAATGACATAAGCGTCAGTAAATGATGTCAGAACTTTGTTTTTCTGAGTAAACCATTACTTAAAACAGTTATAGGTTGAATCACAATAACAACAAATCATGTCAATTACACCATGCTTTTTTTCTTTTTGTTCCTGCTTCTTATTGTTTAGTCACTGATATGATCCAATTATTAAATTAAATGAAACTGAAATCCACAACTATTGTAAGCATAACTCAAGCCACACTACAATCAAAAGTGACATATCCTGCCAATAGGTGCAACGCCTTGCCTAGCAGAAATGGAAAGGGCTCCACCCCAGCACTATCAACCCCACCCCATGAAAGCTGCCGGCTACAGGTAGGTGGGAGCTGGAGACGCAAACAGGTGAAATGTTGTTCGACGGGTTTGATGGGAAACAAAGCTTACGTAGCCAGCACAGATACTGAAAGACTGACAGCTCTCTCTCCCTCTCTCTCTCTCTCTCTCTCTCTCTCTCTCTCTCTCTCTCTGTCAGGAGGAGTCTATATGGGACGCTGTCACTCTGGAGTTTTCTGCACACTGGAGAGCTGTGTTTCTACTGACCTCTGCATATTGGAATACTGAGCCTCTTTTTTCCCCTCTCTTCTGTCTCCGGTCTCATCCGGGGGAAGGAATTCTGGCAGAGCTGCTGAAGGGAACTTTTTTCATTCTTCCCCTCTTTAACACACACACACACACACACCACGTCTCTCAGTGGTGGGCGCAGACGTTGATAGTGTTTGTGTGGATGTGTGGCGTGGAAAGTGAAAAGGAGACATGCTGCAAAACGGCATGGCTGGTGCCATCAGCACCACAGCCACTACTGAGTTACCAGACCTCAATGAGGTAGGAAACACTCTCTCATGCTTTCTTGCTCTTTTGAACTCTGTTACCCTGACTATAAGTGAATGTCTGAGCGGTGTTTGTTTTCCTGTGTTTGGTTCGGTTTCTGTCCTCTGTGTCTCTCTGCTGTGACTTACCCATTGAACTGTGCCCTAATGTCTCATCCATATCCAGGCTAATCGAGCACTGTTGATGTGTGCGAGGCACCGTTGTGTTGTTCAGAGAGGGGCCTGTAATAAGAGCCACCGTCCTAGGAGGCAGGGCCCTCTCATGTTTATTTTATCAGGGCCTGGCGCTCAGCCGCTGTTGCTGCGGTCATCTGCCATTCAGAGACATTCTTACAGCTAATCAACTGACACCCTCTCAGATGGTGCTAACTGGCAGAGAGGGCATCAAACCGCTGAGAACCACATTTTAACTAGTAGTTACTGATTTGAATCAAATAGATGGCCACATCTGAATTGGTTAACCGTTGAAGCGTTCATATTTGAATGCACTTTTGTTATTCTATCTCAGTGATAAAGCTGGAGCAGCTTGTTTTTTCTTTTCATACTTGACATTTCTTGTAATAGATAAGCATTATCTTTGACTGGACTTAAAGTTTTTGTTTTGGTTTCAGTGAAATTGCTTCCAATTTATCTTGAGATAACGATCATCTGATTGTCTGCCTTATTAAACCTTCTTGATTGCGCCTAATCGTTGTTTGTTTGTTTCTCTGTGTTTATGTGTGATGTCTATCAGAGGAGAATCAGGCGTCTCCGATTGACCCTCCGGCCTGAGGACAGTCCAAAATCCCAGAATGAATCTGTCAACTCTGTAAGTATCATTTTAACATCTTTCAGTTAAGTTCTTGCAGTCAGACAGATTGGCGCTAGCCATCTTTTCACGTCATAATTAACGAGCTTCCTCTTTTCACTAACTTAGTCCCCAATCTGTTTGACCAGCACCACAAATGGCATAATGCCCTGATAACAGGATAAGCTCAACAAGATAACATAAATGACTGATTTCTTTAGGTTATGACACATCAGCTAGAGATGCTCATGATTAACTGGGTGTCCGTGATCCCTGAAAACAGTCAACGGAAAAGATGTAGACAACATTTTCTTACATTTTTATGACATTTTCAGTTTATTTAAAGGAGCTTTTTAATTTACTTTTTTTTTTTTTTTTACTTGTTTTAGATTTTACCACTTTTATTGTGTTTTGGATCAAATAAATGCAGCCCTGGTGAGCGTAAAAGTCAAGAAACCTCTTATATTGGTGCAACATATTTGCAGTAAATGTAATTGAGTAAATGTAGCCAATGAGAGATATCTGCTGATTCCTTGAAAGCAATGACCAGAAGTGTTTAAGGGAGAATCCACTCACAGCACCAAATGCTGAGTTTTTGTTTGAGTTCTGCAAGCTGCTCATTATAACAAAGAGTAGATATGATGTTGGTAATGACTGGATATTTTGGCTTAATAATTATACTTTTTTTTCCCTCGATTTGTTTCCCAGCAAACCCTAATGTATGCCTTCAGGACACTTGGAATGTGGATAGAGTTGCATGGAATAGTTTTACGTTTGTAAAAAGACTGAAAAAGTTTGCCGTTTTGTAAATGTGCAAGCATTTAATTTTATTATTTTTATTTATTTATTTTTTGATAATGTGTACTTTTGTGATTTGAAAAAAATTAAAACAGCATAATACGGCTTTAGAACAGTATTAGGTCGACTAATGACTGGTGTAAAGCGCTAAATAGCCTAAACTATAATCTACATGTATGACAGTGAGCAAGCATAATAAGGGTTAGGCATAAAAAAACAGCACATAGTTAATGTGATGGAGCCCCATATCTGGATTTTGCTTAGGACCTCCAAATCATTAAGTCTGCCCCTGGATATTTATATTTTATATTTATTTACACTGTAGAAATGACAAGGCGATCATAAGCTTTAAGCTTACTTTGAAATGTGAAAGATGGAATTTCAAAAAAAGGGACATTTTTAACATGTTTTGTTTGTGAATTTTGGGTCAGTGTTTCAGGGAAATAAATCAGAGACCGCGTCTTTCTCTTTGCTCTGTCACTTGGTTTGTGCGTTATAGTTCCAAACTCTCAGCCTGTGACATGCCGTGCACCTTTACTGATAAAAAACTTGCAGATAAGCACGCATTCTTGAACTCTACATGCAAAGATTCCATAGTTTATTGTCACCTACTTACTAACCCAATATGTTTAGAAACAAGTTAGGCTACATGCACATAAACATCCTTGAGCAGCCCCCAAAGTCCAGAGTCACATGAAACAATTTGAATTTGAGTCACCTATTTACGAAGGGAGGTAAAGTTAATTTTAAGCTTGTTTGCATATACAGCTTAGTCTGTGTGACAAATTAATTTGTATATTTAACAGTAGTTGCTGTAAGTCTTCTATAGACAGCGTTGTCCTGGGAAAGGAGTCAAGAGAGGTGTGTCTGCATGTTCCTGAATGTTTTGATCTGTACCTTGGCCCTGGAACTTGCACCCTGCAGCTCTTAGTCCTTGAAGTTCAGCTGATATCCTCCCTGTTTGGTCTCTGATAGGAGCTGCTTTGGGAACATCAGGCACTTTTATAAGCCAGATACTAATGAGAAGTAGCAGTCCAGGAGCTCTGCCAACATAAAACTGTGAGGGCCTTATCAGTGTCTGTCTCATGGGAAGAGCCAGCTGTGGAAATTGTGCTGTGTCAAGTGTCGAAACACAAAACACAGGCCTGCTTGATGAGCTGCCAGTGACCAGTTCGATCTGGAATTTGGCGATCAGGAATTTATAAGTGAGGCTAAAATTTCCTCATACAGATTTCACATTGAGTTCAAGTTGGGAGTCAGAAATTTGCCACATTTTCCAGCAGAAAGCTGCTTGGTTGGAAAGTGAGTGGTACTTTATACATTGCTTCATTATTGACAATGGACTATGGATTTTTTTCTTCTTGTGAACTTTTACTGATAATTTGCTAATGTGACTGCACCTTTAGCAACAGAGATGAGCTTCCATGGAGCTTTCATTGGAAACATTTGAGATTATAACTCTTTAGCCTTAATGCTAATAATAATTAGTCAGCTGTGCAAAGAAAAACCTTCCAGGTATGAATAGGATCTGGTTGATGTCAAGGGTTTTTGCATTGATTTTGAATATAGAGGTTTTCACATGCAGTCCTTTGCATCGTAATTAGTGACACATTGTAACTGTACAAAAGTTGGATCCAGGTCAAAGGATGACAAAATAAGAAGAGGGAAAAGTAAAGCCAGGAGAGTTAAGTGAAAGATCTAGTGAGCATTTCATTTAACTGAGATATTCTATTACTGCCATAACAAAATTAAGATGGGCGTGTGTGTAATCCTATCCTCTATGGGATACTACTCTACCTGTGGTCTGAATTGCCAAGGTTACACCTGTTGGATTACAGGAAGGCATTCACATTGACCCAGAGCCAGTTTTTCTCATAAAAGTGTCTGTGCTCAACAGTACAGGACAGCAAAGCAGGAGCGGGAAGCTGTGCCAGCACCACCCACTGCATGCAAACAGATATACTGTTCTGTAAAACACAGATGCTAGACTTGAGTTTACACCCTCAAGCACAACTTTATACAACAACAATAGAGCTTATTGAATCGTGTTCAGTCAATAAGATTACGTGAGCATGGTAGAATATGAAACGTGGAAAATACATGCTCTCATTACTTGGGCAGGTGACAGATATATAGTTCTGTATTGGTATATTAATATTGAGCACAGAAATATGGTTTAAAAATTTAATGCAACTGCACTTTGTTAGTGTTGTCTGTCACTGTAGGCATTTTTAATGGAAGTGTGCAGAGAATAAAACTGCCACGTTGTTTACAACATAAGTGTCTCTTCTAGCATTAGGATGCTGCTTAGGAAATTAGCTTGAGTCAATTTTTGATATTTAATTTAATGATTTAAATTATCATGTCATTTCAGAAGATGTCACAAATGTTTACTTTATTAATTTTATAATGCCTTCACAAATCTTATTTCTTTTTATTTATGTCTTTATGAACTTTTTAAAGCATTTTAATGGTATAGACTTTCAGCAAATGGATAGAATTCTTTTAGGTTTCAACAAAAAAATTTTGTGCGCAGAAGATGAACTAAAGTTTTACGGTTTTGGAGTGCACTCTTAAAAATAAAAGTGCTTCATTATGCCATGGGAGAACCGTTTTTGTCTAAATGGTTCCATAAAAGAACCTTTAATATCTGAAAAATCTTTCTGTTTCACAAAAGGTTCTTTGTGGTGAAAAAAGGTTCTTTAGATTATAAAAAAGTAAGAAAGAGATGGCTCCTTAAAGAACCTTTGACTGAATGGTTCTTTGTGGAACCAAATTTTTTTTTCCAATGTCATTGCTGTGAAGAATCTTTAAAGCACCTTTATTTGTAAAAAGTTTATTTGATGAACTATACCTTTAAAATTTTATTATGAAGTAACTATTTCTTAAAAGCAATAATGCTGCATTGTAATATTAGGATGGCCACCCAGAAGATTAATACCTCTGTTAGATTTATTAGGCTAAATTAACTCCCCAAAATGATTCATATCAACTCATATCACTACGCAAAAGGCCTAAACTGGAGGTTCTGTTTTCAACATTTTAAATAGCTTTTCCCTTGTTTGACTGCCTCAAATTTAATCTCATGGGCTTGTGTTTTTGTGGGTTATCTGTCAAGTTCGGTGAAGTCCAGCGCAGAAGGCCATGAACAACACTGGCATCATTGTACTGTCTTATCTCCACCCACTCCCACACATTGATCCCCTTCAGTCAGAATCAGAGAGAAAAATTAAGCATGTTTTCTCAACATAAAATTCTTCACTTTAATGAAGAGTTCTTCTCACATTCGCCCTTAAGGTTGAGACTTCAGTCTCTCTCAGTGAGGAAGCTGAAGCTGTTTTCTGGAGAAGAGTTCTGAGGAGGTGTGGTCATGACATGAATGAGATTACAGTTCTGAGAAACTATGTTCTGAGAAGAGAAAGGGGAATACCACACCCTAAGACTGTGATCACAGCTGGACTTCATCAGTGTTGTTTCACCTCAGTACGATGTGAAAATAGCACACTTTAAAAAGATGGAATATGGTTCCCCATAAACAGAAAAGCTTTTCAGAATAGGCTTTAATTGCTGCATTTGGCAAGGGCCTTCACCTCAGCAATCAGTGAAGACAACATTGGCTGTCCAAATATCACCCTAAGCATCGACATGTCCGAAAAATTGATAAGACCTATGAAAATAATGTATGTTGAACCCGATCTCACAGCAATCCGTACTTGTTTTACAAACTGTCTAATTCGTAAAAATTCACACAACCTCACTCGTAAACCCTAACCCCACCCCTAAACCTACCTGTCGCTGGGGTTTAGACAAATCATACAAGTTAGGTCGTACAAATTAGCACGAATTTGCCACCTTGCACGAATACGTACGAATTGGTCATGAGACTGTGTTGTGTGTGTTATATCACAGGGCGAGAAACTCCTCAACGGTGCCTGGAAAAAGAAAAATGGGCTCATGCAGAGAGAAAGACCACCTGGGCGAGAATCACCTCAACAAGCAGACAAGGTATGACAGCTTTTGAGAACACAAAGAAACAAGAATACCATTAACCATGCATATGTCAAGATTAATAATGTTTAAGAAATGAATACTTTTATTCATCAAGGACACATAAAAAGTGACAGTAAAGGCATGTATAATCTTAGTCTATTTAAAATTAATGCTATTCTTTGGAACTTTTTATTCATCCGAGAATCCTTAAAAAACTATTTAAAAAATATTAAGCAGCATAAGTGTCTTTTAATGCAAAAAAAGACACTATATAATAACAAGAAATGTTTTTTGACGTGATCAGTCTTCAACTGTAGTGTTCAGCTTTACAATATCAGTTATAAATTTTAAAAAATAAAATAGAAAAAAGTAAATTGCATAAATTTTTCGCAATGTTGCGGTTTTAATGATCAATAAATTTAGTCTTTGTGAGCATAAGAGACTTCTTTTTTAAAAAACTAAATCTTACTGACTTAAAATTATGAGTGAAAGTAGACAGTATTTTCCTACTGGATCCATTATATAATGCTGTGCTTTTGGAACATTATATAAACTATATATCTATATTATCTATGATAGAGTTTAAAACACAGGTGCTGGTTTCCCAAAAGATATTTGAGTTCGGTATGTTATTGTTTGCAAAGCAAGCATGAGCTCAAGATTATCTCTACAATATGGCTTCAGGGCTTTCTTTGCACAGTAAAATGCTTGTTCACTTATTAAACATATCACAAAAGAGCTTTCTTAAGCCATGCAAAACATGAAATATAACACTAAACCTCGAAGACATAAGTGACTCAGTGTGAAAGGTCCCAGAATCCAGATTCAGTATAAATTGTAAAGCCGCTGATCCTCATCGCTGTGCCTTGAGCGAGATCTTCTCGGTTTTTGTTGTTGCTCCAGGGGTTTGCTATTATGGCACCTTTTTCACTTCACATTTCCTTTTGGCGTTGTCAAGAAAGAAATGTTTTCTCTGTGTACTTTCACTATGCGATGTGAACACAATAGCATTCCAAGTTCCCTTTCATTTATTCACGATGAACCTGTAGATATGAACATTTTTTTTTATTCTTTCCGACTGGCATGCAGAAATATGATATTCTGACTGTCTGCGTCCCGACCTATCATTGTAAATGCTCAGCAGCAATGGTTCTAATACCAGAGCATGTCCCTTGCAAATATAGTCTATCAGTCTTATTAATCAACCAGGATGTTCCAGTAGGCGTACACGTACTTAGACACACAACGGTGACATTGGTCTTCACGGCTGTAAACACAACAGTGTCACACTCTCCTTTTAAACACATTGACAAGCTGAAATCTGAGCCCTGTGGTCCTATTCCCCCAGCACCCTGTGACCAATGGCATCGGTCGGGAACAGCCCGCTCAGCACGGGACAAGAGTTTATGGCGTGGTGCAGAGCTCAGGCAGCAGTCACCAACAGGAAGTGATGGCACGAGAGTGGTCTGTCAGTCACCTGAGGGATGAGATGAGGTACATCAGAGAGGTAAACACAGAGACGTTCTCTTGGTACCAGGCTAACTAGAAGATTAGTTTTAACTGAACTAGTTAGCATACATCCAAGCAGATAACTGAAAACCATCTTTCTTTTCTCATAGGTACGTGACTCTTTGGAAAAGGTCAGAGAGCGCATGTATGGCCAGTTTGGTGGGATGCAACAATCAGTGCAAAAATTAACTCAGGACTTAAAGGTGAGCAAAACATGGCAAGATTATTATCTTCATAAAAATGCTTTTTATAGTGGTATGACAAGTTCTCAATGTGCTGACTTTGTTTGTCCCAGGCAGCCAACTCTCATAAGCGTTACCTTGAGTCGGAGGTGAGGACGAGAAGGACAGCTATGGATAGCTTTGACCAGATGAACAGCTCCCTCATAACAGCAAACATTGATCTACAGGTACATGATCGGTGTGCTCACCGCCAGCTGATGAAACCTTATTCTGTGCAGAGAAACTCATGGCATTTTTTTATGTTAATGTGTATTAGAAATCATTGCTGGAAAGCTGTCAAAATCGTGTGGGGAACAGAGATGACATGAGAACACTGCGCAGCTCGTTGGAAAAGACAGAGGAGAAACTCAAGGACACAGAAAGGCAACTAGCAGCAGCACGGGCTGAAAACCGCTCTCTCAAAACTCAGGTGCACACACAAACAACTGTTACACAACACTATTACATTATCATTCAAACCCTTAATCTTTAAATCTTAATATCATGATACTTTGGTCTAAATGTTTTTTTCTAATTATTGTATTTCTTCATCTTATACCTTTTGTTTATTTATTGTTTATACAGTTTTTAAATCTCATATTAACTGAGAGAGTACTACACTGTTAAAACACTGTAGATGATAAATGTTCTTCACACCAAGAAAAAAAAGAAGATCTTTTAAAAATGTGGCATCACTGTAAAAACCTTATATTGCTTTGAAACCTTTATTTTTTAAAAGTGTACTGTACCAAGAATATTTGTACTTCAAGTTAAAACTTAAAAAGTAAAAAATGTAATATTCCCTGCTAAAAGGGGATTTAGAAATACACAAACATTTTCTTCTGCATTGGTATCATTAAATGTGTATATTTTAATAAAATTATAATATCAGAACAATAACGTGAATAAAAGGATAGTTGTCATTTATCAAAATGTTTATTTTTTCTTAAAACCTTATGCTTTTGTCCTCCAGCATTGATTGAGATCTAAAGATCCAAGGATGAAAAAATGGATTTAAATGGATTAAGTTAAAAATGTCACATTTTAGTAACTTGTGACAACTAAATTGCATTTTCGTACGTAGGTGGAGACTTCTCAGGAGGCCAAGACTCAAGCACTGAAAGAGCTGAGTGCAAAGCTACAGAGGGAATATGAAGAACAGCTGCAGGAAGAGCATAGGAAATCCAGAGAGGAGATAGAGGCTCTGCAGGTACAGATATAACCAACCGAACAGACATTCTTAACAATGCCTTACTGTCAAAGTAGTTCAGCAAGAACTGCACTGCATGATAATGCGATACATGCATGTGTTTGTGTGTGTGTGTGTTACTTTAGAAAGATTGTTAGTCACACTGTAAAAGACTACTTCATAAAGCAGGGTATAAGGATCTCATAACAGGAAACATCTGTAGTTTTTCACCAGGGAAGAGAGAAAAATGTTGCATTTTTTTTCTAAGCAAGGGTGCCACCTAGTGGTAATAAGTGAAGATTTCAGAGAGAATGACGAACAGAGGCAAATACATGACTGTAGTTCTGACCTGTATGTCTGCAGGCACAGCTTGATGACTACATCAGGAGGCTTGAGGAGGCAGAGAGGAACGCTCAGATAGCTGAGGCAAAGATTGCTGAAAGGGATCAAAGAATTACAGAGGTGGAGAGGCTACTAAACTGTATGGCTCAGGTAAATAATATCAGTTGGCTCGGCCCTTTGCCTTTTACCCTGAAGGAAACTCTTTATTCAACACTTCTCTCTTTATGACAGGAAAAGGGTGACCTAACAAAAAAGCTTTGTGAATGTGAACAACGCTTACGTGGTTTGGACGAAACCGACCATGCAGATAAAGCTGTGGCCAAACAGTAAGACATTTAATGTATACCTACAGAATAATACGTTTGAGGTTGAAACCAGTGGTGAGGTCATGTTTTTTTTTTTTTTATTCAGGATGGTTTCAGTGAACAGCTTAAGATCTTTAACAGCCAGATACCATAAATAAGTATAATTATATAAGTAGGTCTACGAAAAATACTGCGTGAATTTCTGTGATAAATATTTGCTTTCTGATGCGCTAAAAGAAACTCAAGTTAATGGAGCAATACCCAATAGTATTTCAATATAGGCCTATCAGTATTTTATTACATGTGTTATATCTCTCCTAAGCAACATGTTCTTTCTCAGGTCTGAGCAGCTGAAAGCGGAAGCAGCAGAACTGAAAGAGCGGATAAAGCATCTCAACGACATGGTGTTCTCTCAACAGAGGAAGGTCAAGGCCATGATAGAGGAGGTGAGGATTTAAAGGGACCATTCGGTCTGTCATGACACGATCATTGTAATTTAATCTTTTAATTATAAAACAAACAAACAATTTTGCAGGTTGAAACACTGAGAGCAAAAGTGGCACAGAAGGATATGTTCATCGCTGAGCTGCTGGACAGGATTGCCATTGTGGAGTGTGAGGTAAAAAGCCAGCCAGACGTGATTTTTGCATGCCCCTCGTCTTAATCAATCTAAAAAAAGATTGGTTGGAATACGCACACTGAATGCGACTATTCCTGAATCCATCGCTATTCTGTCAGCTGGGCTCTTCGAGTCCCTTTGGTTGTCATTCAGATTTCTCACACATCTAAACTGAATCAGTCTTTGTACAGTGTCCTCTTTAAATGTGAAATGAGTTCTCTACTTGATTTCCCATGCCTATGGTCTGACTCTGTCCTTTGCTTTGCTTCTTTTCCTAGAATAATGAGTTAGGAGACAAGTTGAAGTATTTTATGTCTGTACAGAAAGCATCTGAGACTAAAGTAGTCACCAGGGACATTGGAGTTGGCTGTGACCTCCCCATTAGGTAATGAGCGCAAGATCACCTTGCCATAAGAAATTTAAAACGGCTTTCGAGGCCATTGCTTCACACATGCTCTTCCTGTGTTCATAGATCTGAGGAGCCACCGTATGTTGCTCCTGTCCAACCCAGCTCCATCTCATCGGCCCCAAGATCCCCCAGCAGACTGAACTATAGCCTTCTTAAATACACTCCTGGTCAGTACAGCTCAATGCTGCGCTCCAGTGCTGTAAATACACAAGAAACTACGACCAGTCTCACACAAACTTCAAGTCATGTTCAGACCAGCCAGGAAGACGGGGAACCCCAATCTCCAGCAGCCTCAGAACTGTCCTCTACGAGCAGTCCTAGAGCGAGGTCCAGTCCTTCACAGATCTACACTCCTTTTATGAAGCTGATGGACATAAGTGCTAAAATGAGCATAGAGTGAATGGAGCTTTACTAAAATGGCAGCAGCAGAAGCTTATGGAACACAAAGTATTGTTGTTCTGTTACTGTACATTAATATTACAGTATATGTAAATAACCTACGGATCTGTGAATAACTTATTTTAGTATACTATATACTGATGCACTCTATGTTGCTTTGTTTACCAAAAATCTAGTGATTTTATGTGATAGCTATCTATATTTTACAGTTATGTATTTATATTTTATATGACTGTATTTAGATTATTTTCTAAAGTGTAATACACCAAATATTTTGTTATATGCAAAAAAAGCTTAACAATATGCTCTATATATAAGGGTTTCTTTTTTTAGAAAAGGAATGATGGTAGCCATCAACTGTGATCACAGTACTTGTGTTGTTTTTTGTTTTTGTTTTTTGTTTTTTTTGGCTTCAATGTGTATTGAATGTGTTTAGTGTTTTTTGTTTTTTTTCGTACTAATAGAGTTATTGAGATTAGTTGTCTCACACTCTCAGCTGCACTTTTCCCTCCTGAAGTTACTGATGAAAAAAGACTCCAATTCACCTGATTTTTACAACACAAAACATTCAGGAATGGTAGTTTAAAACAAAAGTATTGGTTATGGACCCCCATTGATCTAGACCAGAGTGCTTTACTCTAGCAAAGAGTGAAGACTGCTGAGAGGAAGCTGGCCTCTGTGGATTTGTGCACAGCGTTAATTTGTTAATGCACTTTTCTGAAGACTTGCTTTAGCTGCCAAAATCACATCATCATTTATGATGACTGATTGCAGGCATCATAAATGATGATGATGGTGATTTTGGCAACTGAAACAAGTTTATAGGTTTATAGACTACATTTGGTATTAATATTTTTCACTCACTGAGCGCTGTATTTACACATAACTGGGTATATTGCTCATGAATAAAATGTCCAAACCTACAACTTGGTGGATTTATTTGAACTAAGATTATAGGCCTATTTAAATGTTTAAAAAAATCTTCCTTTATACCGAGCTTTATATCAGCTGAGCTTGCGCTTCAAAATGGTGTCTCATTGTTATGTCTCAGACTTTACTGAGTGGAAACTGAAAAACTTACAAAAAAGAAACTTAGAAAATACCATATCAACAGCAGTAATGTTTATTAACAGAATTATTAAATGTGACACGTGTTTAGATTATTTTATTTTCTGCAGGAATCTTTTGGTGTTGTTTAAGGCTGTTTTCATTCTGTTCAGTGTCGAAAAAGCAAACTGATTAATGGAGCTCTCTCAGGCACAATATACATCATTACATCAGCGGCAGGTCTGAATGTGCACAAAATCATTGTCACTGCTAAGAGCTGAGAAAAGGCCCATTACAAGTACAAATGTTATTTTTCTGTGTTATTGGCCTGGAGGAAAAAAATTTAAAATGTATTTTTAACACTGGGACACACACTTGTATTTTTATATCTGAATCATTTAATACTATTTGTTTTTAAAAGAAAATGAGTGAAGAATATATATAGCCTACTAATATGTATTAAAAAAATGTATTTCAAATTTCACGCTAAGTACACTATAAATGCATTTACATACAGCACAAACCTTTGCAATCGTACTTTTAGCATGCTGCACTTGTCTGCTAAATCGGAACAACTTTTTTTGTTTTTAATGCGCTTCAATTGAGATGAAGTCGTGCTGATGACCAACTAAAGATATAGCCTACTGAGGTATATTTGATTGTGCTAAAGTGGAAACTATTGCAAGAATACTTCAGGTACATTTTAAATATCTTGCATAATATTCAAAGATCATATAATCATTTCGCATTAATAGTGACATTAAAACACATATTTAGGCTAAATGTTAAGAAATGTATTCGTAGTCAAAGTCTCGAGCAATATGTCGGTAAATATGTTAATAGATTTTACTATACGTAGGCCTAGTTAAAAAAATTAATATATTTGAAATATATTACCTTTTACTAAAGTTATCATCACACACAATGGAAGAGTCCGCACGCGCCACCTCACTCATCGAAAGTGGAGGGCTGTCGTCATGACAACCTAACATACCGGAAGAAAAGCAATAAAGCGTCATTGGTGAGCGGTTTTGTTTATAGTGATATAAGTATTTTTATTTACATCACTGTCGTGTTACAGTAGAGTAGGGTTATATAATAAGTATTCAAAGTATCTCTTTAATCATTTAATCATGAGATAACTTTTTATTAGCACTTTCCAGGAAGGTCAAGCATTAGAGAAATCGTTAGCCTAACTTAGTTACTTGTTGCCAATACGAATTACTATTATTCATATTCATATTATTTAATTATTTATACGTATTGTGAATAAATACGGTCTGCCAAAAAATAATTTTGCAATTCAGTTTTATATTCTTCTTTCCCCTCCAGAAATAACACAATATGGCTTTGAGAGGTTTGGAGATCCCAGATCCATCAGATTACAGCAGCTGTGAAGATGAAGATGTGACTTATTTCAAAGATCTGCGGCAGCCTGATAAAAATCTACCTAAGTGTGTAAGAGTGGTCAAAAAACTGTTAAATATCCTTGTTGACAGTGCATGGGAAGTTATATCAGAGCAGGAGAAGATCAAGAGGGACGAACAAGCAGCAAGACAAATTCCCGTGCTGAGTGCTATTAAAGAAATGAAGGTATGTTTAACATGGACAATCATATGGCCTCATCACATGGAATACGCACACCTCATGCACGTGTGCTTTGTACGCATTTGAATTTTTTATATGATTTTCTTTTCATTGTTCGTAGTTTCCAGGCAGAACTAATAGCATGGTGTGCTCAGATGATGGACTTTATCTGTTTCTGGGTCACATTCACGGTCTGTCAGTCATCAGTACATCCACTCTCAGCTGTGTAAGTACGTGGCAAGATGAAAGAGTGGAGCTTACCAGCATCTCTTGTGCCTCGCTGGGAAATGCCACGCACCTCTTATGCACAGTGGATGACATGGGTAATTTCCTATTTTTTCACTGTTTACATTAAAAACTCCCAATTTTATATTTCCTGTATTTAATTGTACATATTAATTTTCTCCTTTGTTAGGTATTGCACGGCTTTTTGTGCATCACATGGCGAATATTTATTTAATTAAAGTCATTAACGAAACTGTGAGTTTATAATACAGTTTTAAGAGTAATATATGCTGTTAATTTTCTTGAAAATGTACTTACATTTAGAATTACATTGCGTTATTTTACTCGCAGGAAGATATAAATCAAAGAAACATCTGTGCAAAATTTAAAGTGTCTAGGAGTGGGGACTTTGGAGCTGCCGTCATGACATGTAAATTTCCTGTTAAAATATGGAATTGCACTATAAAACTATAAATACAGTTAACTGTGAGTAGTACTGACGCATTAATGATGTTGTGATGTATTTTTAATAAAGCCAGTGGCTCTGTTTGGCTGGATGTCTATCGTTTCCCACAAGATGTATGGATCAAAGAGCTGGAAACCAAACAGGTAGTTGCTGTAGTTAAGTTGGAAAGTTCTTGTTTACTGTATTTATGTTTTAAATCATTCTTAACAAGTTCATTTTTTTTATGTCAGTTCAAAATTTACAATATCCTTGGAGAGACATTTTCAACTGTTATGTATGTTTTTTTTAATAGAAATGAATTCGGTATGTTTTTTCCTATATGTTTGATTTGTTTTTCTGGCAAAGTTTGCTAAATTACTGCAATGAGATGATCATCTTTTTTCTGTCTGTTCCATAGGCTTCACAAACCCCACAGTTCACAGATGCCAAATTTTCACCAGTAGTCTTACTCTTGAAGATGAAACCTCCAGAAATCCCTGCAGGTATTTAGTTTAAAGCACTGCTGCAAAATAAGTTTGTTATGTCATTCGTTAAATGTTCATGTGTTCAAGGAACCTCTCTGAAAAGTCCATCTGAGGTTCTACAGAAGACAGAGGAAGGCACTATAATAGGGTCAGGCCAAAATCACCTCATTAGTAGTCGTCAATGGGAAAACCAGGACGCGGCATTCAGGAAGATTTTCATGAAGTACCTCAGCTCCAGCTCTGTGGGACCACCACAACAAAAAGCAGAAGGTCCAAGGTAGGCTTCATTAATATTGTAATATGGTATATTGTACAGTCATCCCAAAAATATTTTGATACTTTATTTCTATAAATATCTTTGCATTATATAGACATTACAACCTACAGACAGTGTCAACAACACCTCTATGAATATATCTAATAAAAGTGGTATTTCACCCCAAAGTAAAAAGTAATTAATAAAATGATATTGATATTTGATAATAAATATTTTTTGATGTCAGGAATGTAACATGATCTGTTACAGTAAGAATTATACATACAACTTGCAATGCAACAGAATTTTTGCCAGAAAAACAAACCAAGCCATGATAAATTACTAGCTGCTTATATGTAAACAACAAATCAGTATGGAGTCCCATGACATGCAGAACAAAAATAGATGTAATCACAAATTATGAATTTGCTCTCATACATTTTTTTGGCCATGTTTTGTTGATTCATTGTCATGCTTGATTAAATTGTTCTCTTGTTTTAGTCCAATTCTGGCTATGTTGCTGTAATTCATTGCCTTCTTGTAAGTTACAGCCACAATTAAACTAAGACAAGGTGTGCATTGAAACACTAGAACATGACCAATAGAGGCTTTTTTTTTTTTACACTATTATTTTTTCCCCTAACAGCAACTGTACTTGTCACTTCTTACTGCGTCAGGGGTTTCATTCAATTCCTGGGGAAACGAAGGCAGCTAGAGGTAAGTCATGGAGATTTCACAAATGTGTTTTTAAGTGATCAATATAGCCTTTAATGGTGTGTGATCAAAATTTCCAGAACAATCAGTTTTTTAAATATGCATTTTATAATATTTCTTACCATTTTCTTTGAAGATATTCCTATTGCTGTGTGCCTGTGGTGGAATGGCAGTCATAATCTCTTACATTATCTTCTGTTGAAGACCCCTAAAGAGAAGGGTACTCCAGTCATTAACTAGGCTAATACATTTATACTGCATAGATAAGAAAGAAAATGCAGTATATTAACATTACAAGAACAAATTTGTTAGTCATGTTTATAAATTATATTTTAATCTGTTCAGAGAGTGATCCCAGACCAGATGTTTTGTGGCCCAATTCCCAGGAAATCATCTGCTCTGCCGTCAGTGCCTGTACACGGTTCATTGTTCTAGGGCTTGACGGTCAGCTGATTACTATATGGGACCGACGTTTTGGTAAGTCTGTTTGTCATTCTCAATGGTAAGAATAAACCGTGATGTAATGGCATAATACAATGTCTCACTGATCATACTGAGAGAAGGAATCCTGCCCATGAATGTTCTTCAGGGTGTCCGTATGCCAATATTGTGATCCCAGGAGACAGTGCCATTTGCAGGATGAAGCTTCTTTTGCTGAGTCAGTTGCCAGCCACTCCACTCTTTCAGGGTCCATTTTTACCCACACTACAGTTAGTGCTCATTTGCAGAAATGGGGCATGCTACAGTGTGACAATGAGCAGAGGAGGAGACACAAGCACTGTTGCACTTATTGAAAGGTAAAAAATAAATTGTTATTAAATTGAGTTTGACAATAAAGAATATGGTGTATAAAATCAAATTTCTGTACGCTGGCCCTGCAGTTCCTCCAAAACCCTCTACCTCCCCTGTCTAAATACGCTATGTGATTTTATGTATGCCTATGAATGTAGCAGCAGCATATCTTACAGCTGTGTTTATTTATGTGTGTAGCAGATCTTGCCCACCAAGACCAAATACGTTAACATCATATCCATTAACATACTGTAACTTGACATGATTGACATAAATATAATAACTGTTTCTAATCAGACCTGCAGGCCCAGGCAGTTCTGTCACTGTTGCTGAACCTGTGCCCTTCCTGAAGCGTTTGGTATAGTAAAGTTTTTCAGCATAACATCACATTTGACAGATGTTAGCTTCTGGATTCTGAACTTTTTATATCTATATTTACTGTATATGCTTGTGACAGGTATGTTAATAGCTTTGTTAGCTTAAGTCACTTATTAAGAAAGTATCTGTCAAGAATGTATATTTTAATATATCAGGACTAATTTCTGAAATTGTTTATAGATTTTGTTGATGCAGAGAAATGGGCAAGTATCCATATGGGAAACGGATGATGGAGCACCAGTATTTGTCTTAAACCTGCCTCCAACTCTTGTGCTGGGCTCACTCAGAGAACCTGTGTGTCTCCTTGAGCCAGTCCAACAAAAACTATATATTACAGGTAAACTTTAGATGAATTTATAATTTAGCTGAAAATCAGCAAATGAGGTTCTGTCATGTTAGTTATTAGAAATATTGACGCCTTTACTGGTGAAGGAAACACGCCACATAAGATTGTGTTCATGGTGATTTTTTTAGGTGACAGAAAAACACCTTTGGTGAAGATGACCGATAGGAAAGAGGACGAGAGCTCTCTTTTCATCTTCAGCTTTTCAGAATGCTCATTGATGGATTTATATCGTGTCTCAAGTCCAGCTGTAAGTGAAAAAGTCTCAGATTTGGAGGAGGTCTGCAACCTTTACCTTCAGGAAAGGTTGGTGAAATGTAGTTCAGTATTAAACAGTAGAAGAACTATTTTTGAGAATGTTTTTGTATAAAATGTTTAGTAAATGAGTCAAAACGTGACATGCAAGCTGTTCATCAAATATTAAATTATTAGATAGCAATAAACATGCATGGTAGGAGATCACAAAACAGATATACGATGAACTGTATAAAGGCACGTTCACACCAAGAATGGTAATGCTAACTATATCTATACAACTATATAAGAATGAGTATGTGTGCATATTTGCATTATTTTAAAAAAGGAAGCAATTTCGAATGGCTTTTAATGTTTCTATCGTTCACTATTTGAACATTACTCCAATGATATTGTTCCTCTGTGTGGTTATTTTTTCTACTTCAGTTGTTGAAAAATTTCAAATCTGTTAATATATGTCAGAACGAGAGTGAAAAAAGGAGTCATTGGATTTGTCTTTGGCCCTTTAACTTTTGCAAGAATGCTGTACAAGCATCGACTTTGACCTTCAACAGTATCTTATCAGATTATTTCTAACTGGTCATAGCTATTCCCCAGTTAGAGGAATGCTGGCAGAAGTTTTAGTCATATACAGAGAGAAAATACTAAAGGCCAACACCACAGAACATATTGAAAATAGAAAATATACAATATAGAAAATTATTTCAGACAAATTCTTTCCCCTTTCAATAATTTTTTGATCACATCAGTATGTAGATTGGCTTAAATTTGACTTTAAGTATGTTAATTCACTAGGAGTCAAAACAAACCATCATTCTTATAGGGCAAGAAAGCATTCGGCTGTTTTTGTGAGGCATAGACATCTCGAATACATGTAGAAAGATTATGGGAAGTTGCAACGTCACTATCTAAAGTCACCACAGTTTCACTTGTTGCACTTGTCTTTCTGCTAAACTAAATTCACTTTTTTTTTGGCTTCTTCTAATTCACTCCCTCTCCTCCAGCCCCTCCAGTCTTTCTTGGTTTTAGTCACCTCACTCACCATTCAGTTGTTAGGGCATTTATTCTTCCAGTATCCTTTCTCTACAACTTCATACATGGCCTTTTGCAATTTTTTGTCAGCCTTTTCCTTGTTCTTCTTCTGTTTCCCCTTGTGTTCCTCTCATGGACTGCATGCATTTTGATGATTTCCATCCTGGCATTTCTCCATCCAATGCAGCACTTAATTCAGGTCTCAGTCCATTCAGAAAGCTAATGTTCCAAGTATGATTCCCAAATGTTAGGTTGGTCACCTCTGTTCGCTGGTTCTGCTATTCCAGTGTACTTCTTGAAGATCTCATAGAGTCGCACATTATAGTCATTCAGAAGCTCATCCTTACCCTGTGTGCAAGAGTTATTCTTTGCTATGTCCACTCTGACTGGAAATGCAGTTTTAACACGCTGACACAAAAGTTTGGTTGCATTTCGATATAGCCTGTTGTCAATGTGAGCCCATTCCACATGTATTCTGGAGGCACTGTTTACTGGAAAGTGTGATCTAACTTTTTGCCAGTCCTTTGCGCCCAGTTTGAGTATGAAAGACGTCTCAGGTCCTGCATGGTGGGGCTAAATTCCTGACAGAAGACATGCTGCAAATTTGCCTCCAGAGTCTTTCGGATGGGGAAGATGAGTCATGGCTTCTCTTTCACTGACCATGGACAAAACAGCACTGCTGGTTCTTTGGGTCTTGCAATCTGGACCTCCCCACACCGTGGTTCAATATTTTGTTCTGCCTTGGGAATGGACCTTTTCTCTTATTAGTTCTGTCAGTTCCTCCTTCCACCTTTGGTATCCTCTGAGAGTTCATGGCGATTTTGAGTGGCGTGGACGATGACGTTGCTGAGGTGGCTGCTGTTTCCATTCTTAGATGTCCGAGTTCTTGGGTTTGACCTTGTTCTAACAGTGGCATTGCTGATGGACTGTATGATAGAGGTGGTTGGTGGGGCCAGGAGTCGAAGTTAAGATACACCTTAGCACACTGTTTTCTAAAAGGATGCAAAGACGATTTCTGAGAAGTATCATCTGTTCCTTAAACATTTATTTTCTTTCTCTTTGTTCTGCTTCTTCCAGCCACAGACTCATAACTCTCTTATGCATTTGAAACTAATCCTTGTGTTTATTCAGCTTCTCACCCTACATTTATGTTTCTCCAAACTGTTCACCCTATTTAAGATTGATACACTAAATGTGCCTCTTTTAGGGAACCCATGATTCTCTATCCATTCTGGGACCACATCTACAGTTGTTTCCCCATATTTCCTTTTAATTTCTTTACAAATTGTACTGTCCAGATACTGTAGGTTAACCCTAGGTTTGCAATTTCCAGATCCCATACTCGCAGTCCAAGATTTAACCCCGGATGTGTCCTTCAGACACTTCACACTGTGGTTTTAAACCAAAATGTGGTTTCAGTACCTTGTCCCACGGACTTTCAAGACTGTCTCACTAACTTTTGGGCGAATTTGATGTATTTTCTGAAGACTGGAAATATCAAAATGTTTTCTCTCAATCCTGTAAATAAATGTGAACATATGAATTGGAACTTCAAAATCAGTCTCACCACTTTACACGCTTCTTTAATCCATTGAGACACCAGTGGTGACGGTCCGGGCCATCTGACATTGGTCCCCTCTTCCCTGAAGGGTGTGTGGGGTAGAGACTAATCCACTTTTTTTTTATATTAGGATGATCAGCCACCAGTGTTTCTGGTCCAGACAAATCACACACGGTATCAAATCCTCTGGCAGTTTGTCATGGAAAAATCTTTTATTAAATGTGAGACTGAGAGGGAAAAGAATTTATTCTCACAAGAATGGTCAATCCAACACACAGAAGCTCTGTAGTTAGAAAGACAGAATGCAATTCCATACAGTCTCTTTTATACTGATATAGACTGTCCAAGAATCAACTGTGACCTTCAACAGTATCTTCTCAGATTATTTCTAACTGACATAGCCCTTCCCCTTTTAGAGGAATGCTGGTACAAGTTTTAATCACTTACACAGAGACAATACTGAGGGTTTAACACCTGTGCAAATAGAATATACTGTATATGGAAAACAGAGAATATACAGTATGGAAAATAGAAAATAACCATATTATAGAAGGATTTTTATTTTACTTTATCTCCATAATTACAGTTCTTGGTGATAATAGGCCTGAACAGTGATTTGGCCTTTCACTTAAAACACTGAGCATACCTTACATGTGTAATGTCTTCGTGTGTGCAGAGCTGATTCTTGGAAAGAGAGGAACAGAAATGTGGCTTTTCAATGGGAGCAGCTTTCGAAGCATGATATTAAATGAAGCTTCACATACTACAAAGAGATCCAGATTTGCCATGCTGACAGACAGAGAGTGTGTTTTCTATTTATATATGAATGTGGATCAAATGAATGCATTCATTCAACAATAACCAAGAGAACATTTTACAATTTAACTTTTAATGTCATATTTAAAAAAAAAATACCATTACTGTACACTTAAAATTGAAATGAAAATTCATTTCAGTTTGGGTTTATGAGGAAAATTAATTTCAGATTTGGTTTACCTTGGAAGCTATTCTACACTAAGACAGGCCAATGCAAATGTGTTTATATATGCACATGTGCTAATATATATTTACATAAACATGAGAAACCTGTGCATTTGATTAACCTTATTGTGACTTGATTTTAGAATTTTTGTAACATTTACAGCTAATTTGCAGTAAGTAGATGTTATGTATTTGTTAGTATATCTGTTCTGCAGTCTCTCATTCTGTTCTGAAGTCAGAAGATGTTAATATAATATCACAGTTAATCATGTCTCCCACAAATTATACCGAATGTCAGCACAATTTCTCTGGTTTTATTGTTCTTATGAATTTCATAAGACAGGCCATAAGCACTGGTTTTCAGATTTGCTCCACTTAAGTCTTTTACAGCAAGTGGGTCTTTTCATGATTAGTACATTAGTACCGTCTGTACTGAACGTCAATTTAATTAAATTTGAGCTGCAATATTAATCAATGTAACAAGTTTTTTTTTATCCTTCCTCTGGGTTATTAAAAACCTAGCATTCCAAGTTATTCATGTCATTTTATTTATTCAGTTTTTAGTTACATTTTATGTGTTCTTCTTTAATTGGACTGCCCATGGTTAGTTGAGAGGCTATATCAAGATATTTGTGAGGTTATGGAACATTGAGTCATAGCCTGTATTTTCATGAGCTGTATGAATTTAATTATCTGTGCCAATGCCTTCAAGCCTTCAGTTTCCAATTATTTCTTATTGTAATTTCAACTTTTACTCTACAAGACAAAATGGGGTTACCGTAAGTATAAAACTATACTCAATATCAACCCTTATATCTGTTCTAATTTTAAATCACTCTACACGTAAAAAGATCCCTGCTCATTTTGCTGCAGTCAGAACAAATGCATTAAATGTGTTAAAATATCTGTCAAAACCAAGTTCTCAGAGTACATGAAAAGCATTTCATAGGGCAGTGTGAAGAGAAGATGTGGTGTATCTCCTTAAATTGATATTAAAAAAGTGGACGATACACTGTTATTCAATTTTTTTTATTTTTTTTAAAAATCTTTTCTGAAAAAAGTCTCTTTTTCTCAATAAGGTTGCATTTATTTTTATCAAAAATACAATAAAAACAATTATATTGTCAAACAGAATTATAATTTTAAAAGCTGTTTTCTATTTTAATATATACATTATAATAAATTCCTGTGGCAAAGATACATTTTTGCAGTTCAGTCCTCAGTATCACATGATCCTTTAGAAATCATTCCAAAAAGCTGATTTGCTGCACAGGAAATTTCTGTGGAATCCATGATACATCTTTTTCAGGACACTTTTATGAATAGAAAGCTTAGAACAGCCTTTATAACAAGTCTTTACTTTATTTGCATTAATTTATAGATCCTTGCTAAATAAAATAGCACCTTCTTAAAAAAAGTTTGTCAGTATAATAAAACTCCTAAACATTGCTGGACCCAATTGAGTTTCATTGTCTGCTCATCTCAAGGCTCAGTGTGCAAAAGATTGACCTCATTAGCCAATTTGAATGAACTAATTACAATAAATAAAATATTTTCAAAAAATGACATTTATACCTTTATACATATCAGCTTTCATTAAAAATAGGCAACACCGTTCTTTTCCCCATCATCTTCAATCCTGTACACATGCTCTCCATCCCCCTCGAGCTTTTCTCTAGAAGTCTGCTGAACTGTCAGTCTCTTTAAAGTGAGAGAGGAGGTGGAAGTTCTGATGGAAGTAATCAAAGAGTTATTAGTGTTCTCCAGCTCAAAGGCTACAGTGTTATGTCCACGCTGTCTGTGCCTCATGCATAGTGGAATGGTGAAGAGACCGTAGATGATGGGGTCCAAACAAGCATTTAACAGGCCGAATATAAAAAGGATGTGTGAGAGGGACTGGGACACTGTTTCCTCCAAGCCAGCGGGACAGAACCAGTACCACAAACCAAGCATGTAGTAGGGTGTCCAACACACCATGAATGACAGCACAATGACAACAGTCATCCTCAGCGTGCGCATGCGTGCCTTAGGGATGTTGTTTTTCGACCTGCGCAGCTGCACTTTGTTGGACAGCACTAGATGTGACAAAGATCACAACAGAAGCAGTACGTTAGCATGACAGGTGACACGTAATAAAGTTAGGTCATGTTGCTTGCAACCTGATCAAGAAATTACCATTAGAAATGTTTTGTCAAAAAAGGACTTACAGCTGTCTTCTGTCATTTTCTTGGAGATCTCTAGCAGTATCCTGCTGTAGCAGGAGATCATGATAAAGAGTGGTAAGAGGAAGAGGAAGGTGAAGGTAAGCATGTTGTAAAGTGTCTCTTGCCAGCGTGAGCTGAAGCTGCCGTAGGTTGTACACTGGATAAACCGCTTGGGAGATTCAATCACCACAACGTGGAAAACAAACACCTGGACCAAGAGCATACACGCACAGATATTCCAGACATGTACTATCAGGCCTGGGTTAATTAACTAAAACCAGAAAAAAATGATTACTAAAGGATTACTAAAAACTATATAAGCTAACAAAAATGACAAAAACACAACAAAACGAACAAGTTAGAAAAACAGAAAAGGTAAACAGAAACTAATTCGAACTATTAATAAAAACTATGATAGTATAAAAACACTGCTACAGTGTATTATTTGTATTAACATATTTAACTTTTATTTAAAGATGTAACATAGCGTTTCATGTAATTCACTAAACGAATAGAACTGTTCAATAGCAACATGCTTTTTTTCTCTGGTTTAGGTGGGAAGCGGGGCATCTCAAAATGTCTTTTACCTGTGGTATGGATAACACGATGCTCATGGTCCATGCAACACTCAGCAAAACTCTATTCCTCTTCCTCGCTTGGTTGATGGACAGAGGATTGAGAATAGCAGCCTGTCGGTCCAGACTTATCACCACGGTCACGAAAGCGCACGAGTACATGGCCACGAGTTTGAGGAACATCAGCGTTCTGCACGCGAGGTCCCCCGCGAGCCACTGCAGCGTTATATTCCAGCCCGCGTCCAGCGGCATGACGACAAACGTCACCAGCAAATCCGCCACGGCCAGGTTGGTGATGAGAAGCCGGACGTGGGACCGCTTTCTGTGGTTGTGGCGGTTGGCCGAATACAGCACGGCGAGATTGCAGCACGCGGACAGCGCGCATAAGAGGAGCGTGAGAGTCACTCGGACTTGAGCCGCGGCGGTGAAGCGCGGAAGATGAGGAAGATCCTCCGCGCTGCTCGAGTTAAAGCCATACTTACAGGTGGAGTTCTTCTGAGAAACACCCTCGATGTTATAAGCTGATGAGTTCATGCTTTCGTGCTTCGTTTTAGCGCTTTAAAAGCCAGGTCAGTTAAATAAATGTGAAGAGTTAGTGAACACATGGACGTTGAACATTAATCTCAAGAGGGGATTTAAAAACTTTACATATTTTAAATGACTATTTAATTTCCATACTTTTTTGATGAGGCTACAGGAAACATAAAAAGTACCCTTAAACCTACAAAAACAAATAGTTATCTTGTTTTAGATGGTCACGGCTCGTTGGTGACCCCAGAGATGTGTGGTCATTTGGACGAGCTGGACATCAGTCCTAAGTGTCTCAACGAATAGCATCACCGGAGGCGTGGTTAAGATAATAGCCAAATATGATCAAATGACCTCCTGTCATGGCTGGCGGCTTATATTTAGTTTGCTGATGCATTTTAAAGAAGGGATTGAGGTAAGACAAAAGCATGTAAAAGTCTATAAACTGTGAAAGAAAAGCCTGGTAGAGATTAGGATGTTTTGGTAGTTTGGGGTATATATATATATATATATATATATATATATATTAAAGTTATTATTATATTATTAAATTGATACAAGATCAGTGGAAGTTACAATGTATACAATGCCCTCACAAATATAGTGTGTGTGTGTGTGTGTGTGTGTCATTTTGTTTTTTGGTTTGTGATGTGCTTAGTAAGAATCATGCTCAGAGGCAATAGAGACACATGTGATATGAAAGAGTGTTGTCACGAAGGTCAGAGTGTCCCACAGCAGGACAAACGCTGAGCTTAGACAAGCTACTGATTCCACTCTGAAAGCCTTGTAGCCTTTAAACGGTTTCAGTTTCAGGGACGAGAACATTAAGCAGCTTTTTAAAATTCAAGTCCTTTATTTTTATCTAAATGTTTCAGCACTTATTTTATCATATCTCCTTTTGTTATCTTTATTTATTAGCCTAACTGCAAACATAAAAATTAAATTTAAACTGAAAGAGATGGGACAGTACATCACTCATAAGCATAAATATTTACAAGCCTAAATAAAAACAATCCATATTGCAATTATGTGTAATGCACCTAATTCAATTTAGACAAATATTCCATAGGGGTTTATAATGGGTTGGTTCCTATGGAATCTATACTATTACTGGGACTGTTTGTAAACAGGATGTCATTCTGTGCTATAAATGATTTTGCAATGCCTCTTTCTGCAAAGTACATCATCACCAGTATCTAGAGGGTTACTCTACCCTAAACTAAAAATGCTTTTATTCTGTTGATAGCCAAATTGTTTCTGGTTTACACTGTATTTTGTACATTCAAGTCTTAAAACTTAAAGCTGCTTAGTTGTCATTTTTCTTCAAAATATATTCTTTTGTGTTCAGCAACAGAAAAAAAATCATAGTTTTGGAATAACATGCTGGTCTTTAAATTGTAACAGATTTTTTGGATGGACTATTCTTAGTCTTTGAATCATTCACTCAACCAGTCCATTTAAATGTGCCATAGAATGCTTTGAGAGAATATTTTAAATTGTTCTCTGATATGTACATAGAAGGTATGTAGCTTAGGTAAGG
>JAUCMU010000125.1:22669769-22691993 GCA_032275025.1 Enteromius treurensis
CTACCCACTATAAATAGCCCGTCCTTTTTCCTTCCACAACCAGCCTTTTACGCATCCCTCCTCCACCCCTTCTCCGCAATTTAGCTGCTCTCGCGCATTCCTTTCCGGGGAGCATGAAAGGACCGAGCCGGACGGCGAGCTCTAGCCCTCACTAGGGTTCAAGCCTTTAGGGTTCGGTGTCCGCCGTCCTCCTGGCTCGACCCCCGGACAGTACGCCACACATGCTAAACTTTATCCTTCTTGATTATGAGGAAGCGCGAACTCTTGAAGTCTACAGTGTCGCAAGAAGTCTACCCAAAGTCGCAATTTTGATTTGCTGACTCCTTTTGAAACAATTTTTGTTGATAGAACAAAAATATACAATGACTTTGTTTAAATATCAGTTACTTAATATGAACTACTTGTTTCTTAAAGCTGCAGCCCGATTCACGGTTAACTTATGATATATTTCTAATTTGAATGGGATATTCGAGCGTGCTGCCTCATCATTACGTCACGTCTGTAAACATAAAGAAGTTGTAGCAGCTACTAGGCTATTGCATGTGTTGATCCTGCAGGAGGAGGATAGAATGATAAAAGGTATCATTTTGATGGCGAATTGTAATCCAGAAAGACTTATGTGTTTATAAAATTATGTTCCAGTTCTAAATGTGCTTCTGATTACAAAAATAGTCTGGGATTTCATAAAATTCCTATTTTAAAGACAACCAGTTTGAAGGGAACATAATTTGTCTTTTAGGTTAAAGGAATTTCTTAATGTGAAATTAGAGGTGAAACTGTACAGAAATTAAAATCTACACTCTAATACTCAGGACTCATAGTCATGCAATGTTGATGTTAACATTAATAACTTGAGAATAAAGTATAACAGTCATAATTTGCACAGTTTGATGTGATATTAGCTAAATCACCATTGGTAGCACGATTTATTGTAATTCTTTTTTCCATAATTGGTCCAAATAAAAGTGGCAGACTTGTTACTTGTTCAGATGAACAAATAAGATGAAAATTCTTATTTGGGTAATATATTCCAAGACATAGGCTAGCATCTCTGATTGAGAAGTACAGTAAACATCCACACACCGGTGCAGTGACAGACAGCTTCACATGCTCCTCAAAATACTAGATTCCTCAGCACTGCAGCCATACTGGTGCACAACCCACACAAGGAATATCATTTCCCAAACAGCTGCAATTGCGACAAAGCGGCAAAACTAAATTATAAGTTAGCGGCGTTTAAATTATTACTATGCAGTATCACATGTTGGACAAATGTCAGCACATCTGTGAATACCTGCAGCATCATGCCCCATGCCCTCAATCGCTTGTTCCTCTGTCCAGCAATGAATGCATCCTTGGAAGTGGCATATATTCCATCTCTCTCTCCCTCTTCCCCTCCTGTAGGCATGAGCAGTGAGAAGCTTGAAAATAGTAATCCTCACGTTAGCAATTTAAACAACAAATCAGCAAAACAATGATTTAGACATAGATTTTTTTTTTAAATAGTACCCATACAGTTTGCCAGTCTATTAGCAGCACTAATGTTATATCTGATAGATCCTGGTAAAAGCTCCAAAAGTGATACTGATAAACAGATTAAATTAATTTTCCTTCAAAATGCTGTGAATTCTTACAGCATTAAAATCTAAATGAGTGTAAGTAGTTGTAAACTATGAATGAAATAGATTTTCTTATGTCTCATTTATAGAAACTGAATAAAGAAAAGTAATTTGATTCTTCTGTTGTGGTTTCACTTAGTGCAGTACATCTTTAGACCACTAGATGACCCCTTGCACTGTATTCTCATAACTGCGGGCTTCTCTAAACTCAGTACTAAGTGCACTAAGCTGCCTGTTTTTACCTTTTGAATTTACCTTTCGTTCATTCATTATACTGTGTATATTTATATTCATTGAATATTTTGAATGCAAATGCAAACTTTTTCTTCATGTAGTTCGCTTGATTATTGAAAGCATCTATTTGACACCTTGGGTTTTAAGGGTTAAAGGTTACTGAACATTGTAGTCAAGACCACAGTGGCTTAATGTGGAAGACAAGACCAAGATCAATGTATGGCCATTACATTAATACATTACAGTGATCAATACTCATGTATAAAACATGCTTTCTTACTAAATAACATACAGTATGTAGCCTATACAGTATACCTGAACCAGCACCCTGGCCTTTTTAGTTTTGTTGAATGGTTCATTTTATAAAATGTACCATGCATGAATTTTGTGCATAGAAAATTAGGTATTGTGTAAAAGTTGATGTTTGGACCTCCCTTGGGTCCCTTTAAGCACAATAGTACAAACTGTCTGTTTTATTGACATTCAGAGTCAGGCTGTTACTGCAGCAACAATTTCATATCCACTGCCTGATGTCAGTGGATAAACCCACTACAGCAAATTAATTATGAATTACAGCATATCAACAACCAATGAATATTAGTGTATTGTATTTTCTAAAACTAAGACATCAAGAAAGAAAACAAAATGTATGCTTTCAGTCATTATATGGCCTTGGTTGAACTTACAAGACAAGGTATAACTAGAATTACCAGATACATTTCAACTAGTGCTTTTACTAGCTGAATTGTATAATTTAATTGTAAAAGACAAGAAGATGGTGGGATGATGCAAGTACTGGAAAAAGAGAGGTTCTATGATGCTATAATTGAGTACAGCACCGTTTGGCTCAATATGAATCACTGTAAAGGCCCAGCAGAGCCATAGACAGATAGGAAAACACAAGGAGTGGTGAGTCTTGCTCTGTAGGGTGGATAAAAAAAAGAAAAAACAACCAGTCAATACTGTGTGTGTGTGTATGTGTGTGTGTGTGTGTGTAAATCAACCCTGCCTCCAAAGACAGTCTGAGATATACTGTTATGCTATTGCTGAGTCCATTCTCCAGGCAGCAGTAAATTTTCTTTGCCTCAGAGTATTGAAGCACAGAGACCTTCAGCGCAAAACCAGTGATTACCAACAATCACACTTGCTGTGAATATAGCCACACTAAATGACTGCGGTGTGATGCAGTCTACACTATTTGTCTATATTCTCTAGTCACTAAAAAGATTCCTTCTGTTTGCATTTTGAGTATTTTAGTCATTCCAATTATTTATTGACAGTAAGGGCAAAAAAGAACAACAATTAAAAAACCACACTTTAAAAAGTGCTGTCATGTAATTGTTAAGTTAAAGGGCTATTTCAACCTGATCTTACTTTAAACTATATTTTTGTTGGTGTGCCACTTAATATATTCAGGTTGATTCAGTAAAGTTAACCATTTTTATTAAAAATCAGTTGATTTCGATGTTATTAGGCTACTATTTTGTTCTGTGTGTTGTGCAGTGGCTCAGAGTGACCATGAGTTCATGATACATATTTACATTCACTTTCACTAGGGGAGAGTATCACTTTTACATTGCAAATCTATATATATATACATATATATATCAAACATAATAGACTGCAAGATGTTTTCTTTTTGTCTTGTTTTTGAGTATAAGTCGGCTACCTAAAATGCATTACCTTGAAATGCAGCATGACTGAATATATGTCTCGTTTTCTAGAACAAAAAGATCCAGCTAGTGGTGAAAAAACTGGTGATGATATATGCCATAAAAATAAGAAAAGGGGGAAAATATCTTCTGACTCCACTGGCAGATATTGGGAGCAGGTTGATAGATTTAAAATCTTAAGTCATATGCATGTTTATTAGGCTAAATGTAGATTGCTTTAAGAATGTTTAGATATTTGGTTATAACTCACTACATGCTAAATTTAAATGGACAGTTCAATTAAAAATAAAAGCCCTGTTATCATTTATCTTACGTTTTGCACCTTTTTGATTCCTTACACTGAAAGTGAAAGACTGAATTAGTCATTTTGCTTGACATTTTCTGCCATGGAAGAAAGTCATATGGCTTTGGAACAACATCAGGCAAGTAAATGCAGACATGTTGTGTTTCAGGGTGAACTGTACCTTTAATGTAGGCCTGTGTGATCATTTGGTCAGCAGCTCATACATCCCTAGTTTGGCACATTGCTCTCAGGGGACACATACTGAGGGTTATTTTTAGTCTGGTAATAATCACTTTGACAGTTCAGAAACTGCACTCATTTTAAAAACGCTATTCTGTAGCCCTTTTATTGTTGATAAAATTATTAGGCTAAACGGTATCTATCTATCTATCTATCTACCTATCTACCTATCTATCTATCTATCTATCCATCTAATAGATTTGTTTGCGGGAGGCGAAAGAAAAAAAAGAGAGCCAGTAGAAAAGGCAAGGGGAGCGAGGTCATCATTTGGTGCAGGCTGGTGTAGATGAGGACACGCATGAGCTGAGTCCTTCACACGCACCGGCAAACTCTCCTCACGGAAGACTCACGGTAACCGTCTCACGTAACGCCGAAGCGCAGTTTCCGTGTGTCGGTGATGTTCATGGTTATTAATAGGCTGCCGTGGTCTTCCGTCGTTTCCTTTGGACCATTCAGATCACCGGATCAGACGCGAGTGCGCAGTTTTTGAGGTGACAGCGCTTAGGACGCTCAAGATTCATTTCATACGATTCAGTTCGAACGCGTACCGGAACCGAAGGCGATGTTAATGGAGCCGCGCACGTCTTGTTGAGGATCCATCTGCACTCGTCCTCAATGGTCACCATCTGTCCGAGCTTGTCTTTCTGCTTGCTGCAGTCCGCATCAGAGGATGTACGCGGAGGGAAGCACGCCAGACACTGAGCCAGACGAGTGCCAGAAGAAGACATCATGCTTCTCCAACATCAAAATATTCCTCATATCAGAATGTGCCTTAATGTTGGCACAGGGCACTGTAGGAGCCTATTTGGTGAGTCGAGCCATTAACACACGCAGCTCAATACTGCGTACGTACTGTGTGTGTGGATGACATTGAATGGTGTCCGGTGCGCATCGCTTATCTTTTCCCTAAAGCAATAGAAATAAACAGCATCGGGAGGTACAGGGCTTATTACGTGTGTATCGCAACTGTTTTATTTCTTCATGATTTAGAGGCGCTATGATGAAAAATGCTCATCAGTCCAGTCAGTGGCCCAGTGGTCAAACACCTCTCTCTCCTTTCCAACATTATGTGCATCAGTTGCTCCAAGGTAATCTCACCGACCGAGCGATTACCCCATTTTGTCTTTTGAGCCACTTATGCACATAAAAATATGTCAGAATGATCAGATATGTCAGAGCGATCAGATATGGCAAGCCAGTTAGTCCTTTAAAAATATATGTTACTGTAGTACTCATTTTCTACAAGTAATCTGACATTGACCAATACTTTTTCCAATTTCACTATTAACTTTACAATTAATTTTCGGTTTCTAGTAGGTCCTATTTGTGACTGTTCACTATATATGGACAATATTAATGTGGAATAGTAAATATGGACAATTATTTTTTTTTTATTTAAATTTAAATGACTTAACCCTTATTTGCAAGTTTATTACAGTTTTAATTATTTAGCTATTTCATTTTTATATTTTGTTATTAGGATGAATTTTTTGGTGAAGGGCTGAAGTTTGGATTTTGGGGGATAGGGCTGATGGCAAATATTTAGCTAATTGGTGCACTACAGTAATGCTTATTAATGTGCATAACCTCTGATAAAAAAAATAAAACATACAAACAGAAAATGTTTGCTATTAAAGTTTATTACAAAAAATGTTTGCTGTTTAATTCCAGTGGGGTCAGTTGTTTACTATGTATTTCAGTTGTTGTTGGTACTTATTGTGGGTTGTTCTTTATTTTTATTTTTTAATAATTATTCAAATAGCTATAGCATTATGCTATATATCCTAGTTTTCACAGTATGTATGTTATTACTAACATTTTTAATGAAAGTAAAGTATAACCTAAAATAAAGAAGTAAAGTAGCTATGACTAGTCAATACATTCTGTACAACAAGGAGAAACAATATGTAACTTGGTTAAAAATGGCACTAATAACAATTAGGATAAGTACTCTGAAAAAGGTGCCTAACAACAGAATTCAGAATTCAAAATTGATTTGTTACCAACATAATCAGATACTAGTTTGTTTAATGGAATAAACATTAAAATGGTCTGCCCTAAACTTCATGTTAGCTTTCCGTACAAGAGAAAGATGCGCACAGTTACATCACTACATGAATGCATGTGCTCTGTAGGGTTGGGAGTAAAGTGATAGGATTGATTTGTCATTTTCCCTAGCGTCGACTTTTGAAATTGCCAGATGAACAATTCTGCCTTACCTTGTGCTTTATCTGAGGTATTTAATATGTTGCATATGAAAGGTGACTTTAATGGCACTATATTATTTTCAAATAGTTGAAATAATTGCATAAAACACTCAAAGTCCAAGTCCATAATAATAACAATTTGTCAACAGTAATATAGATGTTTACATTTTGATTTATACCTCCAATAAAACGAAGCAAATGTTCTCAAATCTCTATAATGTTGTTTAAGTCAGGAATGAAATATTTAGATGTGTTTTAAATTAAAAGACAGTAGTGATTTGGTGTCAGTTCAGATGTTCATACCGCTATGTTACAGTGTGTTTCTTTATTTTTAGGTCAGTGTCCTCACCACGCTAGAGCGACGTTTCAACTTGCAGAGCGCTGACGTGGGTGTGATCGCCAGCAGCTTTGAGATTGGCAACCTTGCCCTCATCCTATTCGTCAGCTACTTTGGGGCCAGGGCCCATCGGCCGCGGCTGATTGGTTGTGGGGGCATCGTGATGGCGCTGGGAGCACTACTGTCAGCGCTGCCTGAGTTCTTGACCCACCAGTATGAATATCAGTCTGGAGAGTCACGACCTGTGGGACAGGGAAAGAATGTGTGCTCCAATGCTAGTCGAGCAGGGCTCTCTGATCCTGGTTACATCTGTGGGAATAAAACCAATACCAACATGATGTACCTTCTGCTGATCGGAGCGCAAATGCTCCTAGGCGTTGGAGCGACACCCCTGCAGCCTCTGGGAGTGTCTTACATCGATGATCACGTCAGACGAGAAGACTCTTCCCTTTATATTGGTGAGAGTGATCTGTGTTATGTACACCCCTCAGCACTATCAGTAAGGCATCATCGATATTAAAGATGACAAACTTACCCAGTAGCGCATATGTTTTACTGCTAGGCTATTTCATACTAAAATCTATGACAATATTTACTGGCATATTGCTTGAGCACTACATGTGCACAATGCACAGTACTCAATATTAAGCTTAAAATGTGTTTTAATTGATGAGGATTCTATGAATCTTTAAATGCAGGACACATGGAGTAGTTTCATAAATACATATACAGTATATTAAATACACTTAAGTATATGTTTAGTTGGACTTCAGCACTACTTGCACACAATTAAAGTGGATTTAGTACAAAATTAGTTGTTCCAGTTTAGCAGACTTCAAGTATACCCGTTATATTATACTAAAAGTACAATTGCAGGGTATTTTTATTTAATACATAAATATGTACATAAGTATATAAATATGTTATTATAATCATTTTTCACTAGGGCTACTACAAATATATGAAACATGCACACATTATACACATTTTCTTTTCTTATACCTTAATACTTAAACCTATTATTAAACACCTTTATGAAAATAATTAAAACGATTAATGATAATTATTGCAATAATATTGATAATTGTAAAAATATATAGTTGTAAATTGTTCAGTTTTATGTCTATTATATAAAATATGGAAAGTTAAAAGTGATTCATTTATTTGTTAAATAATATGGAAAAAATGCAACTTTTGATTTTAATGATAAAAATAATAATGTAATATTTAACAATAATGTTTATTTTTAAATTAACAAGAGCTATGATTAACATGCTTGGTTCATGTTAGCTAATGGATTAAGTTTTACCAAAAATAAAAGTATTGTACATTGTTGGTTCATAATACCTCAAATATGGAGCATTATTGTAGAAGATTATTAGTGCAGATTAATTGTTTCGAATTTGTTTTAATCTGTTTTACTCTATTTTAGGAGAGAAGAATAGCACCTGCTTTAAAAGCCCCCCTTTTGCATTTAAACCAGGTGGCGTGGCAATCACCAGCATCTACATCAAACACCGGGAAACGGTGAACTAGAGGTGTAATAGTTTGGACCTAGAGAGTTTGTGTGTGTTAGTTACCACAGTAGCCCGAGAAAGACTTTTAAGATATGTCTCTCAGTATGTTTTAGAGATTTAAAAGGCCCTCAAATGTCACTACCTGAACCCCTGCAAAAGCGTCTACTAAATACGCTGGTCAGGCACTAAAAGACACACTACAAAGTACTGTTGTTGTTTTAGGGCATATCGTGTAGCAATGCGGTCAATATCCTGCCATTGCAGCAATTACAGCACTTACTATTATTAATGATTTATAAGCCACAAAAGGTTGCATGTACCCTTGCTCTTTAGTGCTCTTTACTGCTTCCTGGAGGAATCCCTGGCAGAACGCTATAGTATAAAGGTACACAAACATCACAGATATTTTATATGGCTGAAATTTAAGCTTATAGTAGTTTAGGTTTGCAGTGAACTCACTTGGGAGATGTCCAAGTATCAAGCTTAAACCCATTGGTTTAGTGTAGTGCGCCACTGTCTTAATCTCCTGTTGCCGTGTTGTTAAGGAGTAAACAAGAAGCAACGATAGCCTTCGGTGCCTGTTACTTCTGCTATGAAGCTAATGTGTGTTGGCTGCTCTGTCATCCCTCAGGCAGCTCACTCTCCCTCTCTCTCTATTCTTCTTACTCTCTTTTTCTTGCATGACTATGATTCTCCATACATTTGTCACAAATAAGGAACAGATCGACTCAGGCCTTTAACGTCTCAAATAAAACCCCAGCATGGAAAATAATCAATGCATAACTATTATAGTCAAGTAGCATTCAAAGAAGATAGTTGCGAATGTCTGTGGGTTTCCATGTATGCTTTTTACAGCATTTCTGCTTTGTCTCCTTTCCTGCAGTGTTTCTGATGTCTTTGCATTGAGCATTAATGTTCAACCCATGCAAGCTTCTTTCTCTCTTCTATTTACGTCCTTTAATCCTTTTTAGCCTTTTAAACTGAACCTATCGCTCATTTAAGCAAAATATAAACTAGCACAAACATGAACATCCTCTTTGGAGAGGGTCATTGCGGGTGGGCATGGAATCAAGTTATTTAGTTGTTTGATAACAGAGGCTCCGAGTCTTTCGCAAAGGCACAAGCAGAAAGGCCTATCAGTTTTAAGTGAATTATCCAGCAACTGTATTCATACTGAATACCGGAGTTAGAGAACTGGTCTAGGATTACATTCTCTTGTGAGGGGTAACATTAGGACTGACATACATGATCTAAGATGCTTAATCAATTTTCATCCAGGCTAATGGATACAACTAAAACACTTTTGAAAGATCAGAGTAAATATACCATTAAAGGTCAGGTTACAGACCTTTCGGCTCTCTTAACTTTACAGCAAGAAGGTGTAGAAGTTCATTCTTTCCATAGTAAAGGATACTGACTATAATGGTAACTATAATGGTTTAACAATAATTCTTATTCAGTGAGAATAGGGAAGTCCAGACCTCAACTATACAATAATGACACAACAACGATCTCATAAGTATGACTTTTACAGAATAACTGTTTTAAAGAGCTCTAGATGACAACTGCAGCACATTTATGATAAACAAAGCATTGTGTGTTGGTGTGGACAATAACAGTTATAGTTTTTGGTGTGAATGTGCATTAAGCCTTATGTACTTGTATTAAATGAGTAACTGTTTGGTTCTGACTGCTTAACAGTGCCATCCAGTGCTCTGATGTTTCCTCTTGTTCAATGACAATGGCATAAATCAGACCGCTCTTCCGGGTAACTGAAACCGGCGCTATGTTCATGACTCTCGTATTACATCACAGACTTATTTTTTCTTGTTCATATAAACCCAACTGGCAACATCTCGCATCTCAGTTACCAAAAGAGTGAAAATGGGCTTAGAGGATTTCTCAGTATTAGCATTACAATAATATTATTGCAGTGTTTGTTTAAACCAATGGTTGTTATGCAGAATTTCTAAAAATAGAAAGTAATATTTTATTGGGTCAGGGTTTTTTTGGAAAGAAATTAATGCTTTTATTAAGCAAATATGCATTAAATTGATCTAAAGTGACAAAGGCTTTTATAATCGTATACAAGATTTCTGTCTAAAATAATTGTTGTTTTAAACTTTTAAAGAATGCTGAAAACGAATGCGTCTCAGTTTCCACAGAAATATTAATAGCATGGCTGTTTTTAACACTGATATTGTAAGAAATGGTTTTTGAGCACTATATCACAATCTCAGGAATAAATTACTTGAAACAGAAAAATGTATATTTTACAATATTACTGAATTGAACGAATGAATGCATAGAAGACTAAAATATTACAAAACCTAAACGTTTGAATGGTAGTGTATTTATTTGGTAAGTAGGTACGTAATGCGCAAGAGAATGAACAGTCAGTCGGTCTTTATCGCAAAATAATTGCCTTCAGGATGAAACAAGATTATCCCAACAGCTGTGTCTCGTTATCTCTCACGTTATTATATAGTAGTATATGGCTGTTTGTGTACTTCAGTGATGTCTGATAATGATTATTCTGTGTTTCCTCTGTGTCTGGACAGATAATTACTCGCCGAAGGGTAGAACAGCAGATGGTACAACCTGTACCAACACATGCACAATATATACGTTAGCCTCTACTCCGTTAGCACTCCCACAAGATATGATAATCAACATCAGGTGCCGGTTATTGCAATGATGATGTAGGAAATGACATAAGTGAACTGTTTTACCCAGAGAATATTTCAAATGTAAAAAATAACTAAATTAAATAGCTCTTTTACTTTGGGATACTTCAGGTTCTCTCTTTTAGAATAGAATATGATATTTAAAATATTTCTCCATCTGTAATAGCACTTTTAATGAAAAGCCAAGACTTTGCGTGTATGATTATACTTTTCTTGAATATTTATTGATTGCATTACAGGTATCCTATTCTCTACACTGGTGTTTGGACCAGCCTGTGGTTTTATTCTTGGCTCTCTGTGCACCAAAGTTTATGTTGATGCAGTCTTCATTGACACAAGTGAGTGCAGGCACTGAAATATGAATGACTTTTGTTATTTTTTGTTAGTGGTTTTACATAAAGGCACGCTGGTAAATCAATACATGTAATGAAACACTGTGCCTCGGTAAATATCTCATCAGATCTGTGTTCTCTCCTAACAGCCACACTGGACATCACTCCAGACGATCCGCGCTGGATCGGTGCCTGGTGGGGCGGCTTTATCATCTGTGGCCTTTTCCTCTTCATCTCCTCGTTTTTCATGTTTGGGTTCCCGCAGTCGCTGAACGAGCCTGGGGAAGGCCCGGGGGGTGAGAGTGAACAGACCATGCTGCCTGCTGAGCTGGTGCAGGAGTATGAAGGAGTCAAAGCCTCAGATGACCCAGAGATCAACACTGGCCTCACCTGCTGCCAGCACCTGCAGGGTGAGAGAGAGGACAAGACAAATAGAGTCTAAACACACACTGGTCATGCATTAGGTTTTATAGTGTACTGTTCAATCGTACATAAAGTAATCATTTTGTTGGATTCGTCTTTGTTGTCAGTTCATTATTTATAGTAGTAGTAGTTTATAGTCTCTCCAAATAACTTAAATTAATTGCAAAAGGGATTTTTGAACGGGGGTCTCGGGACCGCCCAGAGTGAAAAAAATCCATCCATCTATCCATCTAAACATCGATTCTGCAAACTGCTTGTCGTATGTACATTTGTGGGGATGCTGTAGAAACAATTAAATACTGAATTATAATTAGTCCTGGGCAAACAATTAAAAGTTTTTGTGTACATAATATATGTGTGTGTGCTGTGTATATTTATTATATAAAAATATAATAAATATACAAAATACATATTTTAATCACAATTAATCATTGCCCAGCACTAATGATGTAACATTTAAACAAAATTATTCATTCAAACAGAGCATGTTAGACTTTAATATGTTTCATTCAATATTTCAACACATTAATTTTATATTCCTGTTTTTTTATCACAATTAATTGTAGACCAGTTTTAAAGACATCATTTTTCTTTTCTTGTTTTTGCAATATTTCAATAAATTTCAATTCAATTAAAATAGGTTCCTGTTATGCTAAAATGGTTTATAAAATACAAAAACATAAACTAAAGCCAAGTAAATATAGTTCTTTATAATACTAAAAGACCATTAATTAAATTTTGCACAGTGTTATCTTTATTGTTTCATGCTTAATATTTTCTTACAAGAATTTAAATGAATCTTTAAATATAAAAACCAATAGCTGTCAGTATATTTTAATAAACGGACCCCTCAAAAAGGGGGCATGAAATTTGCAGATCCTTGACATGAAAAAATGTAAACCCCTGGATTACATAATTCTCTATGGGAATTTTGGTACTATTTTGCCTGATCACCCACTAATACGAGTCTAATCTCTTCTCAGTTATCCCTAAGGTTACTAAGCATCTGCTGTCCAACCCGGTTTTCACCTGTGTTATTCTCGCTGCCTGCATGGAAATCGCTGTGGTGGCTGGATTTGCTGCCTTCCTAGGGAAATATCTCGAACAGCAGTTCAACCTCTCAACGTCCTCCGCTAATCAGCTCCTAGGTAGGAAAAAAAAAGAATATTTTCAAAACTGCACAAAAGCATCACACATAAAATGTCGTTTGAGATGAAATCCCTGCAAGCTGCCTATCAAATGTGTGCGTTTTCAGGTATGACAGCGATCCCCTGTGCTTGTCTGGGCATTTTCCTGGGTGGGCTCCTGGTGAAGAAGTTGAATCTGTCTGCGTTAGGGGCTATTCGTCTGGCTATGCTAGTCAATATCATCTCTACGGCCTGCTACGTCTCCTTCCTCTTCCTTGGCTGTGATACGGGCCCTGTCGCTGGGGTTACTGTTGCCTATGGCAACGAGTGAGTAGAGCGCTTCACCATAAAAGCCTCACACAAATTTTTAATGATCCACAACAATTGGCAATAAATGCAGACACTCAGAGCATAAAGACTTTAGTGTTCACATCAGAAAAGCACAGAGCTGAATTGCTGCATTAATTTTTACAGAGGATCAGACTCACTAAACTAATAATTTGACGGGAACATGTGATCCTTCTTTCATTCCATATTTATTCCTTTCATTTAGGAGTCTAGGTTCGTGGGAGCGGACGGAGGCCACGTGTCTGTCAGGCTGTAATTGTTACACGTCTTCTCTAAGCCCCGTCTGTGGCTCCAACGGCATTACCTACCTCTCTGCCTGCCTGGCTGGCTGTACTAAAACCGTGAGTCTCCTCCCGCATCCATTCATATTCATACAGATCAATAAACTCAGACATACATCTGCCTCCAGAGGTCACTGAAATAATAGCTCTTTTGAGCATGCTCATTTTCCTCTTTGAGATATATCTCTATAAATCCTCACCACTGAATAAAAATTAAAAAAAGGTCATTGTGACTTCATCTCACAATTCAAACAAGTCAGAATGGCAAGTTTATGTTACTAAGATAAGCTCACAATTGCAAAAAATAAAAAGAAATAAAAATTCTCTCAAAATTGGACTTGCAATAGTGAGATTATACTGTAGTGTTCAGTGCTAAGTCAGAATTGTGAGATAAAAACTTGCAAATGTGAGAAAAAATGTCAGAATAGCAGGAAAGTTTTTCTCTTGACGGTCGCCTGGAAATCCCCAGAGCAGCGCGTAAGATCCATCATGAAATATGCTCTCAGATCTGCTGTCCCTTGTCTGTTTCTCAGAATCTAACAGGTTGTAAGTGCATCGCCCATGGCGACGGGCCCGGTACAGCCATGCCAGGGAAGTGTTCCAACCCAGGCTGTCAGCAGGCCTTCCTCACGTTCCTAGCAGTCGTGTGCGCATGCAGCATGATCGGAGCCATGGCCCAGACTCCATCCGTCATCATCCTGATCAGGTAATGCTGCTGGCATCCTCTAAATCTTTAAAAAAGTGTCAGTGAGTCTTAATCAGTCAAATTGGGCCCTGCGCTTCATAATGAACTATAATGTACTAAAGCATCGGTTGTTGTTGTCTGTAGAACTGTGAGCCCAGAGCTGAAGTCATACGCCCTTGGAGTTCTCTTCCTGTTGCTCCGGCTGCTGGGTAAGATATTTGCATAACAAGTAACACCCACAGTGTCTCTGCATCATCATTTTACATTTATGTGATTCAAACCACATATATATTTGATCACTTGCAATTAGCAGTTAACTTTAATCTTTTTAATATCTCTTTTAAAATGTAAATCATTTCTGTGATTGCAAGGTTGAATTTTCTGCAGCCATTACTTCAGTAACGCTTCAGAAACCAGTCTAATATGATGATTTGCTGCTCAAGAACCTTTTTTCCCCAGTGTTCCAAAACATTGGTGCTTAATATTTTTGTGGAAACTGATTCTTCAGATAGAAAGTTCAAAAGAACAGCATTTATTTGAAGTAAATCTTTTTTGACATTAAAAATGTCTTTACTGTCACTTTGAAATGAATTGAATGCGTTCTTGCAAATAAAATCAATGAATGGCAAGCAATTTGTCGAGCTCATAAAAGCAAAAACATTGTAAATAAATATTCAAAAGAAGTAGAGCCGAGTGGGACTGACCACAGATTTGATTGTAGAGTATGCATACGCTCATATTTATAAAAACTGCCTTTGGACGTGGAAAAGTGCTCAGCGTCACGTTAGAGTCTGGGCAGACATGCGCACTTTTATACGCCAAAAATTATTAGGGTATTAAGTAAAGATCATGTTTCATGAAGATATTTTGTACATTTTTGACTGTAAAAATAGCAAAACTTTTTTATTAGTAATATGCATTGCTAATAACTTCATTTGGACAACTTAAAAGATGTTTTTCTCAATATCAAACAAACCAAATATCGTTGGAAAACCTGTATTCAGCTTTCAAAGACGTTTAAAAAGCAGAGAGCTGAAACCATTCAGTAGTTTGCAAGTTCAGGATCATTTGCGATTTATAGATTTCACACCTGAAAGAAAGGCATATGCGCATTTTCTGTTCGTAAGTTTATTCTATTCATCAAAAGTACGCATATCGAACAAATGATTGTAAGATCAAATTTAGGATGGTTTCGGGCGCAATATTTTATTACTGAGACCCATGTTTTCCACACTCCAGGTTTCATTCCTCCACCTCTGATTTTTGGCATCGGGATTGACTCCACCTGCCTACTATGGAGCTCCGTATGTGGCATTAAAGGGGCCTGCATGCTTTACGACAACATAACCTACCGTTACCTTTACGTCAGCATCGCCATCGTTCTCAAATCCAGCGCCTTCATTCTCTATGCCGTCACCTGGCAGTGTCTGCGTCAGAACTACTCCAGGTACATTAAGAACTGTGAGGACTACCTGACCCCAAGCCAGCTATTCGCCTCCAACCTCACCCTGGACAATCTGGGCAAGGACATTGCACAGAACCCTTCCAACCGCACCAAGTTCATTTACAACCTAGACGACCATGCCTGGAGCGAGAACATGGAGTCAGCCATATAGTCCCACCCCAAAGAGGGCCCGCCGGCCTATATGCACATGCTAATTTAGTCTCACATCGCTTATATTCGAAAGAAAGTCCATATATCAGCCGATTTCTGCACATTCACGCTGCCTGGAAGAAATAGGCACTCTTTTAGCATATCCAGGGTGTTTTGACTGAACAGAGCCAAATGAATTTGACTGTTACTGTAGTCAGGACTTGTTTATGCTGGATGGAAGATATGTGGAGATGAAAAACGCATCCATACAGGGGATGTGCTAGTTTGCAGTTCCAAAACTGAACAATTAATCTTCCATAAGTCGAAACTAGCCCCAGCTTACTTATACGAGCACCTTTTTAGGTTTCATTTTGAATGGTCTTTTTAGTATTTTTTTAAGAAATGTAAAGAATATTAGCATATAAGTTCTATGAGATATTAGCGAATACGTTTACTTGAATATTGGGAGGCTATGGAAATTTCTGTCTATTTTTATGGAGGGTCTTAGAAAGCTCGATGTTATTACTGAATATCTCCTCTGTACAGGCATTAGACTATTAAAAACGTAGATACAAGTGCAGAGTTCACACACTCATCATGTAACCTATTAATCAACCTAAAAACATAATAGTGAGCATTTTAGGCCCATGTCTGTGAAAACGTATAGCTTGAATAGATAAAAGGTTCATTCGTTTTGTGATGCCTCGTTATTCGTCACCTGCTGTGATTTAAACTAAAGACGCAACACGCAACATTAACCAGTAGTTGTTATCAAGCAGAGGACGTTGAAAGACGGAAGGATGGATTTATTTCAGTGCATGCAGGTATTGCATGTTGATGCATCAGAGCAGGCGCATGGGAATTTTTAAGAGATAAATTGTTTCGGTGAAGGTAGACATTTCCCTTCTATTACTCCAGCATCCTCTTAAGTGGTGTTTTATGATAGTATTACGGCACCGTATGTACTTTTTTCTTCCAATCGGTCATCGGTATGTTCAAGGAAATTTGCTCGGAAGACCAAATGCTAGGATTAACTAAGTTTTACGACAGTAAGTTGTAAAACATTTTTCGTTCTTTAATGTTGCAATATATGAAGCAAGTTAATAGACAAAGTAACTACTAAAACATGAATCCGAGTTGCATTAAATAATAATGAACAAAAATGACTCATTTCAACCATTTTTGTATGGCATTGGACCTAAAAATTTGTTTAATATACTTATGAATTATTTTCTATGCTTTTTTATAAAAAACAAAAAATGTAATAATAAAAAAAAAAGGACAGGAAAGTAGTGGATCTATGGTAACGTAATAAAGCTAAACGCTCTTTATAGAGGAAAATGATTTGTTTTTTGTGCTGCCTTTCAAAGACGGTTTACTGGATGCAAGTACACTGAAGAGACCCACGTAAGGCAGAATCCCAAACCCATTATCACCCCTTCATGTAAATGGCTTCCCAAGCACATTATTTTAATGCACTGCAATATACGCCCGAAATGCTTGATTGCTTGAATGTTGAGGCCAGTGTCAATACAAATGGGATGATATAAGAATGATGTCATTGTTTATATAATCATTCCTCTCTATAGATAATTCATTGCCGTAAAAGTGCCAAAGTGATGCCATTTAAGTGTTCTGGGTTCTCTCCGAGAGGCGTTTTTTTCATAATGCTGGAATTGTATATTACCGCGAGATGCTTTATTGTATTGTATGTAGACATATGTGATATCTTAAGCAACCATTACACCTTGTACATAGTGACATTAAGTCTATTCTCTCCAGAATGTAGAACATAGCGATGCTTTAGGCTTTTACAGGTGATGTTACAAGTCTTAACTTTGGACAAAATATATATTATCGTTAAAATGCAGATGGAGATTATGTTATGCTTACAGAGGAATGTTGTGGTATATTTTTCTACCCATGTCTGTATTATGAAGCTTATGTGTAATGACCATAAAAGGTGTACAATATATAAAAAAAATACATTAACAACTATCTGCACTAAAACATTGTCTCTGTAGTTTTATTATGAATATATTTTCTCTGTTGATCAAGCAAAGAACAGGATTATAGCAAATGAAGATGAAACTGAATTATTTATAAGCGCCTTTGTGCTTTACTTCAGACTTTGATTCGGAAGGCCGTCTTCAGATTATGTAATATGCTTCACAACACGTCTAGATGTATCCTGCACTTGTTTTCTATCTTAAGGCAAATAGGACGGTTTCTGCATTCTTTCTGCATTCTGCAAGTCGGCATCATCAGTTTTATTGCTAATATAATATTGCACAAATATAATAAATGCAGTATTAGTAGGTTGCTCTCAGCTGAATAAATAAACAGTACATTAGGAATTAAAAACATTAAACCAACTTTGTTACGCTTCACCTAAAACTGTTTTAGAACCATACTGTGATCTCATGCAACTATATACACCCTTGCATTAAATCTGATTTTGTTGCTCATGTATTCCGTTTTACAGCCATGACCTCAAATGTCTGCAGCATCTAAAAATTCAAAATGCTTCACTTTGTCGACCAGACATTTAAGCGGTGTTTTTGCAGTTATAAATGATTGACTATCATGTCAAACCTTTAAATTAAAAAAAATACATAAAAAGCAAACCAATAAAACAAATAGGCATTAGACCACTAAATATTTTTGAGAATTTCTTTCATATGAAAGTTCTCCTTTATTGTTGACAAGAGTTTACAAAAACCAAGTAGCGCATTTCAAAAGAAACTGAAAAAAACCACCTGAAACCTACATAAATACTTATGTGAGCACACATTTAAGTGCTAAGGGAAAAGTCCATTCAAGTTTAGACATGAAGCTCGGTACTTTGCCTCATTATGGACTCTTTGACGGAGCTTTATGTTTTGAGGAGTGTGTGTGTGTCCGTCTCAGTAGTCCAATGGAGCCATAAGTAGTTGTAGCTCTTTAAAAGTGCTGCCATGACGTCCAATCTGCTCTGCCCGGTTCTTCACTACATTACTGAGGTTCTTCAGCTGCTTATAGCATGCTTTACATTTCTGATGCCTGAAAAACACAGTACAACAGTCCCTTAAAAACTGCAGCTATTGACTCATTACAAGACAAAAATTTTACGTCAACATTTTAATTATACACATTGTTGGCCATGGGCAGAGTGCAACTAAAATTGGACTAAACTGAGGGTCATCAGAAGATCAGCCAGCACACCGAATGCTGAATAATACTCTGATACGTCGCTGTGTACTGTAGTCAAGGAATGTAAAGTATAATATGTAAAACACACAGTTGTTCATTAGGTACTAACCTCTCCTCTCGAGTAATGTCCACTCCTACCGATGGAGGGGCTGTCAGTGTATCCGAGATTAATGGCCAAAAACGCTTCAGAATCAGTTTTAAAGACATACAACCAGTCTGTACATAACTGTAGAAGAACAGGAAGAAAGTGTTACTTGATCTCTGCATTTGTACATAAATCTGCTGATAGAGGACCGCGTCAGTTCCCATAAATTTACCGTCACAAACACAAAGTAGATCAAGCAACTGCTCTGCAATGCTTTGCATGAGCAGGAAATTCATTAACAGCCAGTCACTGCACAATACTCCTGATTCTGATGTTATCAAAGCATACACTTAAAAGAAAATGCACTCAAATATTTTAACCATGTTTGATGGAACAACATTTAAGATCATAGTCACGTGGCAAAATTGGGGCTAAAATCGTGCCGTCTGAACTCTGCGTTAGAGATGATTATTATAGACATGGCCAGGTCATAACCATTCATAAAAATCACCTTTCATATTTGCTCTGCAGCAGTTCCTCAATCTGTGGCAAGATGGACGTGCAGAGGTCCAATTTCCACAGTGACCTGAAAGAGAATTAACTCTTGTAACGTCTGCTTAAATGTTGGCGAGACAATAGTAGAGAGGGCTGCGTGTGTGGACGCTTACGGTTTGAGGTTGATAATGTTAAGGATGTCCACCACAATAGAAAGATCATTCATAGACACAGCTGAATCCAGGGAAGTCTGGGACACATGCAAATGCAAACACTGCGTTTAGTGTACTGCTGCTTTCAATAACAGCCCATTACAGCATTTACTAGATTACATTAGAAATACATTTTCGATGTGTAGCAGTAAATGTACCCATCGGCTAGTAACAGAGCTCTCATTACGATCTGTCTGTCCCACAATTTATCAAAGCTCATCAGCTTGAGTGCTGTTGCACTTACCTTGACATCACCACTGGCCCAGACCGAGCGAACTGTGTCCAGGTTTTTATTTCGACTGGTCAGCATTACGCACATGGTGTCATGGCCTTTCCGGATCTGTGCTAATGCCTCTTCATCTCCCATCACGCCAGCTTTGGCATACCGTGCATGCTGTTAAAACAGACACATTACTCAGTATCACTCAGCATTTTACATACTGGTGCAAAAGCGGTCAGTACAGTACCCTTTAAAAAGATACCAATATGTGCATTTGAAGTATAACAATCTTTTAAGGCAGGGTATCTCAGATCTTGACCCTGATCAAACTCACCTACCTGTAATTTTCTAATGATCTTTAAGACACCGATTAACATGCTCATCAGGTGTGTTTGATTAGAATTGCTTGTGTGGCATTTTTCATACAAAAGGTTTTGATGAATCATGATCTATTTGTGACGTCTGTACGCACATGTGTGCGCGCATGCCTGTTTAGTGAATGAGACCCAATGTTTCGGAAAGTGCTACACCACTTTTTTGTGCCATCTAGTAGTTTAGATTAAAATGATATCAAGGCGCCTTTTCCCCTGGGGCACCTTCATCCCCTATAAACTAGCACACTTTGTTCTTTAGTATTTTTTATGAGATGAATTAGGAGCGATTAAGTATTTTGCTATCTTTATCAACAAAGCCACACATGGATCCATTTAGGGTTATGAACATTACCATAGAAACAGAAAGTTATCAAAAGGATGTGAACAGCTCCAGCAGCTCCAAGAATCTCTATCTAATAATTACAGCAATTCAGACACGACATGAACGCAGTATAATACTAAAGTGAATCATCTTAAGAGAACAATAGCGCTACACAGTAACCTAAAACATCCATTGAACTCACAGAAAGGAAGTCCCCTGCATTGAGGCCAATTGGCTCATTGCGTGTCGAGAGGATGATTCCTGTAGCAGGTTTAGGTTTGGTGGTTGTAACCACAGGACGAGAGGGAGAGGTCACTGATGTGGTCACCACAGCTACTGGACGGGGAGTAGCAGCGATCACAGTTGGTTCAACTCTTTGGACTGGAGTAGAGGAGATAATGGGACCTTTCAATTGTCCTGCCTGGAAATACATCGTCATCATAAGTCACAACCTACACTTATGATTTTAAATCAAGAGATATTTAAGAAATGGAAAACCTACCCTGTCTATTACTGGAGTTACAATCTTAACTGCCGGGTCAGGTTTCTCTAGCACACTCTCTGAGAAAGAGTGGTCTAGGGGAGCCGGAAAGGGTTCAGTTCTTTTAGGTGGAGTACGTGCTGCATGGAAAAGCAGAACAGGAATGACCCAGAAACAAAAGAGAACTAGATTATATACCATGGCACTTGTGAAGCAGCATGTGTGAAAATTACCCAACCAATTTTTTTTTTTTTTTTGTGCATCTAAAACTCACAGATGGCACTGCGTGGCTGAAAGATCTCTTTATAATCTTCTGGGTTGGTGATTTCTGCACTGCTCTCTTTGTCGTCTTTCTCATCCTCACTGCTGGGACTTCTCCTCTCTCCTTCTGGACTCCGGCGATCGGCCTCTGAACTCTGCTTCATCCTACACAAGCACAGAAGATCAGCATCCTTAAATGCATTTGAAAATATCAGACAAACCTACTCATAAGCTGTTTTTGCATTGTTATGTGTGAAGATAGAGATAGCATTAAAGCTTCAGGTCAGTAAAGAGTTTTCTAGACTCCTTTAAATGAAGTAGTCTCGAACGCTCACAAAAGATGCAATTGAAATATTGTTGTTTAGTTTCCAAGACCTTTTGAGTAGAGTTCAACAAAACAGCCTGTGTGAAATAGAATTTTGTTTGTAAAATTTGAATATTATATATTTTTTAAAGCGCATTTAGATTCAAGCTTTTATTTAAATGTTAAAGCAAATGCATTTCAAGGCTAACATTTTCTAGGTTCGTGCACTCCCTGATAACCCTTTTGAACACTGAAGGTCCTTGCACACGAAGTCTGAAACTTTCATCCGAATTTTTTGCATGTTTAAAAAAATAAAATAAAAATGAATTAAAAAAAAAAAAAAAAAAAAAAAAAATTATATATATATAGTCAATGGGAGACACACAAGCCTCCTGGTTTTCATTAAAAAAAAATATATATTTTTTTTTTTTTATTCTTAAATTCTGTTCTGAAGATGAACAAAGCTTTTACAAGTTTGGAACCAAAAGGGGGCAAGTGAGTAACTACTTTTTAATTTTAGGGTGATGTAACCTCTTAACGTCATGCCCTGTTTAAGTGAGCAAGCATAAAAATACCATGCTGACTTTTTCCCCCAGAAGGGACGTTCCAAGGTCTACTACATGACTGGATGTCTTCAGACAAAGACAAAAAGAAAATCTCACTCCTGTCCAGTGCAGGATGTAGTGGGTCG
>JAUCMU010000125.1:22697318-22708741 GCA_032275025.1 Enteromius treurensis
TCAAGTTACGCCTCTTGCTACAAGTAACGCCCTTCTTGTTACGCCCCTGTCTTGCAGTCCGCAGACAGACCCTTCTCGAAGAGTCGGCTCTCCCTGACGGGAATTGGCTCTTCTCGTTCGTTACAGAGAATGGCTCGTGCTCGATCGTCACATCACTAGCCAGAACACATTTCACACGGCATGATTTTGAATCGCCGACAGGTCCAGATATTTAGCATGCCTAATATCTCACGGATGCCGGCGGCACTCTCAGATCGCTTTGATAGTTTACACTGTGTGATTGTCACTCGCGTGAACGAGCACCGATTTGCCTGATTTCGGGCGTTTGTCGGCGAGTCAAAATCGGGGCTAAAATCGTGCAGTCTGAACTCGGCATAAGCTCCTATTAGCTTTATAGTCGCGGAAGCCAGGCTAGCAGCCTTCATTTAACGCATACGATTCATTAAGTCATTTAGCAGAGGGTCCAATCTGAAGGTCAGACAAGGAAAACATCCAAACTGTGCAGCACCAGGGGCTATTTGGACAGAAGAAAACTTCTTTGCCGAATTCCACGTGCCCCTCAATAGTAATCATCTAACATGTTTCATATAACTGTTAAAAAATTTGTGCGTTGAATCAGGTGTGCTTGACATCCAAAGGGTTTACTGTTGGGACGGCCCCCAGGAAGACTGCCCACAAAAACATGACACTGCCCTTCTCTCACCCAGGAACGGGTCTGCATGAACCAGGAACTAAGAGTATATCAAAAGAAAATTTGCATCAATTCATCTTTTTAAAAGAGTTTATTTATAATCACTGGGTCTCCATAAATTTCAGCTGAAGCAATTTTTTTAACAGGTTGTCAAGACAGTTTATATCTTTTTATAATTTCTTCAGTCCACTGAAATTTTAAATTGATATTGGGCCAGTCAATACTGTGAGATCATGCTTATTAAATGCTATTCTTGCTACTAACCCATCCAACTTTCACAATACAGTCCTTTATTGCCACTCAAGGTCAGTTATTTTATCTTTATCTAGTTTGCCTTTCCTCAAGGCAGCACCAGGCTGTACCTATAGCTTCAACAGAATACCACATCACCAAGATTACTACCGTTGGTTTAGAATCAGCACATAATTTCCTCCATACTGAACAATCACAGCAATATTTACTGAAAGGCCAAAGAGGGAAGCGGAACTCCAGTGCTTTGAAACATCATGTGGTTGGTGAAGCTCAGAGTCTCAGTCTAAATTGCTGAGGTCAATGGGTCATGTAGCTGCACCTGTTGAAAAGTACTTATTAGCAACTGAAACTAATGATATGAAAGCTCACTATAGTAAGCAAAGGCATTCTGTGAGTTTCAGTCACTTTATGATTTAAAAAAAAAAAATGGGGAGCCCCACTAAGAGGCAAACCTGAGCTAGAGATTTTAAGCTGGACATAAAAGTGAGAGAAAGGAACCAAAGGGCTGAAAAAGACGGAGCAGCTAATTGACAAGCGAGAGAAAGTCAAAGACATTTTACAATGCCCATCTACTGTCTGGACTAACCCGTCATATCAAATATCTCAGAATAATTTAGATTGCATGTTCTTTGTAATTGTATAATACGTGTAAAAAAAAATTTGAACAAACACAAGTCTAGAATCTCTTCATCTGTCGTCTTTCCTGTCGCCTCTGCTTCTTGTCATTCTTCTCGTTCTCTTCAGGGGCTGCCTGTGATTCAGCAGAAAACCAGGGTCCCAAGAAGTTCACCCATAATAAATGCAAAGCCCTTGCAGGTGCCTGGTGTGAAGAGAAAAAAAATGTATATGGTTTCAGTAAAAAATGCAATTTTAAAAGCTCAAAGATTTCACAATCAGTGCAATCACGCAGTCTCACCAGGAGCCAGAAGTACCAGAAGTAAGACGACAGAGTGCTGAGGACCTGAACAATAGCAGTAAGAAGAATCACATCCTTCAGGTGTCTGCATGTTAACATAAAAAAAAAGCCAGTCATGGTCATGAGGAGAATTATTCATTGTCTGGAAATATAACAAAAATGTACAGGTTTAACATTCAACCCACTCTGCCATGCCTTGTTCCATATTAAGGTCGATCCCTCCATCCAGCAAGTTACCATCTTCAGCAAATGCAGGTTTGGCCATTGCTGACATAGATCTGTAGCTGCCAATGTAGACCGCCACTGCAAACAGCAGAAAGAACTGGTACAAAAGGAGACAAAGAGAGAGGTGAATAACATTTGCCAAAAGATTAGAAACCACCAAAAGTTTATTATCTCATGTTGACAAAAAAAAAAAAACAAGCAAACATATATACAGTGGTCTAAATAATAGTTAAACAAAGCCCTAGAGGTGGAGAGATGGACATTATTGTCTTTTAAGGGTTTTTCAAACTGGGGTCTGCAAAGGAGTGCTAGAGGGGCCATAGAAAAGTTGAGAGAACAGCAGTTGCAAAAGTGGAAAATAAATAAATAATTACATATAAATACACATAAATAAACAAAAGCAAGACTCAAATAAAAATATTTAAATAAGTAATGTACTATAGTGAGTAGAAAAACAATTGTGTAACAATACAAACTGAAAAAAAATCCACAGTAAATGGGTCTTTATACATAAAACATACAGCAGCATTACAGAGTTTAGAATAGGGCCCCTACACATACAGGTAATTAACTCCAGGTCTGTTAGGCACAGATTGATATGCATGCTACAGCTGTAAGATTTGTTCACACACACACCACTGACTGCAAAAGCACAAAATATACATCTTCTAAATGATGATGCTGTTCTTCACATCATACTCTTACTTACCCATGTCCAAAATGTAGAGGAGTTGTAAAAGAGCAAGAGATTGACTGCTACGTAAATAGCCTGAAAAGAACACAACAAATAAATAAAAAAAATAAAAAAAAGAAACATATTCATAAAGACAGATTGAAACTCAGACGCGTGCCGTACGTTTGCTCCCAGGATGATTCTGCAATAGAACTTGAGAGTATCCTGGTTTTCGTCATGAATTTGTTTTTTGCCTTTGGTTCCAACTTTTCCTTTTGGCTACAGTGAGATATATTGGTTAACAGGATATACAGTTGTCACATCAATACATTTATAAACACAGTTATTAATCATGTTTCTGTTTTAATAGTCAATAGTCAAGAATGTCTCATACCGCCATCTCCCCTCAGTTCTCCTTCTTGTACAACTATTTCACCTGCTAACGCCTTTCTCTTTAGGCATCTAAAAAACTAACGGATCCGATTATATTTCAAGAATAATCTTCAAAACCAAAATAGCATATAACACATCAGCATTCGCGACTCGCCAGCACGTTTCCGGCGCTCGGAAAATGCGTCATAGATGCCAGCGAAAAAAAAAAAAAACTTGACGCCACCTCGCGCTAACTTAGTGTACGTACAGGAGTACTGCGACAAAGCTTTTTGTACAGCTTTTCATTTTGAATACTGTACAGTAGACGTTCAAATTCTTGAGGGCAAATAAAAAAGTAGCAGTCGCTCATATCAACTCATATAAATTAGGATACTACAGTAACCAAAGGCCCCTCGGGGCGAAGAAATAAAGACTTTGCTTCTAACACAAACACTTTTTCGTCATTATCACTATATATTGCATAATTATTCTGATCCAAGAGGTTATTTACCAGAGATCTAAAGAAGACTGCTTTTGAGGTAAGGTTTTAAAAGTTTAACAGTTTTTACCTGTTTAACCTTTATAATTAACTAATTCTTGAAATTGCATATGTCTTAACACACACACAAAAGATATATGATTAAATCAAGTCACTGCCAGTAAATAAAAGGGATTTTGAGGTTAAATAAATAAATAAATAATAATAATAAAAAACGTAACATCTCCCCACGATAAGACGAAGACCAAGAGCAAAGTCCAAAAACTATTTGTGAACAATGTACAAAGTGGGTTACACCGACTCAAAACTGAGAAGTGTTCAGTTGCTGTTTTCATTTGTTAAATACACTTACACTGAAAATTGTTGGCAATTCATTTCAGAACATTTGGTGCTGATATCTGAACATTGGCTTTATCCCAGTTTAACAGGTTGTGCTGAAGTGTGATGCACCAATTTGGACAATAATAGTGCATGTTTACACAATGAACCTTATTGAATAATTTTATCAAGAGTGCATAGTGACACTCTGGTCAAAGTACCATTACCTTGTCGTCCATAAATAGTGTTGTCCGACTTCAGTTCAGCAAAGTTTAAAAAGTTCAGCAGAGTTTAAATAAGGTGTTTTGTGTGGTTGCGTATCAGTTCTCTGTCTGCATTAAATAGCAGGCTTCAGGCCGTCCAGTAGATCAGTAACCATGTTGACCGCACTTGTTCTGTTGTGTCTCGGAGCCTTTATTCTGTACTTGCATTTCAGAATTCGGCGACCCAGAAATTTCCCCCCTGGACCGACTCCTGTTCCGTTTTTTGGAAATTTGCTTCAACTGAACCCCACAAACCCATTAAAGGACTTTGACAAGGTAAACACATCCGTCTGGAGACTGCTGCAAGTGATGAAAGTAAATCAGACTTCATTCATAATATGCTGCTGTGAGTCTGTGGTCTTCCCCACTAATGTTTTTGTGCAGTTTGCTCAGCGCTATGGGTCAATCTATGGGCTGTTCATTGGTGGCCAGCCGGCAGTGGTGTTGACAGGTCAGAAAATGATCAAACAGGCACTGATCACACAAGCGGCGGAGTTTGCTGGCAGATCAGACAACATGATGGGCAGTCATGTAACAAATGGCAAAGGTAATACAGTTTAAACAAAACACAGCTAGCTACTCATAGAAGTGCACTTCAATCAGAGAGAATATAATCAAAACTCTCCCAGCTAGGCTTAAAGGCTTCCTGATTGCTTTGTTTGTTTAGGGGTGCTCATGGCAAATTACGGAGAAAGTTGGAGGGAACATCGGCGCTTTGCTCTGACCACACTTAGGAACTTTGGCCTTGGAAAGAGAAGTATGGAGGAGAGGATTCTGGAGGAGGTCAAATATATCTGCTCACATTTGGAGGAGTCTGCTGGTATATACAATCACCTGTGACACCTTTAATCTTTATGTCAACATTTATGTCATTACATGTTCAGAGTCTAGTGTTTAAACATTAAAAATGTGCCAGAAAATATTTAAAATTCAATAATCTCTTTTATTTCTACATCCCTACCAGGAAAGTCAATTGACCCTGAATATCTGTACCATCAAGCAGCTTCAAACATCATCGCCTCCATCATTTTTGGGTCACGATTCAATTATGAGGATGAATATTTCCAGACATTGATCACAAACGTTGAAAAACTCGCTAAGATTGTCATTGGAAAATGGGCAATGGTAAATACAATGAAAAGTATAGACACTGTTTGTTTACAATGAATGCAAATAGCCAGCCTTGTTGCTAAAGGCTATTTACACAAACTCTGCCCATCGTGTTACTTCCGTTTACTCTTTGTGTAAACAAGATGCTATATGTACTGTACAGTTATTTATACTTTTTTGTTTACACTTACAGTACTGTTGCTGCCAAAAGAAATGATAAAAATAGAGACTGTATTTTGTGCACAGATGGATTTAACCTTTTGTTATGTATTTTATTTTGAATTGCAGCTCTACGAAATAGCCCCAGTGTTAAGGATTTTCCCATTGCCATTCTGCAAGGCTTTCCGTTATTTTGCGGGAATCAAAAATCACATTCTTAAAGTTGTGGATGAGCACAAGAAGTCACGTGTTACCGGGGAGCCCAGAGACCTGATTGACTGTTACCTGGAGGAGAAGGAGAAAGTGAGTGTTTGTGTGTGTGCTATGTATTTTTTATTGACTTTATCAGCACAATATGAGCTTAATATTCTTTGCTTTACAATAATGTGTGAGTTTTCAGAGAGCAGATCAACGCACAACATTTGACGACTCACAGATGGTCACTTTGCTGTTTGACCTGTTCGCGGCTGGAACTGAGACAACCTCTAACACACTCCGAACTTTAACGCTCCATTTGATGACCCACACTCATATACAGGGTAAGGGATGTAAGTAAGACGCGTCAAACCTCTTTATCTTGCTCTCTCATATTGAGAGTTTTTGCACTAAAAACATTTTCCTGTTGAAATAAATTACTATTTGTATTACTATATGTATTTACACGCAAAAAAGTCCTGCTTTTATTTCCAAACTTGTCTAAAAATTTGTATAAACAAGATTTAACAACTGAGACATAAACTTAAAGCAAGGCATACGATAAACAGAAATAGAGTGAGTCAGCATAATTACATTGCTGGAGCAAAGAGAGGGTCAATGGGCTATGGGGTAATATGTGTCTGTGTGTGTGCTTAGGGTTTGTGGATTTTGAATTATGGGTTATGGATTATCTTTGATATAATCTTTGAATAATGCATTATTAGTGAAATTCTTTTCTGTTCATATTTTGAGTTGATCATAGCATTTAGTCTTTTAATGTGTGCTTGTGTCGATTTAAATACATTTTCAGAACGATGTCAGCAGGAGATCGATGAAGTCCTTGGTGATCGTGAACATGTCACATTTGAGGACAGAAATGCCATGCCTTTTGTTCAAGCAGTGATTCATGAGGGTCAGCGTGTTGCTGACATGGCTCCTCTTAGTATGTTCCACACTGCCACAACCAACGCTCAGCTCCAGGGCTACAACATCCCAAAGGTGACATTTAAGATTTGTGTGTGGCAACAACTTTCTTCACATCAGTTGTAGAGTTACTCTGGGACAAATAAAAAATGACATGAAAAAAAGAGTAACTAAAAACAACTATCCATTATTTATTTAAATCAACCCATTACCAAATTTTTGTTGCAACCCCTAAACAACAAGGGAGGATTGCTTATTTTGTTCAAAACATTTGCTTTTCCAGGGGACAATTATCATCCCATATCTGTCATCTGCTCTCAGAGAAGAAAGTCAGTGGAAGTTTCCCCATGAATTCAACCCTCAAAACTTCTTGAATGATAAGGGGGAATTTGTGAAGTCCGATGCATTCATCCCTTTCTCTGCAGGTATGTTCTACATTTTTTTGTAACAGTGTTTTGAGGTCTCTAAATGATAAAACACAGTGGGTTTTTAACAATATCTCTTATTTAGCCTACTGCCAGTGGTAGAGGTCCATAAGCTATTTAAATTCACATACTGCACAGACAAGCTGTAGGACTACAACAGTACATATCAGCAGAAATAACATCCGTGTTTTAGAATGAGAACAAACAGCGTGCGTAATGTACATTTACTCTGTTTTCTAGGGTCTCGTGTGTGTTTAGGAGAAAATCTAGCTCGCATGGAGCTATTCCTCATTCTGGTCACAGTGCTGCGGCGATTTCATCTAGTCTGGCCCAAGGACGCAGGAGAACCGGACTTCAGATTAATATATGGTGGGACACAGTCAGTGAAACCCTACCGTCTTACTGTACAACTACGTACACCTGGGCAGACTTGGAAACCTGCTTACTGAATGCAAGTGAACCTTCAGTGACAACATGCCTCAAATAGTGGGCTATGATGTCACACTATAGCCTATATATTACACAGCATGTGGTATTAAACCGATTCTATCGTTTACCTTTTCAACAATTATATAACAATTACGACTCAAGACATTACTGTAAATTAGGTTGTATAAAATTACAACCTGTAACGCACAAGAGAAAACACGCACAATGTGTTAAACTCAATGGATTTTATTGTGTTTGCCTAGTTACTCAGCATTACTAAACAACCCAATACATACATACGTACAAACAATGCAGAGAAGTTCAGAAATTAGGTTGAGTCATAAAAGTTGAATGACTTATTATATTGTAAAAATATCAATAAATAAAACAAACAAAATCTCTTTAATACAAACATCCCAAGGCCTCGTTTCCTCTTCTTTTATAATCATGTGTTCTTCCAGCTGCTGTTAAACAAAGAGACATATGAATGAAACATTTCGAGTAATAAAGAAGCTTATATTAAAAACAGGCGATAATTTGTTTCTCTTTTCACAGGGGCAGAATCAGCAGTAAGATAAAACCCAAAAAATATAGAAAGAGAGATACTGTTGCACCGCAGCGTAGCTCCCAGAGTCACACAGACACGGAAACTTAAACACGGTGCAATTCAACGCAAGAACTAAAAATAAACAGTTTTCTACACTCAACAAATATAAACGCTCCAAAAGAGACGCTTTGTCTAAACCAATTACATAACCATTACCTGAAAATTATCCTTCTTCCATTCTGCACGTGTTTAACCAAGCTCGAGGAGTGCAGACGTCACGCCTATTCTCATTCATCTGGTAGATACGACCGCGTGGAAGTGCTACAAGCCTTCTTCTTCTTCTTCTTGTTTAAGTTCACTCCTTGTGACTATTACCGCCACCTACTGAATAGTTTGCGCACATGGATGATGAATCTGTATTTCTATACATATACTCATGTACATATAAAAAATATGTAAATAGAACTGTGCTCTATTAGGCCCTCTATTACCAGCTCCATATACAGCATAACCTTTTAATATCCGTAATTTCTATTTCCTCTTCCTCTCTCTATTTATACTCCACCACACATTACTATATTTATGTTCATATACTCATTTAGGTTTTACAACAGGGAAATGACTTGAATCAGTTCATGTCCACGTTTCATGTCAATTCTTCTAGATGTTGTTATAGGTTTAACAGATGCCATAGCATTAATTAAGTTTAATCATTGCAGATATACACAAACAAATTACACTCAAAACAGCTTTTTAAAGCGTTTAAGTTCTAAATTTCTTGGGCTAAACTTCCACATACCTTAAGGACCATCTTGGATCAAATGGCGTGAAACATACTCATCCACATCATCCTCATTACAGAATCTGACAGTCAATTTATAACCACAGATCAAATTAATTAACAATAGTATAGCATTGTTTCATGGTTGAGTATCAAGGGCAGGAAGAAAATGAAGACTATGAATACATTTGTCCTTATTTCTCACAAATGAGCATCTCATCTTTTACACAACTAATAACCGTAACCCATGGACAATTTCAAAACTATGTGATATTAACACACACTGTTATAAAAAAAATAATATAGGCTATATTAAAAATTTGGATCATTTTGTTGTAATCAAATATGAAAACCACCCATAGTGTTCAAGTGAAAAATGATTCAAAAAGATTCAAACAATGAACACAATAAAAAGCAAAATTCCCAAACATATGTAAACACACATACACCCAACATTCCCTGAGACAATTAATGTGCAATCTTCACGTTCCTATTTCAACAGTTCCAACATCCATTTTTACAACCACTGTTACTAAAAAAATAGGTTTGGTCATTTAAGGGCACGGGCAAGGTCTCGAGGATGTTTAGTAAGGCTTATTGGACAGGAAACTCTGTAGCATCTGGAGAGATGGACCTGGAGCCCACTGAGGAACCATGTGACCTGCACCCTAGAAGAGCAGAGTTGTACAGTATGTCATACTTTAGTATATGTAAGCTTTCAGCATTTAGCATAAATTGCTAACATATAAGAGCCAGTCATGAATCTCTGTTACGCTGCACATCAAAAGCTGTAACTAAGAAAAGTATAACATTATAATACATCTTTAAAAAGATTAAGACAGGTCACATGGACGACTGAAACTTACCTTTACTGTGAGGAAAGTAATGTTTCCAAATTGCTGGTAAAATCCAGCAATCTGTTTATCATAAATCCAGGCTTGGTATTGTGTGCTCACCTCGAAGAAGAAAAAAACAACAACAACATTGAACTCAAAAAGGTGCTATAAATTGTGCAGAGCATCACATCTCACAGGACTTACAGTAGATCTCACCTTCTGTCCAAGCTGCTCAACAAACCACTGGTCCCCGAGGAAGTTACAAGCCATATCGGTATCTCCATTATAGACCAAAGCTCTCAGACCCAAAGCCAGCAGCTTCTCATAGACATCCTTCACAGTTGCGTAAATAGTGTGATACTGGCTTCCCACATCATCGCTGCATAAAACAGAAGCACTCAGGAATAGCTGCACACATGCTCTCATGCACACACACACAGAAAGCGTAAGTGAGGACCTTTGTCTGTTTACCTGCAGATGTCCCATGGTGGAAGTACATCGGGAATGTGCAGCGCCTTCCTCACATCTCCTCTGTTAAGCCAGTTTATCTGAGCAGTACTGTTGATGCATGGAGGCACTCCCTGAATATTTGGAGTACTTCCTACTAACTGAACAAACAAAAGAAGGCACATTTCTTCTTTGTTCTATCAGGATTATCAAAGTGGATTGGAAAGCTGCATGATTAAACCAAGACTCACCTTTTTAGCTTCCCAGTGTTCCCTAAAGTTTTTGAAAAGATGCATCATGGCTCTCTGAGATGTGACACCTCCAGCACAGTCAAGATACAGCGCGTATGTATTCAAGCCAGAGTTATAGACTATTTTAAATGCATGCGACACCTGCAACCGACAGAAGACTAGTCACCTTAAATAATGGCTAGGCTGTGCAACAGTTGCGAGAGCGTGTGGATGCATTCAAGTTACCTCAACCGAGCAGGACTGTTTAGAATTGTTGTAGAAATTACAGACTCCATTTTCACAGCAGTTGTCATTCAGATCCTTCCACAGCCTACAAGCAAAAAAGGGGTTAAAAAAAAACATTTATCAAAATATTCATTGTCAGTATTGCAATAAACATGAGCTTACTGTTCTCCAAACAGGCCATGATAGTTGCCAAAGTAGATCAGTGATTGGTCATTTAGTGCAAAGCTACTAATGCCATTTCCCACAGCAAAGCCCTGCAAAACAAACCAAATAACTTACAAAAAGGAGAAGACATAAGAAATACAACAGATCTTCAAATATTAGTAAACAAGTTCCCAATAAATGTGACATTTTATACACTATATTTTAATAGATGACATATTAAAAATTAAATAAGCATAAAAAAGCTACCTTAAAGTTCACTTTAAGTTGACCTCCAGTGGCAACTCTCAGACTGAGTGTGGGTGCGTAGATGCCTCCATAACTCTCACCAAAAATGAAAAACTCATTTTGGGTGAAATTTGGGAACTTGATGAAGAAACTTTGCAATGCCAAGTAGTTGTTATTTGCCACCTAAAGAAAAATACACAGAAAGGCTTTAAAAACCCCTCTTTCAGTGGCGGTTCAACACGGAGGCGTAGGGAGGCCCGTGCCTCTGTAGACATGTCCCTGGCCACCCCTATGGCCCCCCTGTGATTTTACACACGAGCGCCATAAGTGGATCTAATGTGATGCATCGTTCTACAGAGGTATAAATTAGAGCGGCGTTTGTCATTGAAACCTCGGGTTTTTTCAGGAAAACTTTTTCCCCCTAACTGAAGCCTATTCAAAAACGGTCATTGGCCGCTGCAGTGGTTTAAGATTAAACCAATCGGCTTAACGCCG
>JAUCMU010000125.1:22708841-22721015 GCA_032275025.1 Enteromius treurensis
TGTAAGCGTAGAACGACCGAAGCCTGACAGCGGACCTAGGGGACCTTTGTTGTAATTTTTTAATGTGCCCCTCTGGTTAAACACTGGCCCCTTCTTGGCCCCCCAGTAAAATTTGTCTAGAACCGCCGCTGCCCTCTTTTATAGGCTATGAATGTCTGTGAATGTGTAGACACTTACCTCATCATCATCTGTTTGATATTTTTGGTCATCTGAGTAGGAATAACCCACTCCAGCAGGAGACTCAAGATAAAGAACATTGGCGATTTTATTCCAGCTGAATTCGTTCTCATAAAGTGTGGCTCCATTATCATTGACCTAAGAACACAAAGAGCAAGCACAACGCTTTATCATTGGATATTTATGGTTTTGTATTATACTGAAAATCAATTTAGAATTTCAGTGATTGAAATTACTTGAATGCTTTTTAATCTCTAATCTCTTTTGTTCTTGGCTCTTTCCAGCAATGGACTCTAAATACTTGTTATTCCTTTAAAAAAAATAAATAAAAAAATAAAAAGCGTAAACATACATGAAAGGGGCCATTCTCTGATAGAAACCCATCCAAAGAGCTGCAGCCTGGCCCCCCATTCAGCCACAGCACGACTGGATCCTTGAGCGGGTCCCTCTGAGACGTAACAAACCTGTAACATATACACTCTTTTTAATGCAATTATAAAAACATATACATATATAAACATACATACACATAGCCTACATATATACGCATACATATATATATATATATATATATATAGCTATATATATGTCAAATAAAACACATAAAAAAAGAATACTTAAATATTTCAATTAAAAAAATAAGATTAAAATGACGCTTTGTTGCATTTAAAACCTCTTTAAACGTTTTTTATTCGGCATGCGGAAACGCCTTATCCTCCTCGCAAACAAAACATGCTGCATGTCCTCATGCTGATAACTTTAAAACAAAAGACTAAAAAAACTCACCAATAATGTAAAAACTTTCCAGAACTGGCCTTTAAATATCCTGACCATTGACGGTAATTGGGTTTGAAAGACATGCCCGGCAGATCCAGCACTTCATCCGGATCGTACTCGCCGCTCGCGCCATGCACAGACACGGACAGAAGACAGAGGAAGACTCGCAGTGAAAACATTTCACACAACCTGACGGACACGGTCTTGTACGCAGTGCTTGCAGACCCCTGAGACCCTGCAGTTTGCGTTTCTCTTCCACTGACTGTCATATGACTTTTACAGTCGTCAGGTGATGCTGTCAAACTGGACTCCGCCCCGCCGACGTCACCAGACTCTCGCGCCAGCGCCGTGTGTGAACGTGTGTGTGTCACCTACCTTGTTCTGCGTTTACTTCGGACGATTATTACGATCAGGTTAAGGTTTATCATAGCAAATAACATAGCAGATTCATTCAAATGACTTTGCTGGATCACCTAGTTAAAAAACGTGGCATTTTATGCAAATGTATAAAATGTTGTGTTTTAACATTTTAAAATACCTCATATTTTCTAAACATTTCAAAGAATTGTGAACGAGTAATATTGATTGATGTACCGATAGCGTACACTTTTATTTTTATTTATTTTATTTTTTTTAAACCTTTTAAAAAGGTTTTTTTTAATCAAAATGTTTTTAAGTTGCGTGCACAAGTTAAACTACATATTGAAGTTGAAGGGGAAAAAAGTATAACAATGGAGCACAAAAGCAGTTTGCTGATTTTTCATGGAACATCCCTTTAGTGATTGCATGGAAACTGTAAAACATACAATAATACATGATTGTGCAAAATCAAACATGCATGTAGTATTACTGATTAAATCCATAAGGATTTATATCCTTAAGTATGCATTATTGAGAACTGAAGCATGTGGTACAGAAGGGGTCACCAGCACACCACAGTTGTGACATGCACAATGAAACTGTTAAGAGAATGGTTTAATGGAACCTATATATATATATATATATATATATATATATCATCATTTTCACACTTCAGTACCAAAACGTCTCCCCTAAAACAAAATAATTCTTTAATTTTCAGTAACCACCTAGTCTTAATAATAATTACTCAAGTATCAGTGAACTAATAAAATCAGAGATTATTGCACCATTGGCCTAACAAACAATTTAATAATAGAAACACATTCAGAAGGTGTGGTTAAAAAAACAATGCATTAAATAAAAATAGAAACCATTCACACACTCTCTCACTCTCTCTCTCTCACACACACACACACACAATTTGTCTTCTCCAATCTCATGGGACTGTGGAATTATGTGTTTGTCAGTGCAAGTCATGAAGAAAAAAGTTTGTAATAAAATTCCAAGGGTAAACATTATGAACACTAACCTCATTTGCAGTGTCAAGTATATAAGAAAATCAGTTTCTTAAAAAATATATAAAAATTAAAAAAAGAAATGGACAAGAAACAAAATTACATTTCAAATGAAAGAGACTATATTTGGAAGATCTAACACTGGAGGATTTAACACAACGTCCATATGCATTCAGACAATAGTGAAGTACAGTGTCCTTCACAGGGGTCCTCCATTCACAGACAGCCAGAGCAGAGAGTTAGATGCTGCATGCAGGTGGATGACCCACTACATCAAGAGGTACAGACTTCTGTGGGACTGCTGCGCTTTACAACATGAGAAATTACAAACAGTCCCCTGAAGACGAGATAGAGGTCAGTGGTAGACGTGATTTTGACAGGCTTCGTTCCCTTGTTTTTAAGTTGTCTCTATTGGTTCATAGCCCAATATTCATCATCCCACCTACGGGCTGCTGGGATGATTGATGATATCTTGAAAGATGGCGTTTGTAGTCGTCTGGCCAAAGATGAAAGCACCAATCGTAACCATAACGACCCCATAGGCCACCATTCCCTTCCAACTATAGAGAAATAAATAGGTTATCAGTTTTATCTTCGATAACACAAGTCTTTAGACCTAGCTGAACATATAGAGCATCATTCCAAACCCACCACATCATTCATGCACTCAAAGTCTATTCCACCAAAACGAACACTTCAAAAGGTTCATGTAAAAGAATCAAGCAGTTGAATTCAAGTCTTCTGAAGAGGCACGGATGCTAATGAAAATGAAATCTGTTTATCATAATAAGATGGTGTCTATTCAGAATAGTGGCTTTATTGAAGTGGATGCCTTCTTTTACAATAACTTTTCAAAGCATTTTTGGTAAAAAAAAAGTTCTTAAAGACAGAAATCTCTTAAGTTTCATTAAAAATTACTTTTTAAATTTGCATTCTGGACATGAACAAATGTATCTCAAGGGTTTACAATGACATGAGGGTAAATCATTAATGATTATTTTCAATGAGCTTACCTGGCAGATCTGACATCATGCTCTGAAAGCTTTGCCTGAATCAAGCACAAACCTATAGACAAACAGTAGAAGAATAAATGCATTCACGTTGTAAAAATACTGATGCGATTTAAGCAAAAAGTCAAGTCTAAAGAACAAATCAACTGCAATACCTGGAAAAACAAAAATGAAGCATGCAGCCAAACCACCAATAAGTGAAATGACTCGTCCAATATCAGGAATGAAGAGAGCAAGAATTAATGTGAGGCAAAACCAGATGAGTGTCTGAAGTATTCTCCGTCTCCGTTCCCTGGCAACATCTGTCTCTACCTCCTCTCCTTTAAAACGCAACCATAAGCCTTCCAGCACTGCCCTGAAGCACAAAGAAATACACACATGCTCTTTAGATTTGACTAGAAATATGTATTTTTCATAGACAAACACACCTATAAACCTCAAAAGCCTGTTACCTTCCACAGAAGTGCAGGATTGGATATGAGGTAACAACACAGATGATGATGAAGGCTCGAGCAATGGCTACCGCGATGTCATCAGATGGATATGACATCAAAACATCCTGGCTTACGCTTGAGCCGAATGACAGGAAGCCACAGACACCTAGAGAAGAAAAAACAAGCCCAGTTCATATTAGCACAATCTTGTATCTGCCTGGAATATTTCTGCAAATTCCAGCTCGCATACCTGTGCCTGTATACACAAAGAGGCAGATGATCACGCTGATTGTGACAACTCCCCACCAAGGACGGATTTCTGGCTTCTTCATGCTGTTGAAGACCGGAACGCTGCTGACATGACACTGGGAAAATGAAAGTGTGGAGAATGATTGAATCACTTGATTTGAAAAGAAGTGAATTCAGACAAGTCCTTGGTAAAAAAAAAAAAACATTGAAAATAAAAAAAAATGCTTCTTGAACACCAGATCAGCATATTAGAATGATGTCAAAAGTATTAAGTATGACACTAAAAAAACTGGAGTTAATAGCTTCTAAAAATTTAGTTTTGCCATAAAAGGACTAAAAATATACAAAAATTAACATAAGGGACTTTTTTTAAAAACATGGAAAAAATAAATCACGGAAAAATAAGTAACGTTCACACACCTGGAAACCAAAGCAGATTGTGGGCATGGCATTAAACACATCGGTCCAAGATGCAGGGCTAAAAGAGAACAAACATCACCTTATAGTGATCACCATCTCTTCAGTAATATGTCACTTAAATAACTATTTAAAATGTACGTCTGACCTGACTGGAATGATCCCTGGAGAAACGTCTTTGTCAGGCCAGATGTATTTGACGATGATTATGATTGTCACATACCAGGTGCCGATAACACTCAGGGTGCTGCAGATTAATCAGTACAGATGTGCATGTATGATTTAACCAGCAAATACTAAGCAACATCTTGGATCAAAAGTGCAATTTAAGCAAAAACGTGCACTAATCAGAGCTCTGACATAACACTGCACTGCATAAATCAGTGACTTAGTTAAACAAGATGTTTCTACCTGGCATACTTCTGGAAGCCTATCTCCTTGGGTATCGACAGAGGAAGAATGATCAGCATTGAGGTCAAAGTGATGGTGAACTTACGATCTGTGTACCAGTGCAAACTAATCATTTTCTCTGACTCATGGTTTATTGCACCAATCACTGTAGGAAGAATGACAGGAAATTAAGACTGATCTCTTTAGACTATTCTGACATACCTATATATATGTCAGCATACTTACGCTTGTCTAACTGATCACCAATAATAATGAGGAAGGCTATGCAGGTGCCGAAAGTGTAAACAGCAATGGCCAGCTCACATACGACACCAAGAACCTTCCCACACACGGCACGAATCACCTCCTGATACGTTGTTTCATTGCTCACCTAAAAGAAATGTGGAGTGCAAAGCAGTAGATTTCAGCTTTTGTATTTCTAAGGTAACTATTGTCAAAGTGTTGTAAACTGCTTACCTGAGAACAATAAGCCAAGATCACCAGCCCGGTGATGATAAAGACCATCATACACTGTGAAAGATTTATTTTGAATAAGGCTCATTAGGAATATAACTTCAAAGAACGAATACCTATGCTTCAAGTGAATACTGAATGGTTTTGTTTACCATAGTTTGTAAGTGCATCTCACCATTTGAAGGGTCACTCCGGCTGTGACGCCTCCAGCCATGTTGAAAGCAGCAGGAAAATTGAGAAGTCCAGCTCCCAGAGCAGCATTCACCACAATAAACACAGCCCCAAGTAATGAAGTACCTCCCTGTCTGTCGTCTGATTGATTAGGTGGTTGGATGGATTCCACACTGGGGCTCTGCAGAAGCCATGCTCTCTCTCCAGCATCCTCGCTGTAGCCCCAGTCACCCGCTTCACTGTTAATCGTCCTGTCCGCCCTCGACATGACGCTTGCTTTTCTAACACACTCTCAGATAGACTTACAAGGACACCATAGGGCAAAAAAGAGGCAAACACACTTGTGCTGTCAGTCAGAGCTTCCACCATTGAAGGGGAAATGGTGCACACACACACCTGGGCTAACACACATCCACACGGTCCATGTCACCTCTGAAAAAGAAAAAAAAAAAATCACATGTCAGTTTTCATAAATTAACAGGGGTTATCAGCATCATAAAATGGATTATGACAAATTTGATTTCACAGAACGATATTTGTATGATTTAAAATAGCTGCTTAGACACATAAAGGGTCCTATTATATCTGTCTAATATGCTAATTTGGTCCTCAGGTAACAATTTGATGTTGGAATTCAAAACATTATTACTGCTGAAAAGAGTTGTGCTGCATACTTTATGGATTTTTTTTCCTTTCTTTTCAGAATTCTCTGATGTTTTAAAGGACATTAAAAATGCATCCTTGGTGATTAAAGGTTTTTAATCACTTTTGAACAGTAGTGTACTTTGCCACTGACTAATCTGAAAGATGTTTTCACAAATGGACTAAAGTGGTTGATCAGCATTATAAAAAGACAACCAGTGTGGTTTGCACTTTAGGACATGTCTGGGAGTCACGGGACACATTGTATTTCTCAGCTGATCAGTAAGCAGAAATTTCAGACCAGTGATGAGGAAATGAAATATGCTGTCCACAGTAGAAAAAAATGCAGCACTATCTGGACCTGATCTTTAGAGCAGCTCGATTTCTTGAAATCTCTATCCTAAATATCCTATGGGACGCACAGAAGACGGTGGTAGAAGTTTATGTCAACATTATCGCAGTGACATTAGCGCAGTGTAATGGGATTATCCTAACAATGAATAACTGATGATTCAATCAAGACATGCAGGCCAAGTCTAGGCAATTAACGGTCGTGATCAGACACTAACTTACTAGCCAACGATAATTTAATTCATGCTCATATGCGCTATATTCACTGCTCAAGGAAGGTAAGCAAAACATGTCACGACCGCCGAACAATCACATGACTCAACAATGACTCAATAACATAGCAACGCTACACTTGTTTAGCTAATAAACTCTTTCGGTACAAACAAGATGTGATGAAGCTGATACCTCACCTCACATGTATGTTCTTCACTGATCTTGTACTGAAGAGCATCGGTGTGATATTTCCGGTGAAACAAAGATGTGACTGTCTCTGTTGGTATCTGTTAGGTATGTTTTGCTTACACAGCAGCAGGAGAAACACTATTATAGGTGTGTTCGACCCGGTCTGTGAATGACATCAAAGTACCGCGAGAGCGAAGCGAACGAGCACTGAACCCTCATCGCTCTCGCGGTACTTTGATGTCATTCACTGACTGGTCTGCGAAGCGTTTATGGCTTCCGCTATGAGTAATGTAGTCGGTTCTACTGTATTCACTCGCCGATTTGGATAATAGATATATATCTAATGTTACATCTCTGATCACAAGGCTCCGCTTTGCACCATCTAATGTTGTGGATAAATCTGCACACTTTTTTCTTTGGCGAAAAAGTTATATACGTTGTAATTTTTCGGCGCACATCTTCTTCATATCGTACGTTTTATTTTAAATGTTTTTTAATTCTTTTTTTTTTTGTAACATTTAGAAATACTTTTTTGTTCAATAAATTTTTTTTTTCAGTCTTTAATGCCCCTTTAGACTATTCTCTGAAATGATTCATATGTATATACCCTTTGTACCTCCAGGAACTCTGAAGCATTAAAGCCTATCAAATTATGTAGAGAATATAATATTTTTGAATTCTTTTAGTGTATAATTAAATGATTGTACTGTGTATACGTCTATAATCAGACCATGTATAACGGCTTGTTTTGTTTTTAACAATGAAAATGATTAAAAAAATAATAATAAAAAAATGTATTTTTCCTTTAAATAAATACACTCCTTCTATTAAAAAGTAATAATTTCATTCACTAATTTTAAATAAATGAATCAATTAGCAGCATTTTGTTCACAATCCACAGCACTGCTGAACTATTTATTTATTTATTTTTTATAAAACATAAATTGTAGCATAAAGTGCATGCTGTCCATTCATGCATCACCTAAAGTATTGGGGCTGAGGGTCAAATAACATCTTTCGTTTGCAAAGCTTTGATAAGAAACCTAAACAGTACAGAATCTTTTCAAATGTAAAATATTCTTTTACATTTGAAAAACATTCAAACTCTAAAAACTTTATTTAGATTTAAATGAAAGAGCCAGCATTTGTTATAAAAAGATACAAATATCTATCCAATAATTATTCAAAGAAAAATGAACTGTAATTTTACTGAATGTCAGTGAGTATGTGTCTCGTGTTTTGTCCCCTAACAAAGAAAAAACAAAACATTAAATGGACACAATACCTTTTATTACCGTTGTTCATTTTACTTCACTCACACAATAAATAAAGTTCATATAGAATTTTAACAGGATGAAAAATGTTCTCAAATGTGCTTAGTCACAGAACTACCAAATTATCCTATGAGATGGTTAGACACCCTAATAAAAGGTTCAGGATTCATGTTGACCTAGTAAAACAGCCAAATAAAGTGAAGCCGAGATCTGAGTCCAAAGAGGAATAATGGAGCGGAGTAACAGGACCAGCAGACCAATCTCCTGTCTCAACATATGTTTGATCTACTTAGTGACCTGATGAATGGCATGTGCAAGGTAACCCACATTTCCAGAGGTCACACCGGCAACGCTGATACGGCCATCTTTAGTCATGTATACAGAAAACTCCTTTGTCAAACGCTCCACCTGAAACACAATTACATCTCGTACTGTTAAGAGTTTGTACCAATTTAAGGTAACGTGATCGTACATATGCATAAGTATTCAAAATGTATGTATACAAAGGGATGTACCTGCTCAGGTTTGAGTCCAGTGAAGCAGAACATGCCGATTTGGTCAATCACATGTTGCCAGTTGTGAGTAGAGCCCTCCTTCTTCAGATTAGTCACCAGCATTTCTCTCATTTTAATGATACGGTCGGCCATACCCTTCACCTCCTCAAGCCTACAGAAATACATGCATGTCAAAAATGACATAAAAGCAAGTTATTAAGGAGTATGCAAGCAAATCTCACCATGTAGAACGCAGCTCTGGTGTGTTGAGGATCGTGGAGGCGATGCGTGCTCCGTTCATGGGTGGGTTGGAGTAAATCGGACGAATCAGAATCTTCAGCTGAGACTCCACCCTCTTTGCCTCCTCAGCATCAGCACACACCACTGTGAAGCCTCCAACACGCTCACCTACAACAAACACAGTTGTATGACTTTGGTGGTGTATAAAACATTTTAATAAACTATTAAATAAAAAAAAAAAAAGGCAATAAAAATATATTGACCAAAAAATTTATTAAGTCATCAAGGATTACATTGATCAGATACGATGTGCAATGATTTACAAAATCTCTCTATTCATCAAAGCAAACATTTTCTGTGACAGACATGAAATATTAGCCTGGGCCCGACCCATACTTCCTGTGACGCTACATTCTATTGCTGCCGTTTTAGAGCATTTCAGATTCCCCAAAAAGTGAGAACCAATGAGAAACGAAATCTGACGACTCTGCTGTTGCAGCTGTTTTTTTTGAGAAATTCGTTCACTGGCTTCATTTTCTTTGGACGCGTGTTATTTTCTGCCCTAAATGGTCATTACATTTTTTTTTGCTCTTAAAACAGAATGTGTCGGTTAAGCCTACAAAAAAAGATGCATTTAAAGGACACACTGTGCTAAAACAATTTATCTGCTGGTTAAATGTTGAAAATACATATACTCTGCATCTATGATGTTAATAACACAGATGTCCTATTAATAATCATGTGTGCAGTACGTGGATAATCTTTTATGTAAATTATTGTTAACCAAAAACAGAAATAAATACTATTAATAAGTCCTTATAAATTTAAAAAAGTAAATAAATAAATAAAAAAGGATATTTCATGATGTCTGATGACCAGATACAATGTGATATATTTTTAATTTTTTATTTATTTTTACAATTCATAAACAGACATCAAGATCCAATCTGGGCTGGATATTGTTAGAAAAGAACAAAACAAAACATAAAAAAACAAACAAACAAAGGAAATGTTTAACAGTGTAAATGTTCTGTACACATATACTCACCATAGAGACCCATGTTCTTGGCAAAGGACTGAGACAAGAGGATATTGTGCCCCTGCTCAATGAAGTATCTCACAGCCCAGGCATCACGATCAATATCTCCACTAGCAAAGCCCTGGTAGGCCATGTCGAAAAACACTAGAAGTTTCCTCTTCTGCAGAGAGAGAGTGGAAAACAAGATGGTGAAGCAACATCAGGTCAACAGTCTGGAGTATCTTATCATTTAATGAATACAAAAGAAACATTATTATTTTGCGATGCTTCACAAATAATGCCTATGTAAAATTAAGGAGGCGGCATGAAGGACAAAAACAAAAATCCCAACAACAGACACACGCACCTTAATGACATCCGAAAGCTCCTTCCACTGCTCTGGTCGGGGGTCGACACCGGTGGGGTTGTGAGCACAAGCATGAAGCATGATTACACTGTTCTCTGGGATTTTCTGCAGTTATAGAAAAGATGATAAACATCCGGAGCATCTCAGACAGACAAACATTTTCAGTTCAGTGTCACAAAACCATTCTAATATGCCGATTTCGGTGTCCAATAAACATTTCTTATGTTCAAAACAGAGGCGCTGTTTAATATTTTTGTGGAAACCCTTATACATTATTTCCCCTGGACTCATTAATGAATTTAACATTTTCAAAATAACAGCATTCACTTAAAATAGAATGTGTAACATTATACAAGTTCTAATTAGCTCATAAGACGGACTAGGAAAGTGTACAGTGTGATGTTGGCTCACCGAGATGTCATCAAGTGCTCCAGTATAGTCAAAGCCACAGGTAGCAGGATCATAGTAACGGTATGCTTTCAGCTGCATGCCAGCATCACGGAAAATAGGAGTGTGATTTCCCCAGGATGGCTTCGGCAGGTATACATCCCTTGCCACAGTGTGGAATCGCGACTAATGGGGGGAAAAAAGTGGAGAAAGAGGTTTAAGACATAACAAACAAATATCACATGACATCAGGCAAAGAAAATGTCCTGGAGATGATAAACAGCTGCAAAGGAATAAATAGAATAAATGAAATACACACCAGATAGTTAGCCCCAATCCTCAGAGAACCAGTGCCCGAGATTGTCTGGACAGTAATGCTCTAAGAAATAAAAAGTCAAATTGAAATGTTATGCTAAATAACTAAATAATAATTATTAAATAGAACCAATAGGGCTAGAGAAACATACTCACCCTCTTGCTTTTAAGAACCTCACTGTCTGACCCCAGTGCCAGTTCAGCGCAAGCCTTATTAAAGTCACCCAGACCTCCAATGGGCAGATACTCTTTATCCAGCATCTTAGAACCAATCAGAGCCTCGGCCTAAAGAAAACATGATTCATTAAAAACTAAATACTCACTAAATTGTTTACAATGACTTAAAAAGGTGAGGGTCATGAATGTAATAACAGAGACCTCTCAAATCACTCAACTCAGGGTGACTTTGCAGAAATAGAGAAAAGCAAAAGCACATGTTAACACAGACATACCACCTCCTGAATTTCGCCAATGCTATTGGAGCAGACTAACCACAATGCAAAAACATCTGTACCCTTAAAAGCTATTGGTCAGGCACAGACAAGCCCCCTAAGACCTTGTTTAACCATCTCACACAGAGCTCCACGGAGAATATAATTTCCCCCCAAAATTACTATTAGTTTAAAAAAAGCAGTCACCGACTCATAGAACTGTTCCGCAAATGCTTAGACATGGGATGACATTGAAAAGGTACGTACCTTGCGGACACAGCTGAGAACATATGGCTTGCCATTGTCGTCCCTGTATGCCCCCACACCCAGGTTCATTTTCGTCGAGTTTGTGTCCCGTTTGAAGGCCTCTGTCACCCCCAGGATGGGATCAGGGGGTCCCATCTGCACCTCAGTCCACCATGAGCTACAAAAAAAAACAAACATAAAAAACAACAACCCTTTAATTGAAAATAATGCTACCAATTAGCATTGACATTGAGCATTGCAACGATTGACCAGCTAGTGATTGGAATCGGCCAGTTTTTTGTATGACCAGCCCAGATCGGTGACCGGGCTGTCAGGCTCACATCTGCCCAGATTATGACTCGTCAACAGGTTTGAGAAATCGCAACAAATGCCCAAAATAACAGGCAAATCGGTGCTCGTTCACGCAAGTGACAGTCACACAGTGTGAATAATGAAAGACGCGACAAAGCCAGAGCTCGTCAGCCACCGGTCAGCAGCCTGTACTATCCTTATGGTGACAGTGCAGAAATGC
>JAUCMU010000125.1:22721115-22741324 GCA_032275025.1 Enteromius treurensis
TAATAAATCTGCAAAAATGTCAACAATTCTGTGTTTTTCTGTCAATATGGGGTGCTGTGTGTACATTAATGAGGGAATGACATTTAAAGTGACATTTAATAATATTAATATAATTATTAAAATTATATTTATTATTATATAAATTATATTATTATATCAATCTCATTGAGATTAATGCACAATTGAAAAAAACAAGATTTTAAAAAATTGTTAAAACAGTTATGGGTTTTTGCAAATTAGCTTAAAATGTTTAAAAATACACTACTATTTGTATTTTTTTTTAAGGAAGTGTTGTTTAAAGGTTTCTATAATTCCATTACACATAATGCATTTCCATATGCATCACCTACATCTGTTCAGCATTATAAAATGCTTCCACATGACTAATTAATGCCAGTTATCATAAAATACTACCAAAACATGTCATATTCACTATGTCTATGGATCACCACCCGAGACAAGCCACTAAAGCAAACACCGTCGCTTCAGTAATAGCCCGAAAGAGCAGGATAAAGCTCATATATACAGACTTTCATATAAAATATCGCTCAGCGTTGGCCCATCCACTCAGTGCTGGCCATAAAGTGCTTGCAGTAATGATCCCCGCCATTTCATGGGGTATTACACCATAATGATGATGGCGCTGCCATTTGCATCCGAACCATCAGCCACCTTCATCTTTACCTCGCGCCACCGAATTTATAGAGCAACGATATAGAGAAGAAAAAAAGCAGCCTGGAATAATATAACCCACGCTTAGTGTCACCGAGGGAGATTTATATATAAAAGACAGAGCACACTGCCACAACCAAACCATCTAGGTTGAAAGTGAAGAGAAAAACGAGGAGGTGAAATAAAAAGATAACCGTTGTAGTAGTGAAAAAGGAGGCAGAGAGAGAAAGAGAAAAACAGAGGGGTGGGGGGGGGGGTGGTGGATGGAGGAAATAAGCAGATGAAGATGTACACTAAAATCCTCCAATGACAGCCCATAAAAGATGAGAGGGGTTAGGATAGGGATTGGGGGAGGAGGAGGTGTTGTCGAAACGTAAAAATGTCCCTCAAAACCAACACTCGCACACACACGCTCCATAAAAGTGTTCCTCAGCAGATAATTTGCAACAAGCAACCTGTGCAAACAGCGTATACACACACGAGCACAAACACAAACAGACACACAACGCTCTCTTCCCTCCTTCGTGCACAAACCCTCAGTGTATTTTACCATGGGAGTTAATGGGAATGAAATACCTCAGTGGATGAGTGCAGATGTGTTTGATACAAATAGTCATTTTCCTATTTGCTGGCTCATTGACTTTGATGAATGATGGGAGTTTGGGAGGACGCATGATGAATGGCAGCACCTTGGCTCCATTGCATGCCCTATTGATTCTCTTTCTTTATTACTGCTGCAACCCAGATGCCTGATGCCGCTCTCTCTCTCTCTCTCTCTCTCTCTCTCTCTCTGTAAGAGAGGAGAGATGGGAGGTTTGGCTTTCTTTGGGGAGTGAGAAGGGGCAGAGGTGCTCTGTTTGTGTGTGTGTGATAGGCATGTTTGAAGTGCATGAGTGTCCATTCTGGCTGGTTTAAGTACCAAGGAAGTCACCGATACAATTTATTGGCTTGAGTGAATGTTTACCATCAACTATGTACTTTACATTTCCCTAGGTGATGACATACATACAAATTTTAATATTTAAGTTTCAAGTTGAAAAAAGGGTATTAGATTGTAAAATTTACGAAATTTACTAAGAAAAATAACGACTTTTTATACACACACACACACACACACACACACATATGTGTGTGTGTGTGTGTGTGTGTGTGTGTGTGTGTGTGGAGCACAAAACCCTAAGTTGAAAAACAAAACCTTCCATGAACATTACCGGAAATATATCAAAATTTAATTTTTGATTAGTAATATGCATTGGTGAGAACATATTCAATAGTTCACTCAAAAATGAGAACAAGCCCATCGTTTATTCACCCCCAAGCCATCCTATGTGTGTATAACTTTAGAGGTGAGTTCCGGCTTCTTGGCTGACCCTTGACTTGATGTATGTTAGTTAAGCCTATTTAAAATAATCCAACTGCAGTCTAGTTAAGATTAATGCACAGTAAAAAAACAACAACAACATGATTTTTAAGAAGGTTATGGGTTATCTGAGTTATCTGTCTTTGCAAATGATTAAAACTATAATAATTATTTGTATACATATACCGAAGGGTTGTTTAAAAGTTTTTAATTATTGTATTTTATAATTATATTACACATAATGCATTTCCATATGCATCACCTACATCTGTGCACTTGACTTATTAATGCCAGTTATAATAAAATACTACCAAACCATGTCATATTGACGATGTGTACAGATCACCATCTGACATCTGATGTAAGCTGGATTCGTAGCATAAGAGCATTCATCTCTCTTCGAAGAGAATAGATGAATGAGGATAGAGCAATACTAAATGGGGGTAATGAATTAAAAGTTGACAACAAGATGTTGGAACAAGAGTCAGAGGTCAGCCAAGAAGCGGGAACTCGATTCTTTCATGAACGCACACACGCGGTTCAATTAATCGTTTGGGAGTCATTGAACAAATAAGGTAAAAATAAAAGCATACTTTAAGAAAACGAAAGTGTTTTTTTATCTTGCGTGCATGTCAACCTGTTTTTTGGGACTTCCAAAACCAGAATATGAACCTTTCATATCCTACAATAGGGGCACTTTAATATTCATCAATATCCAAACAGCTATTTAGAGATTATACATGCAACTGTTGTACCCAGTGCCATCTTACCAATAGTTAACACAACTCTAGCTTGGAGTCTGAAAGACTGATAGCTGTTTTTGAAAGAAGTCTGTTCAGTTTTAGACAATGGGTACGGAGTAGTAATTCAGGTGAGTATAGGTATAGGATATAGGTCTTGCCTAGAATGAGTCCATTTCTTTAAGAACGAGCTTGGATGAAGACTGTAGTGTGGTGTGTGGTTGATGAGGGAGGTGATTGCTGACAGGTGGTGGTGATTAGAATTCCGGTGAGAGTGAACATTGTAATTGGGTGGCATTACTGTGACTTTACCCCCTCCTCCAGGGCCCACTCCAGAGCTTCCTCCCGAGGCTCGGCTCCTCTGACATCGCGGTGGCCTTCCTCTGCCTCGGGGTGCAGGTCGATTTGGGTGAGTGGAGTGTAATTCGTCTAGTAGGGAAGGTTCAAGGATGTCATCTTTTGCTACCCAGGATCTTTCTTCTGGTCCATAAGATTAATTGTTTCACACTTCCACTCTACAAGATATTCTAACCTGCCACCATGACGTTTGGAATCTTTATTGTGGCGGTAGCTGGAGACGGTAGGTGCTTCACGATCTTAAAGGTCTCTCCTGACCAGGGGAATAGTGGGGGCTGGAAGCCGAGTACGCACTGAAAGGGTGTGAGACCAGAAGATGTTTGCCGCTGGGAGATTTGGGCATACTCGGCCCAGCCCAAGAACTGGTTCCAGGTGTCTTGGTGGCCATGGCAGAAGGTACGGAGGAACCGTCCAACTTACTGGATCTTATGTTCAGCTTGGCCGTTGGCTTGTGGATGGTACCCGGAGGTAAGGCTTACGGTGACCCCAAGGAGCTTGAAGGATGATTTCCAGACCCTGGAGATGAACTGCGGTCCGCGATCTGAAACAATGTCGTCTTTGCGAGATGAGTGAATGAGTGGGATCCTTTCCTTGGTAGGTACAAAGTGGAGGTGAGGGGGGCAGTCTGGCGGAGACTCGGGGGCTGGCTTGGAGGCGACTGGAGGGTTCACCCACTGAATGGGATTAATGAAGAGAGTGGTCGGTAGGATGTGTTCGATTGGTTTCGGGTCTTCATCTTTGTACATTGAATTGAAGCCCATCGGGCTTGTCGTGGATTCAATCTTTTCGCTTCCCGGAGGTACTGGAGGTTTTTGTGGTCAGTGAGTACTGAGAAAGGATGAACCGAACCCTCCAGCCAGTGTCTCCACTCCTCCAGAGCCAGCTTGATGGCCAACAGTTCCCGGTTAGTGATGTCATAGTTCCTCTCCACCGGACTGAGTTTCTTGGAAAAGTAAGCACATAGATGGAGTTGAGGAGGATTCCATTGCTGCTGGGACAGAATGGCTCCGACACCGGAGGTGGATGCACCACTTCTACAAACGGGAGTTGGGGAATAGGGTGTACAAGGAGTTGGGCAGTGATGAAAGTGTCCTTGAGAGTCTGGAAAGCTTGAGGCCTCAAGGGTCCATACCAGTGATTTTGGGTTTGTTACATAACAGGGAAGTGAGTGGGCTGGTCAAAATGCCATGGTTATTAATCTGGTCTGTAAAAGTTAGCAAACCCTAGGAACTTTTAAAGATCTTTGATGGTTGATGGTGTGGGCCAGCTTGTGACAGCTTCAACCTAGGTGTCATCCATATGAATGCCTGTACTATCAATTTGGTAACCTAGGAATTGCACGGAGGGTTGGTGGAAGGAGCTGCTTTCAGGAAGAGATTACATTACTACAGGATAGTACATTCTTCATCTTAGTATCATTTCTAACCATAGTTTTTTATACTATTTTTATTTAATCCATAGCACACATGTACACACAATCCAGTTTATTTATTTAAATGTATCATTGTGTTTTTTTATTTTATTCTTTGTTGTGTTGTTGTTGTCTCTGTGTACTGGTAGCTGTGACACCAAAACAAATTCCTTGTATGAGCAAGCATATTTGGCAATAAAGCTCTTTCTGATTCTGATTCTTTATCTTGTTGTATGCTCAGTAAAGTATGCATAGAGGCTGTGCAGTCCTGTGGAGTCAAAGGTCAGTTAAGGAATCAAGTTGCAAAAAGTCCTCCCGCATAGCTTGTGTATCTCAGTGCTATTTATCCTAGGTGTTGGTGTTTTTAATACAACCTATTGACTTAGTAGCTGACAACACTTAAAACCTTTTTTCGTTGCACGTTTTACACAGACAATTAAAAGCACAAACTGCACAAAAGCTTAAGCAGAGTAATATAACGTTAATCTCAGAGAAGTCGGCCTTGGTTGAACTTGTGAGTCTATAACTCTTATGTTAACTACAAAATACGTAGAGATGAGGGCTTTTGGTGTGGCGCAAGTGGCTGTGATACTTTAGAAAAACTTCGTGATGTACTAAATAAAGGTTATTTATCCTCCGTTCATCACCAGCTCTGCTTTGCCCTCCAAACGTGGTGCGAAAGGACACATACTGTACTACCATGATTTCTTGACGGAGGAACCCGGAAGCAGCAGGACCAATCAGAAAGCGTAACCTGCCTGTTTCAGCCAATGAACGCACAGGAAACCTGTGTGTACGGTCTCCTGGTGAATCCAAAAAGAACGCTATAGAGTTCATATACGAGTCATTTATTAAGATACTTGGTATGAACCTTACTCCGTAAGTACAGAGTAACGGACAGGGCCAAGGGTTAAGTCTGAATACGAAAATGCAATACTGAATTTCTTTAGCTGTGCTAGATGAAGGTCAAAAGGATGCTCTAACTTACATTATTTAATTCTATGATCCATTAGCTGCTAGAAATTGGCCTGAAGATGATAAAGACAATAAAGGCAGCCTGTACCACAGATAACTTAACTGGCGACACCCACACGCAATGTATAATTTCTCAGCATGAGCTCCATGTGAACGGATGTGACTGTGTGTGCGTGCGTGATCGTGAGCACAAATCCCACGGGGTTAACTGTAAGAAGGATTTCACTGCATTGATATTATTATTCTTATAGACTGAAGAGCGTTTAAAACATTTTTCATCCCGCATGTACTTAACCACAATTTAAAGTAATTCAAATGTAACATACTGACCACAGAAAAACTAAAGACGGATTTTTGAAGTTCCCTTACCTGGCTCGAATAGGCAGGGCAGCCAAAGACGGAGTGAAACTCCCAACAGAGGATATGAATTTGGACGTTTTGAGGAGAGCCATTGCTGCTGCTGCTGCTGCTGCTGAAGCACAGAGGGGAAACGGGGCAATATCAGCGAGCAAGAGTGCGCTTCATGAAGAAAAGAGCCGGGTGGCAGCTCCATCTAGAGGAAGGTAGACAATGATTACAAAATGCTGGATAAAACCATTATGAGAGTTTGTTTTCGACACTAAATTACTGTGGGGTTCACTTGAGCTTTATCCCGCCATATAATACTAATTAATATTCACTATTGATGAGTGATTTGAATCAATAAATGAAAAATAGATGAGTTTTATTGATTAGGAAATGAACTGTTCTATTTAAAGCACAATTCCATTCGCAGAGATTATTCTGAAAGGTACATTTATTCCATGACTACATAGATGTAAACGTATTTGTTTGCCCACATATTTGTCATAAAAGCAACGATGTGAATTTAAATGAAATGATTTAACTTCAGTTTGAATGTTTTAATGTAATGAAGAAGACATTTTAAAATGTAACTTGATGCAGTGAGATGCAGGTAGTCGAGTAAATAATTATGTCAGAGATCAGTTCAATCAATAAGAAATAACAAATTTATAAATTAAAAATTAATAATATAATAAACGCTTAAACAAACTTAAGATCTATCTTATTCAGTAGTTTACACTATTTTTATTTTTTATTTTTTTTATAATAATAAATGTTTAAATAGACTTATTATGTCACTCATCCATTTCATATCTTGTTGTATTGACTGTATGTTTGGTCAGGCTAGGTCACTATGTTGCCAGTCAAATGTTGAGTTTTAAATACATGTATAGTTTTCATACAAATGCATTTCGACAAAGTGAATATGATAAATTCAATGCACAAACAGCAACACTATGCACTAAAGGAAGCAAAAGGTGTAAATAGCACAGTAGGTCCCCTTTAAATACCAGTGCTGTAGCTAAATGATACGAGATCAACGCTGACGTCGGACAGGTAATTGGGCATGACGTCACACGATTAGCGGTGCCGCGAAAAGGTTGTCAAGCTCAGGTGATGTTTAGGTTTAGGTCCGTGCGAGGGGCAGAACATGAAGGCTACCAGCAGTCACACCTGTCTGAGACTCTGCGCACTGTCCTGTTTGTTTGTGCTGCACTTATATACGCGCGTGGCCGGAAACATGGCCTCTCCGTCACATTTCGGCCTCGCCGGCACAGAAGTTCGCCGAAACCGACACTCCAAACAGAAGAACTCTTATTTTAGACCGTTCATAGAAAGCCAAACTGAAGAGGAAGCTATGCGACTCATGTTAAGTCTGTACAGGATAGCGGCGGATGCAGATGGACGGCCAAAACAGCACAAGCTATTTGGCTCCAACACTGTAAGGCTGCTTCAAGCGTCCACCACTGAAAAGCACTTTATACCATCCTTAAGTGGTAAATTACATTGTCTTATCTTATACACATCTTTTACATCTAGAGATCATTATGCCTTATGTTATTGAATTCTTTTCTGCACTCTTAAAAAAAAGTTCTAATGTTTTCATTGCACAAATATAGTGGAGAAATGAGTTTCAGATGATTAAAATATTCTTCACACCCATCAAATAACAAAGGTATTTTAAAAGCTGAGCCCAAAATGATTATATTATGGCTTTGCTGCATGAAAACTCTCTATTGTAACCTTAACTTTTTAAGATATGTTTTGCAGTGTGACCCCCTGACATCATACTAGAACACTAGAAGTGTATTTTTTTAATAGTTAGGCCTATTGGTTGATTTTATTTATTTATTTTTCTCTCTTATGTGTAACCTCTACTGGTCAAGACCTTCAGTATACCTACACAGTGAAATATGAACTGAAACACCTCTTGTTGGACAAATTGGTGAAGGCCTCTTTTATGCACCGAAGGTCGCCTATGTCATCGCATCTTCCTTTTATCTGTGAGGCACAAGTCACGTCTCTTGAAGATGTTCCTGCGGGCGATCATGTCATTATGGGTCCTCGAAGCATGTGGACCGAATCCGATGTCACAAGCCATGTGTCCGAGTCGAAAGATGGCCACGTGTCCCTCTTTGCCCATTATCGGTGCACACAGAAAGAGCACGCCAGGTCCATTACAGATCGAAAACACTTCCCACCTCAACACCACCTTCGAGCTCCTGTTCTGCTGCTCTTCTTGGAGGAGAACAAACAGCCTGTGGAATGGGGCAAGTACTTCACACCCCTTTCCCGTCCCAGGACCCGTCGGTCCAAGGAACCAGGGAGCATAGTCTCTGACATCCCCAACTACAAGCAAGGGCCGAACAGTGTCGCCAAAAACCAGTGCAAGCTGCACTCCTACCGTGTGGCCTTCAAAGATTTGGGATGGGACCACTGGATCATTGCCCCCCACAAGTACAATCCTCGTTACTGTATGGGAGACTGCCCTCGTATCCTGCATTACGGCTACAATTCACCCAACCACGCGATCATGCAGACGTTCATCAGCGAGCTTGGTGTGGCAGATATCCCGCTGCCCTCTTGTGTTCCTTATAAATACAAACCTGTCAGTGTGCTGATGATGGAGAGGAACGGAAACATAGTTTATAAAGAATATGAAGATATGATTGCAGACTCCTGCACCTGCAGATGACTTTGGGCTCAGGGTCAGATAAGGACAAGAACTGAGTGGTCCTAATGGACGATGTGAATTTGTACCAGCACAGTTGGAATAGGAATGGCTATACTGAGTTTGATTTGCTTATTGCCATTTCTTGTGCGCTACCAACAGCATTTACATTCGGAGAGGTTTCTATAAGACTTGAATTGTGGAGAGTGATCAATTCAGTCTCATCTCTCGCAGTACGTGACTTGGGGATGTAGGTATTAATAAGTGGATTCTGATTGTTAAATGAGCTAATATCATGTAATTTCTTTTCTTATTTACTCTTTGTCTTGTGTATGTTCTTTAATTTTCTGTCTCGTTTGTATTAATGTGACATCTTTCATAATGTATTTATGGAGGGGAATGGAGATTTTGGCACTTTATTGAAGACGCTGTACTGAAAAGTCTGTCTAAAGAAAATCGGAAAATGGAGAAGAAAAAAGTAAGCATGAAAGAGGCCTGTCTGTTGACTTGTAGGCTTTAATGTTATTGTGTCTGTTGCATTTGTATTCTCTTTCCGAAAGCACAGATTTTGTCCCTCTTTGACAAAGGGCACAGCATTTGAAAGCAAGCGGAGAAAAGGAGCAAATGCCAATTTTGCGCTACCTCAAAGAAGACATCCACTAAGTATATAAGAGACTTTCGTAGATGTATTTCTTAGGGTGGAAATTAAAATCCATGCACTTAAATGAATGTTTTAATCCCATAATGAAAGATGATTAAAATAAAACAGGTTTTTTGTATAAAAAAAGAAAGCAAACTTACACGTTCATGTGTGGTCATTTCTCATTTGTTTGGTTCTGTTTAGATTTGATCACTAAAGGGCGCTCTTTCCCAGCTGTGCTTCAGCTCTAGTAAGTAACGGGACCCTGCAGGAATGCTGGTCGTCTGAACTGACTTCTTTTGATGTTATAGGGCTGGTGTAAATGGGTGAAAGTGCATTCAGAACCGTATGCATGTGTTCAGCCTCTTTGCATTACCAAGACAAGATGTTGACATACCGGAAGAATGTTTTGTGTCAGTCTCCCTGTTTTAGTGCATGCGAGAGTAAAAACGCACATTTAAACAAATGAGGAATACTAGCTAACGTTTGCACTATGGCAGTTCGGACATGGAAGATATTTGTTTTAATTGCTGTGGGCAATGTGTAAACAGTAGCTTTAACAAGTGCGTTTTGCAGTTTAATTGTAAATGAATGCAATTTGTCAGATGTGAGTAAAATAGTTTAGCTTCTTAAAATAGTTCACGTTTTACCAACGCAATAAATGAGCAAGAAGCTACATAAAGTTTTACAGTAATACTTTATTGTAGCAAACCGAAACGGAAATGGCTAGCTTGGAAGAAGGGGGCGACAACAGTGCACCACAGAAGAGTGAGTATAGTTGAAGAAGCGGTGAGCTCCGGTAATTTGTGAGGGACATAAATAAATTCAGCTCCACGGCGCCACACAGCGTCTCCATGATATAACTGATCACAAGCACGAAACGGCAGCAGTCGGCGGCCCATTAGAGCCCCGAAAGCGGTCTACCATATAAAGTTAAGGCTTTTCAAAGTTATAAAGACATGACAGAAACTTAAAAGACTGTTGACTGTCTTCAGCAGTTTGAGCAGGTAAAAGCAATTAGCCAAACCTGTTTATACGGAGAAGCTTTTACAGTTCACTTAAAAGTGTGCAGTCTGTCATCCTCGTGTTTTTTTTCAATCCTTGGGGTGTCGAATACACGACCAGAAATATATAATCTAGCCTATAACGTTAGACCTTGTAGAGAAGGTTTGGGATCTCAAGCCAGAAATAAAGGAAACAGTGTCCTACAACAAATATCACTAAAACAAAGAAGTCAAAAGTCATTCCAACTCCTCAATCATAGTCAATGGAACCTCATAAGTCTGTATATTATTTAATATATTATGCTGAAGCCAAGTTGTATTGGTCATGTTAAGCAGAAGGTATGTCTGGCATACCTTTACATAAACTTGATGTTGCCTATCAACAAAGGTAATCTTGCCATGATGTGTTAGATCTCCAGTCCTATCACCCTTATTTTTCTGCCACAGAGGAGTTAGAACTGAACTATGAGTCACAATTAAAGCCCCTTTCCTACAAATGCACAGATGTAAGTGCAGGTAGACTCAATTCTAAACTGGATGGAATAAAACTGGATGAATTTGCTGAGGCCCTTTTCTCCTCTTTGGCAAGTGATAATTGTTTCACTTCCCGGCGGGATGGTGTACTTTGTCTGCAATCTTTTGACTAAGTGCCAAAACTGACAAACATGCCAAACGGGGACAGTGATTGCTGTCCTTGACCCCGGAGCACTGAAGGAACACCCTGATGAATTAACATCTTCTGAATCAAAGAGAGATTGCTGGGATTATAGATATACGTCTTCCCCTGCAGCTGAACCCCTAAAAACGTTTCTTAAGGCTACTGATGAAAGGAATTTAGTTTTTCTTTTTTCAAATGATAGAATGTTCCAGAATTGCTCCACAATCTGTTTAGTTCACAGAATTATCTCTAAAAAAAAAACACACACACACACAAAAAAACACAGTTTGTTTATTAAATCTATGAAAAGTAAATTTATTAGCATTTTAAACTGTTTAGTTTAGTTAGTGTAAAAACCCCCCATTATAAAGACATGATTGGTGGTTGTCTGTTCACCTCATTTAATGCCGATTACTCAACCCTGCTAATGTCTCAAAGGTTTCAGGTTTTCAGTGACCTGAATCTCGCACCTTATTTCACAACTTTGACTTAACCAGCATTTCTGACTTTGTGAATACATAAGTCATTCAGAGTTATTAACTATACACTTACTGTTCAAAGTTTGACGTCGGTAAGACGGTTTCATATTTCTGAAAATCTCTAATGCTTGAAAATATAGGAAAAACGTAATATTGTACAATATGATTACAACTTAAAATACTGTTCTCTATTTGTTCTCTTGTTCTCTAATATATTTTAAAAAAATCTATTTATTCCTGTGATGGCAAAGCTGAAATCATAGCATCATAACTTCGGTTTCCCATGTCACAATCCATCAGAAATCATTTCAAAATACTTATTTGGCACTCATAAACATTTTTTATATCAGTGTTACTTTATGTTTTAATATGGGTATTTATTTTATTATTACAACAATTTTGTATGTTGCTTTTCTAACCATGTATCATAAGCATCAATATAAAGAAATAATTTAAAATAAATAATAATCTTTTTTTATATTATTCCAATGGGGGAAAAAAACAGTTCCACTGCTTAATATTTTTTTTTTTGTAAAAATCACAGTACATAAAAAAATGAGGCTAAGAAGTGGCATTTACTTATAATAAACAGAAAAAATGGAATATCATTATGCATGTTTTTACTGTCAGCTTTCTGAATAAAAGAATTAATAACTTAATAACCAGACGCGTAAATAACACAAGCATAAAGAAGAAAGTCCAGTCCTTAAAGTGTAGTCAGGTGATCAGTACGCTTGACCTCAATAAACACTCAGCCAATATAGATTTACATGCATCATTGATCTAAACAAATCATGTTTGCCTCTCGCTCAGGAAGAAACTTGCAGAACCTTGATAATACCAACCTTGAGCTCTATCACAATACTATGACCAATACAGCAAGCATGCTAGAAATGTGTAAAACAAGGCCACCAGCTTATGAAACAGTGCTGGGTATTATTTATGTGAACTGACAATCCCAAGATGATAATCAGCATCATTTCCAGTAAACACTATGAGTCAGTGTGGAACCTTTGTGATGAGCTGGATCAGTGGATAGACTCCTGCCTGACCCGCTGCCGGTTATGCGGCAGCTTTTTTTTCCATTCTGCTCCATTTGTTATTCTTCATTAAAACACAGCAGGTCCTTTAATCAGACGTTGTTCTTTTTCAAGGTCCCTGTGATGATAAAAGGGAGACAGGAAAACTATGTCAAAGGAACGGGATGGTAAATGTTGATTCAGAAGCCTTAATCTATGTGACCTATCATCTCATCTACATATTTAAACCGTTTTTTTATATTAGTAAATACCACTGCATAGCTGTCTGGATTGTCCGGTTCAATAAACTCTGGTAAAACATCACTGAACTCTAAAAAGCTGACAAATATGACTGATTTTTGTTCTTGTCCCTCATTCTTGTCAATCTTTCTTATCCCTTGCTTCTCTCAACTCTGGCTGCTTTTTCACCCAGAGCCCCAGAGGACAGTTTAATCAAATCACAAACATTAGGCAAACATGTGCCACATCTGGGAATGAAAAAGCAGAGAGACAGAGGCAGAGAAAGAGAGAGAGAGAGAGAGAGAGGGAGAGAGGGATGAGGGAGAGTCTCTCTTCTGCTGACTGGAGGGTATATAAGACAGTACATTGTCTCTGTCGTCTGTGTCGCTGTGAGCTTACTGTTACGGCAACTGAAACATTTCTGATTCAGCATGCAGGGTCACAATCACAGAGACGCTCTTCTCGCCTGGTTCCTTGTGTTTTTGGTGCTTGTCCAGCAGGTAATTATGAAGATTTCATTTTTAATATTTGAAAAATATATTTGTTCACAACTCCGTTAATGCTTTACTTTTGACTTTTTATACTTAAGATCACATAAAATACTATATTACTAACCTGTACTAATAAAATAATATTTTTATAATATTGGTTTATTTTAAAAAAATATTATATTTTAAAGATGGAACAATTTAAAGTTTTAAGAATTCATTTGGATTTTGTTGAGTTAATAAAATGACATACTTTTAACAGTCAAAATAACACCTTCATAACTACTTCAGCGTTTTAGAATTTGATCTATTTTATGAAACAGATATCACGTTTTATTCGATTAGAGCTCATGACTCATCATCTGTTCCAGGTGACCTGCAATCCTGTGCCAAAGTCGGACACACCTTCAGCTTCTTTGCAGGAAGTTCAAAGGTCGCTGAAGAGAACAGCTCGAATGACCCCGTTATGGAGAATCATTGGTACTAAACCTCACGGCGCCTACTGCCAGAACAACTATGAGTGCTCGACAGGAATCTGCAGGTGAATGCATTTTAACAAGCATTTTTTTTTGTCAAATTCAAACCTGTTTTTTTTTGCAGGAAATGTAAGTACGGATTCTCAAGTTTTATTTTGTTCCACAGGAAAGGCCACTGTTCCTACAGCCTACCGATTAATTCCTAAAATCTCTGATATCTGACGTTTCTACACCATCGTGCATGACGAGAGCTTGATTCAGTGAGCAACAGGAGGCAACCGAATGTGCAGTGCAGTTAATCATCAGTTAGACCTATAGTAAGCCACAAATGAGGCAATAGGTAATGTTCTGCAACATTGTCCTTATCATAATCTACATAACAAATGGACTATTTTAGGAGAACAAAGAAATTCAACATGAACCTCATGATCCGACTGCGAAGTGGTATTGCTGTATACGAGAAGCATTATGAGTGGGTTTTTTGATAGACATATTTCAGATGGTGCTGGGAAGATGATACAGTATGTGTTTTGGGTCAGTTTCCCTAAACCAGATTAAGTCCAGTCCCTGTCCTGGATGTCAATAGTGCAGAGTGTACTAAAAGCTCATCTCAGGACTAAGCTTAGTCCAAACATGGAAACTACCATGGTCTGTAGTATTAGATCATGTTACTTGAAAGCTATATATGCAAGTGTAGGCAAACGTGTCTGCTAGTGCCTTAGCTCAACCCAAAATGTTGTTGAACCACAGCGGGTCTGGAGAAAAAGGGAAAGAGTACGTGCAAAGGTTGCCATTATTGATTGTGCCTAGGTATTATTAACCATTTGCCTCCATCCTTTGCCTTTATCTGTTTGCTCACGTTTGTTTTATTTAATTTTAGACTCATTTAGCTGTCACTATTTATGTTGTTATATACAAGTGTCTCCACCTCATCTCATATCAGGATTTACAAGCATCGGTTCAGTATGGGACTACTTATTTATTGTATTTTTCTTTTCATTTTGTATGACTCAACAGTTCATTTAAAGCTCTTTTTTATGTATCTGACTATATATATCACTATACGATTTATACGTATATTTACTGTACTGTTACTTTATATGTGCATGGCTCATATGAGTGAACTTTAGGGTTCTGAAATAAAACTTGTTCTGAGAAAATGGCTTTCATGTCACGAACTCCGTATTGGATTGACAAAGTTCAGTGCACTTTTCTGCAGTTCCAGGAAAAACTATATCATCTGTGGTGCATTTACAAATTTGTGAATTTGGCTTGAATAGCTGGACGTCAGTTACTAATATAGATTTTTAATGCAAGCATCTGTGGTGTGTTCAGAGTTTCTGAGCTGAGACCAGAGACACTTGCAGCACAATGCAACCATTTGGCTGATATAGTAGACCTCAAAGAGGTAAGCTGAGCATGTGCAGCGGAGATTGGGAAGTAATGTTCAGAGACGCATAAATCTGGTTCTAAAATGATAACAAACACAACAGAAGTAAAATTACACTTTTTAAATCACAAATCTTTTTCTTACATTTAGTCACTGATGATTTTATTGCCAGACATATGGATCAAAAGAGATTGAGATCACGACATATGAAGTCATACGGTGAAATATTGAATATTGTGAGCAGTAGCTCAGCAGTCAGCACATTCTGAGTAACAAAGAAGAACCCTAGTTAGTGATTGGTGTCATATCTCCTGATCGGTGTAAATGCTAAACACTAGCAGATGACCCATACCGTACTTATAAAGAGCACTAAAAATGCTCTTCTAGATTATTTATCACTTTATGATGATGTCAGCATATATTAAAACTTTTTTGATTGTTCTGTAAATTACTGTTTTAAACCGAAAAGGTAAAAGTTGCTCTTTTTAAAACAACATCTGCATTTTTGCCTTTAAAAAGGCAAGGATTTAAAAAAAAGGAAAAAAATCTTAAACATCCCAACGTAATTATACATTTTCAGAAATAAGAATAGGTATACACATAAAAGCCATGATTAGCTGTGAAAGTGCAGAAAAAAGACAAAATATTTAAATGTCCAAAATTATTTGGACACAAATCACCATTCAAAACTTCAGAATTGAAATGTGCTGTGAAATATTGAGATGATGAATGGAGCAGACTGATAATCTGATAATTATTCCTAAAACTTAGAGGATACAAGACGAGATGTAAGCAAACAAAAAAATTAACAACAACAAAAAAACGATTTCTTTCAAGTAAATTTTTCTGATTGGGAATCTGTCTCAGACACGTTAAAGATGTGACTATACTGCCACTAAGTGGACATGCGGGAGACACATCTTTATGATTTTAATGATGTAAATAAATAAATCAAAATAAATTACACACAGTTAATACACAAAGTTTTGGTGACTTTTGTGCGAAAGAAAATAATTGAACATTGCTCTAAATGTTTATGCATGTAACAAAACCTATTCATAATGTGTTTTTAATAAATTATAACAAAGTGCAGTGCCGACCCAAAGGACTGTGGGGCCCTAGGCAAGATAAAAAAATAAAAATTGGGCCCACTGGTGTAAAAACAGTGAGAAGAAAGCACAAAAAAATACAATTTCAAGATATATACGCTGCTGAATAAACACGTAGGTAGCATAATCTGAGCAGGTAGCACTTATGGATATACTACTTGTACAGTAAATATGAATATTAAGCTTGATATATGTACTCAATATACTACTTTTATGAGCTGTCATTAGTCCTTTCCCACCTGTAACCCAGTTGAGATGGGCTACCCCTCCTTCACATCAAATAAATGTTACTGTCTGATATTTTTGTGAAGTAAATGTCATAATCTATTAAAACATTTATTTAATATTATTAAACACAATCCCTTAAATTTCTTTTTACCATGGTTTACCTATAGTAAACGTGTTTTGTGATTGTATTATCATGGTTAATTTTTGTGAGGGATATTTTTATATATATATATTACAGCATGTACTTAAAACAAGATAAATGTGTTATAGCAGTGTTCAAGGGGCCCCCAAAGTGAGACGAGGCCCCAGGCGACCGCCTGCACTGCCTGTTAGATGGGCCGCCACTGCTCAAGAGGTTAATCAGAGCAAAAAGTAAATAATAATTTGTTTTGGACCTTGGTTCGCTGCAAAGGGATCAGACAGGTGCATTGCATCATTGCCAAACAATTGGGTAATACAAATTACACTGATATGCAAACATGTGGTTTACTACTGATGGCCTTCTTAACAACCTCTAAAGCACATAATTAGTCACATGGGACTTGACTCTGGAAAGATTTAGTCAACTGTTTTCTGTGAGGTATGTATGATGCTTACAAATTTTACCAGTGTTAGAATAAAAGGCCTATACATACTGTATTTATACTGTACATATGTGGATTGCATTATTGGCAAACAAAAAGGATACATAAATTACACTGATATGTACAATTTTGGTTTACCACTGATGGCCTTCTTAACAACTCCTAAAACACATTAGTCACATAGGATTTAAAAAAACAAAAACTGCATATTGTAAAAACAAACAAACAAAAAAATAAATAAAATACACTCAATAACAAAGTAAATAAATGTAGCTCTTATGTTCCTGTCTGTTTTGGGGCCTGTACCATGAAGTAAGTTTTAGTTTAGTTTACACCAATCCTGGGTTTTAGGTACCATGAAATTGGTTTGACTTTTAGCAGTGTTCCTCGCCATAGTAACTTACGCTACACTACTAACCTGCTCCGGGGCAGATTATGTTCTGGGTTAGAGATCTCAAAACAAAATTTGACCAATCACTTTCCAGCAAGGTGACACATGTCTGATGCAATAAGCCACTCCCCCAGCTTTTCATACTCCAAATTAAAGGACGCTACGTAGTAAAATATTTAAGAGATAATAAGATAATAAGATAAAATCATCAGATTTTTTGAGATTTTTATTTTTATAATTACTTTATTATTTATATAATTATTATCTCCTTAATCCATTTGTCACAAAGCGTGTGTGTCGCGGTCCCACTTTGCAGCAGACAAGGAGGCAAGGAGACTGGAGTTTCAATGAACGAGTAAAACATTTAATAATAGGTACAGGAAATAGGCAAGCTTACGAAAGTGCAGGGACCAACGCAAACAGAGACAGGCAAACGAAACTTCATCGACAGACAATATGGCATTAAACAAGACATGGTTATATACAAGCTACAACCAGAGACAATGGGAAACACCTGGACACACATGGCTGGCAGGGAGTGAACACTAATGAAGGGGCGGAGACATAAACAAGGGAAGACATGAGGATACAAATGAACAAACACACTGAGCACATGGACAAGAAGACAAATATAGAACAACCCTATGGCGTGACATCATTACACAAGCCAGTTTAGTTTAATAGTAATTGGGTTTTTATTTTAAATTAATATAAACATGTGATTGGCTGCTCATTGCTGATGTCACACTTTCATGTGCACGTGCTACATTAACTCAGGATCAAGCCTGAATTGACAGAGAAAGTTGATGACTAGCTTCATGGTACCAACAAACCCAGATTGGAGTGGTTTGGTTTGGTCAACTCAAAACTAATTCTGTAACCCTGAGTTTCTTTAGCCACCATTGTGGTACAGGCCCCCGGTCTCGAAAGACAACACAGAGGCTGCAGTACAAAAACACAGAATAGGGGCACAGGATGTGCACCAAAACAATAACCAACTACGGCCAACCAATCAGCAAGAAGAGGTGAGCTTTAATGCACATGCACATAATAGACAGAGTTGATTGTACAGCGTGAATCTGAGAGGTTAACGTTAGCTGAATTCTGTATATTATTTTTGGAAAATGGCTGAGGCATGACCGCAGAAAAGAAGCTCTGAGGAGAAATCGAGAAGAAACTAAACAAGACATGGATTTACATTTACATTGGGGATTCGTTTGAACGGTGAAGAGAACTCCGCCGTCAAAAGGACTTCCAAACCGATGCACAGGTGGCAAGTTTCCATTAGACATGTTAACTTGATGTTAGCTCTCTCTCTCTGGGGTTATCACCACCTTTCGTATCAATGCGCTTTGCGCATTCACGGCAGTTACAGAAACACTGGGGGGAGCTTGCTCTGTTTTGTTTTGTATGTACGTGAAACGTCAGCGGAAGTGACGTCAAACAACATCGCATAGAGCACCTTTAAGTACAAACTCAACTAAGTATTCTTTAACCAGGTTTATTAAATGGCTTCGTTGAACACTTGATTCTGATTGGTCACACACATTGACCACATTCCAAGGTTTGTTTTTCCCAGAAAACAACCAGTAAAACTAATAACCCAGGCTCATCCGGGTACTACGCATCATCTTGACTGTTAGTAATTATATCCCTTCGCTGTCGCTGGCAGTTTGGCGCCATCCTGTGGCTTAAAAATGCGACAAAACAAATTTTATTATTGTATTATATAATTTATTTATTGTTTTATTATTAACTTTTGGGGGAAGAAGCTGTGTAATAAGCGGGATAATATACAGCTATCAGGTTGTTATCGCAGAATAAAGCCCGACAGGCTTTTCGGCAGCCCGACGCAAAGAGTACATATTGCTCGGGCTGGAAATCCATCTGTGCATTCTCGACACCGTATAAAGTTCTGTATTGTTAACATTAGTTAGGCATCATGAACAATACTTTACAACCAGTAATGATGCTGATCAGGTTCTAAACCAATGCAAATAATCAACACCGCAGGGTTTTCTTTCCTGAATATTTCTTGTGTGCTCGTGTTGATGTCATGTGCATGTCAGGTGTCAGCTTCGTTTGATATGTAGTATTTGCGTTATGGTTGCACCCATTAAATGAGAGGAAATCAGATCCGTCTCTTCACTGCGAGCTGCACTTAGAGGCACTCAGCTTTAATTACCTGGGCCCACTGGATGCAGAGAGCTTTTAAGATGCTCATCTCCTTTCACAAAATGTCTCGGCAGAGACAGTAATGAATGGCTGCAACTACGTTCTCTACTGGCATTTTTACTGCCGTCTGCTCTCAGGACCCTCGGCTGTTTGTTTTGCTGCCGTCTCTGATGTTACACGTGCATGGCATAATAGCTTCCCGTGCTTTTAGGCTTCATTAAAGTCACCACAGTCTATATGGAACACACACTGTGTGGTTTTCTTTCTTTACATTAAGCCTGATTGGCATCAACATGTTATAACCTAAACAGCAATTAGGAGATTATTTTTAACATCCCATTCACTTCACTCATGTTACCTGATCAGATTGTACAAAGCTCTAAAAATCTACCATACAAGCACCATAACAATAGTTGGTTACATTTTATTTTAAGATGTTTTTGTCACAATTTAATTATACATTTAGGTACTGAGTAATAATATTTAACTACATGTGGATAGGGATAACTTTATTCTTATCACAGTAGTAATTACATGTAGCGTAAAACAAGGACATCTTAAAATAAAGTTTCCCAAGAGTCTTATGACTCATGCTCTATATACTAAGTGTTTTGAGACCTATATATATATATATATATATATATTCTGAAAGAATATACAATACAGAATATATATATATATATATATATATATATATATATATATATATATGATCAAAACCCACATTTATCTTAAAATGGTGTCTGTATAAGTACATTTAAATAGTCTTTTATTTAATAAATATTACATAATCTGCA
>JAUCMU010000125.1:22744596-22764254 GCA_032275025.1 Enteromius treurensis
AAACACACACACACACACACACACACACACACATATATATATATATATATATATATATATGTGTGTGTGTGTGTGTATATATTTAAGAAAAATATCTTATGTTTATATATTAAATATATTTTACATAATATAAATTACATTATTATGAATATATTACATGTAAATATTTTCAAAAATGCACTGTATAGGTGTGTGTCTTTTTACACACACACACATAGTAAACATACACAGTATATATTATATAAACAAAGTGTTTTATTTTGGATGCAATTAATCACTGTTAAGCACCAAATCAGCATTAAAGAATCACGTGAAACTGAAGATTGGAGTATTGGTGCTGCAAAATCTCCTTTAACATCAAAGAAATAAATTAGATTTGAACTATCATGTACATGCACGTACAAGGTTGTGCAATCTGTCAGTCTCATACACACCAACTTCATTTGTGTGAACTTTTTATATATTGTCTGAAGTGTTCTTTTGTGCTCTAAAGTGCTCTCTCTTGCCCTCTTACATTTTATCAATGCAGCTGGACAAAGTGGAGAAGTTCAAATACAGTAAGAACGCTTTGGACAGCCTCCATGCCAAGTACAACACTAAGACCTGTGCCACTGTGGTGGGTGACAGGGAATGGGGGCATCTCCAACTCGACGCTACCTCTGTCTATCTTCTCTTCCTGGCTCAGATGACTGCTTCAGGTACTCCAGCTCTCGCTTTAGAGCTCGCCTCTTAAGAGCGCTCACATATTCTTCACAACTTCTACAAGTATCAAATAAATAAAGGCTTCGATGAACAAGCATGCATGGAGCCCATTAAATACGAGGCGCAAACTTACTTGCTTGATGCATGAGAATAAGTAAGCACAATGCAATCCAATCCAAACAGAGCGACAGACTTATGACAGACCCTTAATTTTTTAGTTGCCCTTGTCGTTACTTCTATTAACCAATCAAAATGAAAGGGAAATAACCAACTTTTATGATTTTGTTGTGATTCTCCCTGCTATGGGAGAAATACTGGAATCTGATTGGCATTAGCATTAATGGATCTTCTCCCACATATCCTTCGCCATGTCTTGTTTCCTTTTAGGGCTTCACATTGTGTACACTCAGGACGAAGTGGATTTGGTCCAAAATCTGCTGTTTTACATTGAATCTGCATACAAAGTTGCTGTAAGTTACTTTGATCACATAATCCTTATATGTTTGTGTTTTAGCTATTTTAATGTGTAATTGACACTATGTGTCTCTAACAATCATTTTCTCCTATGATTGTTTAGGACTATGGGATGTGGGAGAGAGGAGACAAAACCAATCAAGGGATCCCCGAGCTCAACGCCAGCTCAATCGGGATGGCTAAAGTGAGTTTGATGAAACCTTACAGACAAAAGTAGTGCCCTTCTTTTTGTCACTCTCTTTCTCTCACACACTTCCAAGAAATGTTAGTCCTCTTCTGAGCAGCTGAGTATTCTCAGACTGGCGTGATGGGGAGGGGGTGTTCATGCCGTCCACCCGTGAACACTGCATATTAACGTGAACCAATGTAACCTCAACACGCCCTCTCTGGTGTTAATGTTCCTTCCCAGCTTTCCCTGCCAGCTTGTGTCGTTTCGGTTTGTTCCTATTGTGACACTTTGCAGAAAGGTTCTAGTTGTTCTTTCTCTGTCCTAGAAGACTGTGTACCATTCTAAGGTCAGGGAACTAGCCCTTAAACTTCAATTCATATAATATACTGGACTGAATTTAGTAAATCTGTAAAAAAAATCAATTGTAGTAGATTCAATGATTTTAACACTAAACCGTAAAGGTAAAATTCATGTCTGGCAGAAAAGGTTATCCCCAATTTCTTTTCTGTTGCCCTGGATTCAGTGCACACTGAATGAATATTAGCTCTGTTGTGCCCATTGAATTAAGATTCTTGCCAGGATAGAATACTGTAACAGCCCTTGAATGGACCCTTTGTAACTACAGGCAGCGCTCGAAGCCCTAGATGACTTGAATCTATTTGGGGCCAAAGGGGGACCTGATTCTGTGGTTCATATCTTAGCAGATGATATCCAGCACTGTCAAGTGAGGCTCTGAATGTTTCTATGCACATTCATTTATATCAGCTTGATTAAATTGATCGACTTGATAAAAAAAAAAAGTAATTACCATCTCCTAACTACAACATGTTCCTCTCAAGTCCATTCTGAGCTCCATGTTACCCAGAGCTTCGACATCTAAAGAGGTGGACGCTGGCCTCCTGTCCATCATTTCATATCCAGCTTTTGCTGTGGAAGACATGGAGTTGGTCAATATCACTAAAGAGGAAATCATCTCCAAGCTCCAGGTAAGAACTTGATCTCAGACATGAGGAATTTGTTTAGCAACTGTCTCACTCTCACTCTTTTTGTCTGTAGGGAAGATATGGCTGTTGTCGATTCCTTAGAGATGGTCACAAGACTCCTAAAGAGGTCAGTATATCACACAATTTATAATACATAGACAAATTATCTTTAATAACCTAAATTTGATTTTCCTTTTTAAAATACATGTCCTCTTTTTTTTTTTAATAGGACCCCAATAGGTTGTACTATGAGTCTGCTGAGCTGAAGCTTTTTGAAAACATAGAGTGTGAGTGGCCACTTTTCTGGACCTACCTGATCTTGGATGGCATCTTTAACAACAGTCCAGAGCAGGTAATTTGATTCAGAATTTTTAGCTGGAAATATGAGTAATGTAAATGCGATAAGATGTTTCCTTATCAAACCTTTTACAATATATTTTGCATATGTTGTTTAATTTTCATTTGCTTCAACATACTAATGTCACAAAATATGCAGGTTTTGGGTAGATCTCCCAGAAAAAATGTTAGCTAGTCTAGAGATTTCAGCAAAGACGAAGCTTGCGAGAGACTTTCCAGATGTTAAAAATATGTTTGCACAGCAGATGCAGGCAGGTTGCATTTTCACATTTCTGTCCTTTCAGGTTCAGGAGTATCGTGAAGCTCTGGAAGGTATCATGATCAAACAGAAGGATGGGATACGGCTGCTGCCTGAACTCTATAGTGTTCCTCCAGACAAGGTGAGAAATTCCTATATAACCAATTAAATCGATGATTGTCTTTTAAAATAGTGAATAGCAATGAAATATCACTGGATTCATGGAAACATTGTTTCAGGTGGATGAAGAGTATGTTAATCCCCACACGGTGGAGAGGATCCCGATGGGAAAGTGTCCTCTGAAGTGGGGCCAGTCCCTTTATGTCCTGGGCAATCTTTTAGCAGAGGTCATGCTTTTTCTACAACTCTTCTTTGAAAGCTTTGTACCATTATTATATTTGTGAAAGTATGATGAATACCTCAAAATTTTCTTTACCTTTCCATTTCAGGGTTTTTTGGCTCCTGGAGAGATAGACCCTTTAAACCGCAGGTTCTCTACGATCCCTAAACCAGATGTTGTTGTACAAGGTAACCACTTACTTGTTTCAACCACTTAAACTTTATTCCTCATTTTATGTATTGCATGTTTGAAATTTACCCTGATGTTTACAATTTGTTCTGACAAGTGTCCATCCTTGCTGAGAATGAGGACATTAAAACACTCCTGCAGAAGAATGGGATTGATGTGGAGACAGTGGCAGACATCCACCCCATCAGAGTGCAACCATCTCGAGTTCTCAGCCATATTTATGCTAGACTAGGTAAGAAGTTGTTCACGATAAGGTATCACTTGACACTTGTATGAAGAAATACAAAACATGCTGCTGTTGTTATTATTATTTTTTTTTAAACTCATTGCTTACAGTTTTATGAAAAATATTACTAGAGTATATTTGACAAGATAATACTATTTCAGTCCTTCTGGGTGAAAATAAATCGTATACAATTCTTTTTCATGTAAGTATATATTTAATTGAATTAGGATGCATGCTTGTTATTTTCTCTCAGGGCGTAACGAGAGACTAGGGCTGACCGGCAGACCTTACCGCAGGATTGGCGTGTTAGGAACCTCCAAGCTGTACATCGTCCGCAACACCATCTTTAGCTTCACACCTCAGGTTCCTCATAATGCGCAGAATTAATCATGTTTGAGCCTTATGCTGACTTAGACAGCCACTGATTGTCATCCAGCAGATGTTGGCAAGACCACAGAAAGATACAGAAGGATGGTCACAGCTTTTAAGATATATAATGTTTTTTTGTATGTTTTCTATACTTAACACATGTGTCTTATCACAGTATTCCTTACTTCCCTGTGTAGTTCATAGATCATCAGCAGTTCTATCTGGCTCTGGACAACAAGATGATTGTGGAAATGTTGCGTACTGACCTATCCTACCTCTCCTCTCGCTGGAGGATGACTGGCCGTCCTACCGTCACCTTTCCCATTTCCCAGACCATGCTTAGTGAGTGAAAACCTGCACCTCTTAAAAAAGGTTAAATGTGAGGTGTGAAAATCTTTTCCTCAATTTTTTGTGTGTTACTTCTTAGACCATGACCACACAGACTTGGACCCTGCTGTGCTGGCTACCCTGAAGAAACTACAGGATGGCTACTTCGGTGGAGCAAGGTTAGACATTGAGGCTATAAATACATGCAATGTCACCAACAATAAATATTTAACGACAGACTTAGTTTATTTGCTTGCTACTCTCAATTTCACTAGGATCCAGACCGGCAAGTTATCTGAATTCCTGACCACATCTTGTTGCGCTCATCTGAGCTTCCTCGATAGTGGTAAGACACGCTCCAATAGGGGCTGGGATGAAGATGATGATGTTGAGGACGGCTACTTTAGAGGTGCTGTGCATGACCTGAGCTTCAATGATGGTAAGGGGTAATAATATGAAGAGGTTTAGTTTGATGATGACTTCTGAATTGGTCAAATACTGATGTTGGTCATTTTGGAGGTGGAGTCCTTGATTTAGGGTAGTCTTTTGAAGAGCTCACAATTGATAAACTCTTCGTTTTTGTGTTTTCTATTATACTAGTTATTAGAAAGCATTTGCATTTTCCTTTTTTAATGCATTTTATTTTACTTTTTGGTATAGACTACATTTTTAGCATTAAAGTAAAAAAAAAAAATGTTATTTTGAGTCCAATCTTTCGGGTAAGCTTGTAACCAAATGATCTAAACCATTTCTTTGACTCTTCTGGTTTACTTTGGCATCTTAGCCTGTTTTCTCTGCCATCATTGCAAGTTGTGTTATCATTGTGATTTTCTTTAAGCACTTGCAGTGTGAAATCAGCATTATGTTGCTCATGATTTATGCTTTTTTTATTCATTTCTTTTTTTTAATTTTATTTAAGGATCTGTGGCATTTCTGGTGGGGAACGAAATGAAGCATTGATTAGAAATAAGCAGTCTGGGTTATTAAGCTTGAATTATTCTCCAAGGAATGCATTTACACTTGGACTGTAGGCTGTAATGTCACAAAAGCACTTAGTTTGGCGCATTGGGAAATGCTTGCCTTGAATGTCTTGATGCTTATTGTTGCATCCAATCGAACAACCTCTTTTTTTCCTCAAAACCTGACTCCTAACCCTTTTTTCTTAGATACAGATGATTTAGCACAATACCTAGACCAACTGTTGACTGCAGTAGTACCTCAGCGGGGGCTCAGAGGCGATGCACAGGCAAAAGGACTGAGTCGTTTTAAGGCTGCAGCCACTAAGACACGCGAGATGGTGTCTCTCATGAACAAAGCCAAGGAGCTACAAATCCACAGTGAGCTGAACCAATTTCAACCACTGCTGTGCTCAAACTAAAATATTACCTGTTGAAGGCATGCAACAACTATCTTCAATGTAAATGATCAACGACAATGAATTACCATATTGATTAGCTTGGTCTTGCAAATGCAAGCATGGGAGGACGTCACGTTAAAATAGTTAAAAAGCTTAACTATATAGTTTCATGTGGCCAAGTTGCATCAAGTACAGGTTAGCAGTTCAAGATACCTGATGCTTTTTGAACTTAAATGGGATAGCTGAGATCAAAAAAATAATAATTCTGTCATTTAACTAACCCCATGTCACTGAAGAAGATATTATTTTATAATTACCATTCACTTCCATTGTATGGAAACAAAACAAAAAAAGCATTTTTCTACAGAAGAAAGAAATTTGTTTAGAATGACATGATGGTGAGTAAATGATGACAGAATTGTCACGGAACCTTTAAAAAAGCAAACAATGAAGGCATAATAAAAAAAATATAAAGAAACTGTAGTTTAATAGCAACACAAATTGAATCCGTCCTCTGTCTAACAATCCAAAGAGTCCAGCATTTCTCTTTAAACATTTCCATTAATCTTTTCCTGTCTTTTTCTGTTTTCAGATGTGAACCTGTATCTTCCCAATAAACTTTTCCACTCCCCTCAGCCTGCGCTAAATCTAAAAGATTTCCCAGGACAACGTACAAATCATGTATTTGCACACACACAAAGGATCTTTTAAAAATGCAAAAGTGAGGTGACTGAAAACGTTTTAATATATTTAAATGTATTATAAATCTCTATAGAGTCCCGATGTGCTTGTGTCCTCTGAGTGTAACCTGCCTCGGGACACTTGTGGCGACATTGACTACAATGGTCTAGTCCAGATGCTCAATGATACTCAGAGCCTTCATGACCAGGCGGACATCCTCTACATCCTTTTCAAAGACAAGTAAACGTGCCTTGCCATGTTTGAATGAGAGATATGCAAGTTGTCTACATAGCTGTTTTGTTTTCTGTTCATTTCTAATGTTCATGTTCTCACAGGGGAATGGATTGGGATACTCAGCTGCATGGGAACGTCACCACTGTCAAAAGTTTGCTGGTGGAGCTTTATGAAAAGGCAGGAGACCTGCGTTGCTGGGATCTCATCCGTATGATTTCAGGCATGCTCCGCAAGAAAGTGGAGGAACTGGACTGGGTAAAGATCTTAATGCAAGCTTGTGGAAATAAAACTGATAAAACATCAACTGATATTTGCATTCCACATATCCAAGAAATGTGACACATGGTCTTTTTGTTAGATTTTGACTCTAAAATCACTGGATGTGTTTATGTTGTATATCCTTCATGAATTGCTCTGTATTTTTTCTTATGGTCATGTTTGTAGGCCTGCTCAGATTTATTGTCTCATCAAAAGCACTTGACAGTGGGTTTACCACCAGAGCCCAGAGAGAAGACCATTACGGCGTGAGTTTTCATAGTCATTCAGAGTGCAGATGACCCCCAAAATGCTGCTCTATATTGTTAGCATGTGGGTGATCTGGATGTTTCTCTGCAGGCCTTTGCCTCCTGACCAATTGGCCTTACTTATTGATCAAGCCAGCGAAAACAACATCACTGTTGCCATCCTCACACAGGTAACATGCAAACATACACTGATTTGACAATACCATTCAAAGTTTGGGGGCAGCAAAATATACTTTTAAGTTAAGAATGCATTATTTTGTTCAGAAATGACAGTAAAGACATTTAAGTTCATAGAAATGCTTCATTTTTTCAAAAACACAAAAAACAACCTTAACAACCCTAAACTTATGAACGGGAGTTTCTCAAAATTCTTTGACCAAGCAAACACAGAAAATGTAAACTTTATGAGACTACTTTTTTTAAATTGATGGTGCAAAGATTCATTAAATTAGCCCAAATATTTCATAAACATCTCAAATTCTATTAAGCTTTCTATGAAATTCTGTTTGAAAACCTTGCTTGTAAAATGTCACAATGTATTTTAAGTACATTAAATACCACTTTTTCCTCAATAAACTCTTAACTATAACTATTGCTGCTTATTAATTGTTATTAAGGTAGTTGTTAAGTTTAGGAATTGAGTAGGATTACAATCTGGTCATGAAGAATATGTTTCTTGATAAGTACTAATAAACAGCCAATATTTTAATCAGCATGATAATAAGCAAGTTATTAGTGAGAATTTGTCCCTTTACTAAAGTGGGACCAAATGTTTTTGGATCTTTTTATTTGTGTGAGATCATTTTTGTGTTCAATATAAGAGTTTGTTTTTGTGTATGCATTAGGAGATCATAGTGTACCTAGCAATGATCATCAGAACACAGCCCAGTTTGTTCAGTGAAATGTTTCGCCTGAGGATTGGCCTCATCATTCAAGTTATGGCAACTGAGTTGGCCCAGTCTCTAAACTGCTCAGGTACTGCATTTTTTCGTTCACTGTGTATTCATAGAGCATTTTAGGAAATATAAGAATGTATTTAATAAGTCTTATGTGTTTCAAAGGTGAGGAGGCAACTGAGAGTCTGATGAAACTGAGTCCCTCTGAGTTGAAGAATCTTCTCCACCACATTTTGAGTGGCAAAGAATTTGGTGTTCAGAGAAGTGGTGAGTGACTTCATGAGAATTGCTATGTTGTGTAGCTTGTTTAGCATTGGTATGGATTGTTTGATCGTCTGGATGTGTGCATGCTGGCTGTATAGTTCGATCTGTTGAGCCCGGTGCCAGTCCGGTCATCTCCATCCATGAGGTCGGGAATGTTGGTGCTACCAAGAGTGAGCGTGCAGGCATCAGCAGACTGAAGAGTGACATGAAGATGGTAGGTGACCATGCAATCAAACTACAGAAACAAAACCGTACAGAGACCAGATATTATAAAAGCAAAATTAAATTCATTTGTGTGAACATTATAGTGACCTTATGTATCCTGACTATATGCTTAATAGTTTTGAAATATTTTCAGCTGGAAGAACTTCGACTGTCATGGTCGATCCAAAGTAAGGTGATGTGTCTAATGAGCTGTGACTGCTCTAATCTTAAATTAAGTTCAGAAACTCAAAAGGTCAAGATACAAACCGACATTAGTTGCTTAATTTTGGTGGATTAATTATCTTAATGCTTAATCCATATCTTAAATCCATACTACATCTGATGATCCGTGTGACTCATGAAGGAGAATATATGGGTTTCATGGGGTTGGAAAGTGCATGGCAAGGTGTTTAATTCCACAGGTGATGTGAACGTAATTGTTGAATGAGGCTCAAAAGATTTTTGGCTAGTAGGAGGTTCATAAAACTGACGACCCTCATTGCTGTCTGTCTTTTCCCTTTGTAGACATTTTCAGGTCAGTCCTTCGACACTGAGCACATGGAGTCAGGGGTAAGTTCTCAGTTCTTAAGTTACTGAACAGGTAAACAGGTGTGGAAAACTTACGGCTTAAACTACTAGTTAGCCTTTTATTAGTCCACACATCATATGTGTTTATAGTTGCACCCTTGCAAACTATTTTAACTCAGAAATTTTAACTTGTAGATTTTAAATTAAGATTGAAAGATTGTAGCAGTTGTACTTAGGCTTTAAAATTCATAAAAGTTGTGATCATAACTTTTGTGTCAGCCTACAAAATTGTATCAAAGTTCTTATAATAAAGTAGATGCTCTACATTCACGCCACCTTTCTTTAGTGATATTCCCATATACCAGGAGCTTACTTCCCATAACCATGTTATTAAATCGATTCAAACTTGGTGTCAGTAAACACCAGAATTAAGTCATGCTTTCCCTGTCACTAGATCAGTGTTGTTGTTTTTGAAACCGATATACATTTTCTTCATGTCTTAGAGAATATATTAATATAATAATAATAATATAAAAGAGGTATTGCAATATACAAATACACTCTTTTATACTTGAATGACAATTATGCAAGAATAAAAGCTGTTCTGAAGGCAAAGCAGTGTCCTGCTTGTAATTTAGTTCTTAAGCGAACAGCTGTTTTTATTAGTCACCTAAATAGAAATAATGTTGCTGTTTAAAGGTGCACCATTATATGTCTTGACAGAGGAATCGGATGCCTTCAATTGATTCATTTGACAGCTCAATCAGTGTTAGTACATCCCGGGACAGTCGGCAGGGCCAGTGGCTGCGCAGAAGGCGGCTTGATGGTGCGCTCAACAGAGTTCCTGTAGGCTTCTATCAAAAAGTCTGGAAGATTCTGCAAAAGGTTAGAAAAATTTGAGAGGAATTTGTTCTGCTTATAACATTAAATAGACTGTAAAACACATTTTTTAAATATCCAGAATAGTGTACTATGTTGATTTAGTGTTTGTTTTTTGCCCACAGTGTCATGGCCTTTCAATAGAAGGCTTTGTGCTCCCATCTTCTACTACAAGAGAGGTTTAGGACCATTAAAAGTGTCTTAAAACAAGTTTCCACAAGTTTCTCTCATTGCTTTCTGTAACATTGGTCGTATATCTCCCTCTCTCCAGATGACCCCGGGTGAAATTAAATTTGCGGTACATGTGGAAAGGGTGCTGAACCGTGTTCCTCAACCTGAATATAGACAGCTATTGGTCGAGGGGATCCTGGTACTTACAATGCTGGCTGATGTGGACATTCAAAGCATTGGCAGCATCATCCACATAGAGAAGATTGTTCACATTGCCAATGACATGTTCTACAAGGACCAGGTATGGGTATTTATCTGAAAGGCTTTCAGTAACATGATTTCACTTGGTATTTATTATTGTCAGATATTAATTAATGTCCTTTCTTTCGGCACTGCAGAAGGATCTTGGTGCAGAGGACAGTATTTTAGAAAAGGATCACTCGACGGGCATCTGCCGGCTGCTGTATGATACTGCACCCAGTGGTCGCTTTGGCACCATGACTTACCTCACTAAAGCTGTAGCTACTTACGTCCAGGACTTCCTGCCTAGTGGCGCCTGTACTGTACAGTGATCTCATAAAGTTTTTAAATAGTCAAGTTTTTATTGTACAGAGAAAGAGACCTCTATTTTAGAGCAGATATTTAGGTGTTTGTGTGAGTTTGTGTTGAGTGTGAAAGCAAAATCTGCAACCGTTTTAAACAAGAATGAATAAACTTGTTGAACAAATGCTTTTGGAGTTCACAGTTTGATGGTATTGTCATTCAGTTTATATCAGTTTTTAATAGCCCTTTGTCAGGGTAGCTCCATATTAAATTTTTTCGATAGGAATGAAAACTAGGCAAAGACATAGAAACGCAATGTGTTCAATGTTTGGTGCAAATGTATCTTTAGAATGGTTATCAAGGCTGTAAATCGGTCTATTTTTGTTTTAATTGTGTCAAATTGAGTATAGTGTCTATCCTGACTGCGGGCTGTAAAGCATGAAAGTTTTGTTCTTTTTAACTTTTGTCTGCCAGCACATAAATCAAGATACCATAAACAAATGTAGTTTATGTTTACAGTCTACAACTAAAAGAGATGTGATTACTTATGTATAGTATTTAACATTAGTTGTGTTTAAGGCTCGCATCTGTGGTCTATACAGCTTTGTTACAAGCCTGTAGTATTTTGGATGTACTTCAAGTAGCCATTATGGGATAGTAACCTGTAATTATTTAGCTTACAATGTAAGAAATTACAACTTAATGAAAAAGAAATTTAAATAAAATAATTTTACTTCTTAAATAAAACAGGTATTTGTGAGTTTTTGCTGTTTACTATCAGAAAATAGAAGCCAAAACGGCAAACATTACAAGTGTCTAAACGAGAGCGGAGGTTCTTGTTTAAAACGCGGACTTTTATTTTGAAATAACGGACGTTTGTTGTGGGGTATATTGTCGGAGCAGCCAGAGCACGCTGAAGGGCTCTGTGTCGATTTATGAGGTGTTTTGATTTTAATAGTTTGATTTTTAAATGAGTGATAAAAGCGAGAGTAATGATAATAAAAGCAAAAATCGCAGCGTGGTGTATGTGTACAGTCCGGAGTACATCCAGACGTGCGACTCGCTGTCTAAAGTGCCAAACCGGGTGAGATGAACTGCACTTTACTTCACACACTCCCAAACACAACACACCTCTGGCTTTACGCAGATGTAGAGACATGAACATGAGAAGAAATCGGGTTTGCTCTTGCTTGCCTGATAATAATGGAAAAGCAACGTGTTATAGACATGTAACGTTACCATTTGAATTACTGTTTCGGAATAATAACGTTATATGGTTGGTTGTCTTAACTTCTCTCTTTATCTCACAGGCGAGTATGGTGCATTCATTGATTGAAGCGTATGGCTTATTAAAATACATGAGGTGTGTGAAGATTATGCTTAATTGACCATTTTCACCATTTAAATATGTGTTTTCTAGTATGTAAATAATTTTAACTGATGTTTAAGTTGTTGAAACTATTGTGTGTTTTAGAGTGGTGAAGCCACATCTGGCTTCAATTGAGGAGATGGCCGTGTTTCACACAGACTCTTACCTACAGCACCTGCACAAGATCAGCCAGGACGGGGACAATGATGATCCCCACTCTGTGGACTTTGGACTGGGTGAGACCTGAATTCAGATGATTAGGCCCTTCATTATTCTACTACATGGCCAAGAGTATGTGAACAACCATTGTTTCTGGCTGCAGGATTTCAGACATCAGCGTGCAGCTGATGTTTGGGCAGATTGCTTTGCTTGAAAGGCAATTGCATGACTTTTGCTCAAACTTTCATAAAGCATGTGTTTTGAAGGTTTTGATTACAAGGCCTCTAAAATATAACTTCTTGCAAGAGACTCTTTTCCTAAAATAAAAGCAGCTCTAAAGCTATATATTTTAATATAAAAAGAAACCTCTGAATATTCTGTGATTATAAAAAATAATGCAATTTTTTTTATTTTATTTTTTATTTTAATTTCAGTTCAACTTAAAAAAATATAAACTAACAGTTTAATTAATAATAATAACCCTGAAGTGATATTTCAAGTTTTAAAAAATTACAGCAGGACCAGTGGAAATCTGTAGGAGGCACCTTCTCTACATGAAGGGACCTATACTAGGGACATTATACTGTAAAATAAAAAAATGTTTCGGATGAGCCGTTAAACTGAGGTCCTGACTTCCTGTGGTCAATAAAAATCCTTGGATGTCTTTCAAAAAAAGACCCTCCCCTCCACAATGTAAAGCACTTTGAGATTTGATAAATCCAAGGAATTATTATTATTTTTATTATCAATATTGTCTTGAACAGTGGGAGGCCTCAGAGAACTACTGCCACTACTGCTTTGGTATTTCTTACTGTTAAAAATTGTGGTTAATAGACACAATGACATTCCATTTCATGACTTCAGGAATTATTTAATGGATCCAATTTATTTAAAATGAGACGGTTGTTACCGTATTGTTACCACATTTTACTTCCTTTCGTCCCACTGCTGGTCCCTAGACTCCAGTTTTAAACCCTTTAAATTAGAAATAGGTGTCTGTACACTTTTGGCCAGCCAAGCCAGTAGTGTCCCTTAGATTATATTGCATGCAGTTCCGTCTTGCTTACAGCAGTGGGCAGTATTACATTTGAATCTTTCTCAGACTTTCCAGTTATTACAGTCAGTGTTTAATTTTTGTACTGGACCACATCCATGTGTAATTTAAATGCCTGACAAACTGACACTCCATAATAATCTCCAGGGATCGAGAATAGGGTTGTTGTTTTTGAGGGGAAAACAAAGCTCTTGCCAGAAGATCTATTTTAATGTAGCTCAGTGTTTATTGTTCTTTTTTCACTCTCCCTCTCCGTCACTATCTTTTCTCTCACTTTCCTCTCTACACCCCATCCCATTGTTCCTCTGTGTTATCAACCCCCTCCTCTTGACGCTTTCTTTTGTTCAGGTTATGACTGTCCGGTGGTGGAGGGAATTTTTGATTACGCCGCTGCCGTTGGAGGAGCCACTCTGACTGCTGCCCAGAATCTGCTGGATGGAAAGTGTGATGTGGCCATCAACTGGGCCGGAGGGTGGCATCACGCCAAGAAGTAATTTGGCACAACAGGCCTTGTGCCCACCCTCTTGTGTTTCACATACACATCAATCATTGAGATGCCAGTGGCATCTTTAACATAAGTACTAAGAAGATCTGTATGTTTTAAACCAAGTTCAGATTTTTATGCTACAATTTGTTTGAGGAAGCTTGTTAAAAAAGCTCAGTTTTTGTAAAATATGTTTGTTTATTGTGAGTGAATGTTTATGTATGTGTCGGACATTGTTCAGTGGGTCACTGGAGCATCTGATTGAACATGTGTTGTTATATAAGGGACGAGGCATCTGGGTTCTGTTATGTGAATGACGCTGTTCTTGGAATCCTCAAACTGCGCGAGAAGTATGAGAGAGTTCTCTATGTGGATGTGGACCTTCACCATGGAGATGGTAAAAACAATTCCATAACAATAACCATAATAGCCTGTTGTTGTTAATAGCATTTAACTTGCTTCTTTTCCACAAATAATCCACAAATTGGCTTTAGATTTATATCTGACTTCCAAATTCACGTTAACACCAAGAGCAAATGTTAGATGGGTCAGTGAAGTGACTTATTTTTAATAGAAGTTTTAAATGAATTTATTTTTAAAAATGCAGTTCACACGCACAATGGTTTCAATGCACCTATACTATGATTAGTTTTAAATAAAAATTTTCAAATTAAACATCATACGGCAATATAAAAAGTCCTGATATTGTAATGAAAAAAAAAAGTCTTATTAAAAGTTCTTGAATAAAAACTTTGACATAGTATTGCATGTTTTATTTTATATATTAAAATACAAACCAACATTGTAACAAAAAGCTTTTAAATATTTTAAATGACTTTAAATCCACCGAAATAAAATCAAGATGCACAAAAAAACTTCAGAAAAGTAAAATACAGTCAAAAAATGTCATCACAGAAAGCACAGTTTTAGACCCTTATGACTCTGTGTTACGGTCTTTATAAATATGAAAAATATAAAAAAATGTATACCAGGTCATTTTGTGGAATCTTTTATGTGTTATTGATTCAGACATTTAGATAGTAGTGGCTCACATTTCTTGTTTGTGTTTATCTGTTATCAGTTCAGGTTATTATCAGTGAAAAGGGTATTTCCGCTAAGCTTTTAAACAGACATAATTTAATATCCTTGCCTTTAAGTGGACTTCTGCATTGTTTCCTCTCCAGGAGTGGAGGATGCTTTCAGCTTCACCTCTAAAGTCATGACAGTGTCTCTGCACAAGTTCTCCCCTGGCTTCTTCCCAGGTTAGTTCGGCATGCCTCTACGCCTCAGTGAAGACCAGCACGTCTTTTAATTCCCTTAATTGACAGTCATGTTTCAAGCCATGCCAGAGCTGGAGCTGCAGGCTCCACTCCAGCGCCCAGAGTCTGATTACCCAGCTGATAACGGAGACTGGAGCTCTGTGGCTTCTTGGAGACTCTGAGAGCCCCTTCAGTAGTTTAACAATAGCTTTTGGAAAGGTAACTGGGCAAATGCTCTATAAAGGCAAGATGTAATGCCATTTAATTATTATTTGCGTAATGATTTATGAATGGGTTGATTTAGCCAAACACGGTTGCCAAGTATTCTTCACAAATGACGTTTGGAATTCATATTAATTAATGTGGACATTCTTGGACCTGAATTGAGTGCAATGCAAAAAATAAAAATAAAATGTAGAAGAATCTGCACAATAATTGACTTTGAGTAAAGCATGGTCTTTATTTTAGCCTGTCCACTTGCTGAGCACATACTTTGCTCTTCCCCGCAGTGGTAATACCCGCAAGTCCAACATAACAGAAACTCTGCTTAGTCCAAATATCACAGAATATTAAACTCTAGCAAGTTCTCCCAATTTTTTATCTTCAAAACATCTTTCCAGTCCACTTTCATGCATAGCAAGCTGGGTACTGGAAATCCCCTGCACAGTTTTAGCAATGGTGGACTAACGCCAATTAACATTTTTTTCATCTTTTACAACCAATTTTTCCATTACAATTGGTTTAAGTAAACGTGTTTAAATTTTAATGGCTGCATATCATAAAATTAGGTTTAACAAATTTTTCCATAATTATTATTGGGCAAATAAGCAGACAGCAAGAACACATTTTGAGTATGTAATATCACTGCTTCAGCTTCAAGCGAAAAGTACACTACCACTGAAAAGTTAGCGGTCCGCAAGCTATTTTTAATGTTTTTGAAATAAGTCTCTTATATTCACCAAGGCTGCATTTATTTGAAAAAGTCTTCAGTGTCACATGATCCTTCAGAAATCATTCTACTGTGCTGATTGTTCTAAAGTTCTAGAAAGAAGTAGAACAGCAAGTATTTGATGAAATTAATAATTATAAAAAATGTATGTCTTTAAACAGTACTGTAAATGACATTTTTATCAGTCATATGAATTAATTTCTTTCACAGGTACAGGTGATGTGACTGATACTGGACTGGGTAAAGGACGCTGGTACGCTGTTAACGTCCCCTTCGAGGATGGTATCCGTGATGATCGGTACTGCCAGACCTTCAATAGGTTTGTAAAGATCCAGCAATCAGCCATCTATTTGGGTTCTTTGCAATGTTTTGTTTGTCTCTGTGGTTCAGTGTAATTTAAACATTATTTTGGGGGGTGTTTTCTCTCAGTGTGATGCAGGAAGTCAAAGCTCTGTTTAACCCTGAAGCAGTTGTGATGCAACTTGGTGCAGACACCATGGCGGGTGACCCCATGTGCTCCTTCAATATGACTCCCATTGGAGTTGGAAAATGTCTAAACTATATACTGGATTGGGAGTTACCTACTCTGCTTCTAGGAGGAGGTTTGTGTCATTGTTTTTGTTGAATTGTTTTTACACTCCCAGAAATTCTGGCATCTTTTACTCACCCGCATGTCATTCCAAAGACTTTGGTTCATCTTTTGGACACAGAGGAGGATTTTTTTATTTTTTTTAAGATTTTTTATTTTTTTAAGATTTTGAATATTGATATAATAATGATGAGGCATTTCTGATTACATTTTTCTTTATGCGTTATTCAATGTTAAATGTGAATAAAAGCTGAAATAAAATAGTGCTGTTAAACGATTAATCGTTTCCAAAATGTTATCCAAATATGTGACCCTGGACAACAAAACTAGTCGTTAGTGTTAATTTTTCCGAAATTAAGATATATTCATGATCTGAAAGCTGAATAACTAAGCTTCCCATTGATGTATGATTTGTATGATAGGGCAATATTTGACCGAGAGACAAGTTAATGAAAATCTGGAATCTGAGGGTAGAGAAAAATTTAAATGCTGAGAAAATCACCTTTAAAGTTGTCCGAATGAAGATCTTATCAATGCATATTACTAATCAAAAAATAAGTTTTAATATATTTTCGGTAAGAAATTGACTAAATACCTTCATGAAACATGATCTTACTATGGATTTATGGATTTACTAAGGATTTTTGGCCAAAAAGAAAAATCAATAATTTTGACCCATACAATGTATTTTTGGCTATTGCTACAAATATACCCCAGCGACTTAAGACTGTTTTTGTCACAAATATGCTTCTAAAGTGCACAGCCGAACTGTGGCAGGTTTGACATCATGTCACAGGTTTAAAAAATAAAATAAAATACAATTCTCATGAGAGACAATAAAACAAATTTGTGCACTAAGCCTGTCTTGAAAACAAAGTCAAGGTAATACATGCATGTATAGTACATGCATTTCCTGGAAAAACTACTCTAGAGTATGTTGTTGCTTTCCAAGAAGATGATGGATTGAGCAACTTCTTCAGACTGTATGTCAGAGAGAGCTCATGAAAATGCATATAAATAGTAAATAAATAAATAAATATAGCTAAATAAATATTGTAAAAACTTGTGGCATTAATATGCAAAAAAAAAATTGACTTTGGCATATAATATGCATGTGTTTGGAGCACATATACAGTAATATGCAATTACCCTTTCAGTCAAATCACTTTGATGTTGCATATGGGAACTCGTCAGAGAGACCAATTGCCTTTGAGTTTATAAAAAGGCTAGTACTGTAAATATTAGCAAGCTCAGATTTAACGATTGGGCAGCTGTCAGTGGGTCCTGCGGCCTGGTTGCCTTTTTAAAGGCTGTGAGCAAACCAGCTTTATGCATTCCAGTGAGACCTACTGAGTGCACGGCAGTGCCGCGATAGGTTCTCCCTGGGCAATCCAGGAAAAAGAGCAATTTCTCATGGTTGGTAAGATAATCCCAGTAATCTCTATCCATCCGTGTGCTTCTGGATGTGGTAGTTTCCTCACCTCTCTATACGGACATGATGGCTGCTTTATGTGTCTGTGCCAAGATCACATGGGCAGCGTTCATGGATAATTCATGCATTCTCTGTGAATGCATGACCATGGCTACAGTAAGGTCCTCCCCTTGCCGTCTTCCAGCGGCAGATCATTGAGCCGTAATTGTTTTTAGGCTGCCGCGGTGAGGCACTTGGGAAAACTCATGCTGACCGCGCAGACAGTCCCGCCGGGCATAAACAACCCTGCGCACTTCTGCCCCATCACGTAGTTCAGTAGGGTTACCAGAGCAGACTGCTTCCTCCGCACAGCACCCCACAAGAGGTGCTGAGATGTCTATTGCAGAATCAGAAGGGAGAGTCGGCTGGTATAGTAGATGTCTCGCAACGTCAAGGTTGTCCCCCAGCCTGAGCGAGCTGTCACGGTGCATGCCCGCACAGCACTGGCTGGATCAGCTGCGTATGCCTTCCAAAGCGTGTGAGCTCTCATCTGCCTTCACGTGGCAAGCTTGTCGCTGTGGGCCAGGCTGCTACCGCCCTGCATGGCATGAGCTGCATGAGGGTGGTCCTGATCAAGGGTTGCAGGAACCTTGCTCCGCGGCTGACCTCGCCATCATCAAAAAGGAGTGACGGAGGTCGCGGGCACGATCCCTTGGTCAAGACATGTCTACAATCGTGATCCAGGAGCAGCCCCTATGGCTTAACCTGGCACAGATGGCAGACACTGACAAAGCTCGCTTTCTTGGCGCTCCCATCTCCCGGGACGGCCTATTCGGTGACACTGTTGAGGTCTTAGCCCAGGGGTTCTCAGCAGTTTAAAGGCAGCCCGAAGTGATGTCCTACATCCTGCCCTGGAGGAACTCCAGCCAGTCCCGGGGTGCTCCGCCTGCTGTCACTGAGGGCGCTCCCCCGTGGCACCCAGATCTTCTGCCAGGTAGGCGGCCCGACGTCGAGCTGGCCGTGGGCAACGGGCCAAGAACACCTGCAAATCTGTAAAGCATCCCTTATCTTTGGAATTTGCACTTCTGGCTCCTGGACGGGACGTGTAAGACCTCTCTGACCTCTCTTCGGCCGTAATAGACATTATCACTTTGGCAAGAGCTCCCTATACGAGGCAGGTTTGCGCTCTGAGATGTGGTCCGTTCGTCGACTGGTGCTCCTCTCGCGAAAAAATAGAAAAAAAGAGAGAGGACCCATAGAGATGCACGGTTGCAGTAGTGCTTTCTTTCAGTTCTGGTGACTGCGTTGGCCTCCATCAAGAATGTAGGGGAAATACAAACCTTCTCTGTCGACAAAGAGTGCCTAGAGTTCGGCCCGGCTGATTCTCACACTCTTCTCTTCACTGAAGACAGCATGTGAACGAGAGACTGGCTGGTGTCAGCTTGCTGCGCCATTCTCACGGGATCCATGCGCTTTCCTCAGTGTTCCCCTTTAAGTAGTTGAACCTGAGTCCTACTGCCCTGCATTCGGCAGAGTAGAGCAGAGTAGCTTTGACTGTGTTCCTACTGGGTCTCCTTCGCTCAGTAGGTTGGCTACAAATCTCAATATTCCACAGTCAGCCAGAAGGTTGTTTTTTCCTTCAATTATATTCATAATCTTATCGATATAGTGAATTTTTCAAAAGTTTCAGTAACAACTGCTTCAGTAACAACTGGCAGCCTCTAACCCC
>JAUCMU010000125.1:22764354-22777618 GCA_032275025.1 Enteromius treurensis
ATGGCTAATGTGTGTGCCATTGATATGTTCAGTGTTCATGTAAACTGTTTAATAAACACTTCTGGCACTTTTTTGAGTCTCTTAATTACTTTTGTTTTTTATGTAAATGATTCAATAAATACCGTACCGTGCCATTCATACCGAGGTATTACGGTACCGTGAAATTTTGATACCGTTACATCCCTAGTCATTACTCCTGTCTTCAGTGTCACATGATAGTTCAGAAATCATTCTAATATGCTAATTTGGCGTTTATGAAATATTATTGTTACAGTTGAAAATAGTTGTGCTGCTTAATATTTTTTGGAAAAAGTAATAGAAAATTCATAAGAAGAGCATTCATTTCAAATTGAATCTTCTGTAAGATTCTGAAAGTCTTTACTCTCACTTTTGAACTTAATTTGCTCAAATGTTGCTGAATAAAAGGATCAGACCAGTTCATTTTAAAAGAAAATCTTACTGACCCCAAACTTTTAAATGGTGTATATTTTACAACGTTCACCTTATTGATCCATTGATTGTTGTAGTGGTTTATACAGTTTTTATTATGTGCTTGGTAACTTTGTATAAATTCCTGTTTTTTTTCTCTCTTCATATTCTTTGAGTAAGGTGTTCAAGTCTGTTGTCCATTGTGACTTTTATTGAAAACTGTTCACTGTTTCTTCCAAGAGTGGTTGTCCAGGTTTTAATCCAGTTCAAGTCAGATGATCCTCAGTCAGTAGTTGTACCCCACAAAAAGTACCTCAAAATTATTTACAAATGGGCATTAATGCTGTATCTTGGCAAAGCTTAATTCTTTTGTAAAACATTTAGCAGTTTATATACCTGCTATAACCTTTGGTATTAATAGTTCATTACAATGCAGTCAGTGTACATGATGTGGTAAGCTTTTAGTCTTTGCCCTGATAATTATTCTATTCTATTCTATTCTCTTCAATGGTGAAGGCATTTATTTGGTTCCAAACATGATGTTCTTAATATCACGGCCTTATGAACCAGCGCTCTCCAAGAATCGGTCCACAGCATATTTCAGGTTTTTGGCGCACCACTTCTTCTCCCCCTTCTCCTCATCTCCTTCTCATTCCTCTTCTTTCTCTCTATAGCTTCTTTTCCTTTATTGTTCCCTCCATCGGCTTTTCAAAGCATGAAACATTCTCTCCTCCCCTCTTAGAGCAAGGAACCCCCATCTCCTTACCAGCACTGTTATTGTGTGTCCATCTCGGCCAAACAAAACACTATTTAACTGTAGTGTGTGTCCATAAAGACAAAGATTGGGAGAGAAAGAGGCAGAGAGAGCGATAAGGCTGTTAAAAGACAGAGAGGCATCCACCAATGGGGGTATAAAAAAGATAGAAGAGTATTGCTGCATAGAAGAAGCTGGGAAAAGAGAGGTGGAACAAGAAGCACTTTGTACCTGTGCAATCTCGCTCTCTCTCTCTCTCTCCCTTCGAGCCGGTCCAGCTGCTGAGACTCTGAGGCGGCTCAGTCTGGGTTCTGCCCTGCCAGGACTGCAAACAATGAAGACAGACTGGAGTGGAGGCATACAACGAGCTCATTCAGGCCCTGTCACAGACACAGAGAGATGAAAAAGTGAGGCTAATATAGACAGTCCTCTCACAAGGGAGGGTCCCAGAAAAAATGCAGAGCCTTTTATTTAGACCTGAATTGTTTCTCTTTTAGAAGCTGATGAATTGGAAAAGCTTGTGCTGTGCTTGGGCCAAGACAGCCCTGATATTGCTCTAAATAAGCGCCATTGTTGCCATTATAGGCACCATCGTCTTCTTTTAATGCAAGACAACGTTGTGTCAGTCTAAATATTTTTGACGACCCTTACCAACAATGCATCTCTCTTCGACCTCTCAACAGATTTTGATTAAACCGTTGCACAAACTCAAGCAAGATGAAGCTGATTGAGATGTTGTGAATGTCCGGCATCTCTGGACACACAGTTAGTAACAGAAACTGTGAATTATGTACCGTTAAGGGTGACTAACACCATGAGACATGCAAGACTCTGAGATGCTGTGGGATTAAAGTTGTCGTGTAAAGGTGAAGTGTGTAATTTTTGTGCCACTGATAACACCAAACGGAATTCCAGAGAGGTTTCCCAGACACGTCTTCTGTTGTGTACGACTGGAATTATTCAATAAATCACTCCTCCAATAAACTCACAGTATTAATTAAACACAGGTTGAGAAAGTAAACAGACGTCATTGTTGTGTCATTATTAAAATTTTAAGCCCTTTCTTTTTCAAATTCCCAAAAGAACATAGAAAATGTAAATAATATAAAACGGCACAAAAAAACATGCTTAATTTAAAAAGGTTTTAAACGGATTCAAGTGCAAAAAAGCCTACATTGTGTTAAATGTAAACATTTATTTGTGTAAAAAACATTTGAAAATACGTAGTCTTTTGTTAAGTCAACTGTTGTATGATAAACGTTTTGGAGACAGGGATTCTGTGATATATGTGTATTTTTCTATAAGCATCACTTATTGTAGGAGTGAATTTGACCTCAGTAGGTGAACCACTGTATTTTAATAAAAGGCACGCTAATAAGGATTAGTTAATAGTGTGAAGCGTTCCTATACTAAAGTGGTGAGATGGTAGATGGTAAACTTTATGGCAAGTAAAATGGTCACATAAACAGCTCAGTTACAAATGTTCTTTCAAATGCCTTTGAAAAAAAAAAAAAAAATTGCAATGTGAAGAGGATGAGGAAATGATAACATTTGTAGTTTAGGATGAACTATACTGTACACATAATCTGTATTGGTTAAGAGGACAGGAAATGTTAAATCTACAAAAAAGTTCCTGTTGATGGCCCGTTTGGCTAGACTGGGAACGTGTGGCTTTGTCCTGGTCGAATCTTATCAGCGAGTGGTAGGAAATTTGCTGTGTTTTTGTTTGAGTGCTGTCAGGGACCCTCACTACTCTGTGGCTCGTCAACATCTGCACATCCTCTCCCTTTAAAAAAAAACCTTTTTTTTCACTTGTTTCTGCCAAGTTATTTTCAGCACAGCCCAATGAAATAACAAACACCCAGAGCTCTGTTTCCCCCCTGCAGTCAGTCAGCCAGATAGATGTCTGATCCTCTCTCTCTCTCTCTTTCTCTCTGGTAATTTTTTTTATTTAACTCCATTCACATGAGAATTCAGAGGGGGGTTACAAGGAATGGACAAGCTGCATCACTTCCCCCAATTGTACAAACAGTGTTTCTTACAGACAAACGTCAACATACCATTGAGTAACTGAAGTACTCCACCCATCATCTCAAACACTTGGTTTGCAGGTGTATCGTTAATTTATGATCTCAGACAACTAACATGAACACAGTCTCAAGATGACAGTTGTTACGCTAGTCAAACAGTGCTAAAGGGATTGTAAGGTCCTTTCTGAATAACTTCAGGCATAACAAGAAAAGACGGCACAGACCTTTTAGAGAATCTGAATGTAGATTAAGGAAAGTAAAGATGTGTCAGTGTGGAACCAAGGCGAGTTGCCTTGCAAATTGATTTGCATTGACCCGTAATGCACAGCAGGGTATTTGATGTAACAGCTCAGCTGGGTTAGTTTCTTGTCTTAATGTTATTACATTTGTAAAATCTTTTTTTAAAGCACGTACACAGGTTTTCATTGGCCGGCAGCTTTTTCACAGCAAGTTCAACAGGATGTTGTGGGTGCCAGCGGTGTTATGTTTGCATTGTCTGTAGTTTTACCCTTTGAACCAAGTCTGGTACTTCACTGTAAAGTGTGAGACAGATTGGCAGCAAGGGTTTGGCTCATTACCGCCCGCACGTACTAACCAATCTAGAAGGGAAGCGTTTCAGACAGTAGATGCTGTTTGTCCACACATGTTACTGACTTAAGCTGATAATATAAACACCATGTGTTCAGTGATTTAGGGGATGTTTTGAGACTTTTTGTCAACTGTGAATCTTGAGCGGAGGAGACAACAGGTCTTCAGGTGTTCCTTAACCCCTCCATTCTTATCCATCTTGAAGAAAACTTGTGACACCACTACAGTAACAATTAGCGTGGCCTCTGTATCTTCTTCTGTGGGTGGGACTTTTTGTGCCGTTGCGTCTGGGAAGTAGCTGGCTCCTAGAATTCCGGAGTGGAATAAATGGCGGAAATGAGCTTTGGGGAAGTCTATAATGGATGCTGGGTGGTGTTGATAGTTAAGGGGTCAAAGTTTAAAAGGTCAAGAGATGAAACCTAAACTCACCTTTATCATGGGACACTTAGAGACAATGAAGTGTCGAGTAATATTTTGACTCTGAGAGAGGATCATTATTGTTTTTTTTTTCTTAGTCTGCCCTGTTAAGGAGGGACTTTATTCTGTAGAGTCTAATTTTATCTGACTTAATCAACTTTGCTTGTCATCTATTTTTGAAACAAGTAAATTTTTGTCCATCATGGCTAATGTTAAAAGGGATAGTTCACTCAAAATAAAACGTTTTGGCATCATTTCAAATGGATTATGTTCTCTATATTTTTATGCACATCGGAGATATGGTAAAATGGACTTTTAATGGAGTGACAGAAATCTGTCAGGGTTCATTAAAATATATTTGTTTGTGTTTTGAAGATAAACAAGTCCCATGGCTTTGGAACAACATGAGTAACCCCTTTAAATAAAGAAAGCTTCAACCTGATCTTAGTGTGGTCCGAACCAAACAATCTGAGCTGAGGACAGTGCTGTTTCAGATTAGCCTGCTTGGAAAAAGTTGAGTTCATGGGAAAACAAGTGGCATGCTGTGGTGTCCCGTGTGTGTGAATGCTTACTAACGGCATAATCAAATAAATGATGTGTTCAAAATTCATTATCCAAGTGTGTCCTATTTGCACATTGCTTAGTTGTGTGCAAAAAAACATCGGAGACTGCACACATTCACAGACTCATATGTTGTATAATCCTTAACATGTTGGAACACCCTGGAACCGGAGGTAAGCCGGATAAACAAAAGACAAGTAATTGAAAGCAGAGTTGAGCTAATGCATGTAACACACATACAACCAAATCTGATCTCTATCCAATTTAAACACCAGATACCCTACCAACACAATGCAGAGAGTGTCTTTCGAATGCCTGGCTGTCTTTTTGGCCAGTCCCTATAGTTTCCATTTCAAAATCATTATGGATCGCTAATTGTATTTCAGATGCAATTTATGATAGGGGAAACTTTAACTGTTTTTTGACTTGCCTTCTCAATCCAAGGGTCAAAACACTGTTATAGACTGAGCACAGCTATCCAACAAGCTGATGTACATTTGTGGGTGTGTTTGAAAGAAAGTGGAAGTGTGAATAAAAACATTCCCAGATTAACTTAAATATGGGACCCTGGACAACAAAACCAATCTTAAGTCGCTGGGATATATTTGTAGCAATAGCCAAAAATACATTGTATGGGTCAAAAATACAGATTTATTTTTTTTTTTGCCAAAAATCTTTGGGATAGTAAGTAAAGATCATGTTCCATGAAGATATTTAGTCAATTTCTTACCGAAAATATATTAAAACTTCATTTCTGATTAGTAATATGCATTGATAAATCTACATTTGGACAACTTTAAAGGAGATTTTCTCAGCATTTAGATTTTTCTGTATCCTCAGATTCCAGATTTTCATATAGTTGTATCTCGGTCAAATATTGCCCTATCATACAAATCATACATCAATGGGAAGCTTATTTATTCAGCTTTCAGATCATGTATAAATCTGAATTTTGAAAAAATTAACACTTACGACTGGTTTTGTTGTCCAGGGTCACATATATGCTGCTTCCTTGCTGAGAAAAACGTACAAAAACATGACTTGTTGAAGGAAACCTAGATCACTTTAGAATGTCATTAGTGAAAGTGTTTTTAGCAGATATCTGTTCTAGCTGGTGAAATATTGGTGCTGCTAATTTACACATTTTAAACAAAAAAATTTAATAAAATCTTTTCAAAATTATATTCATTTGTGTTTCATGGATCTTGATAAAAATGAATGCACAAATAAATAAGTTATAATTTACGCTCAATTAAAGAATTGTCACTTTAAGTGATGGTGTCTTTAAGTATGTTTTGCTTCTCTCTAATCCAGTACTTCACTGAATACGGCCCGGATTATTCTCTGGAGATCAGCCCAAGCTGCCGACCCGACCGCAACGAGAGCCAGCATCTGGAGCGGGTCATCAGCGCCATCAAAGGTAATAATCGCCATGACAACAGCCAGAAACTCACCAAACACAAACACCAGCCCTGAATATCACCCTATCGCCACACTTAATCCTATACCATTTCCACAAATGGAATTACTTTTGTCCATTTCCAAGCTGGGTAAAAATTTCAAGTAAATACTTGCTTATTTGGAACATCGTTGATGATGGGTAGGTTGGCGTATCACTCATATGTTCGTCCAGCTGTCCCTCCAACCTCCTCCAGAACTTTGCGTCCCACCCCCCTCCAATGACCAGGAAGACCTTTTAAATCAACCACTGTTGTCCCCTGTGACAGGCTCTCCTCAGCTGTAGAAAACAGAAACATGTCTGTTTGATGTTCCCGGTCATCAGTAAACAAATAAGCAAAGCATTCTTAGAAACTTGAGGCTGGAGTCTCCAGAGAGCTGCTGGGATGAGAATGAGAACAGGATAAACTAGGAACATTTGCACACATGTACGTGCAGGGCCCCAGACATGCATTTATCCACACATTTATGAGATGTTTCTCGACAAAGTGTCTGGTTTCGTTTTTATGTTTTCTTACATGTTTCGAATTTTTGTGTATTTTTATGGCTGCAATTGTGCATGAATCTGTGTGTGCCTGTGTTTATTTGTGTTTATTTGAGGTTTCGGCAAACTCTTGCCTTTTCACCTTCTCCAGGGACAATAGTCTTAAGACTCAGGATACGTTTCAAAGCTATGCTTAGAACTTTTCAGATGCCCCTTGGATGTTATAAAATCAAGATTTTTCCTTTTGCGCTCATTCTAACATCTGTGTGAATGGGCAGAAACCTGGCAGCCAAAAAGGAAAAGCAGGGTTCGGAATATTAACACATGGACATTGTTTGTGTGTTAAAAAAAATATGATTTCGTGAATCCAACCCAAGTCTCACAAAGTCCTTTACTTTACTCAAGCTGAGGTGCGGTTATTTTGTGTTGTTAATATAGTAGGGCTGCACGATTAATCGTATTTTTATGACCCACGATCAGTTATTAAATATCGTCGCGATTTTACAGTATAAAGACCAGAGTTTAGTGAATGCGGCTCAATGTAAGATCACGCACCTCATGGAATTTACAGCTGATTACAGAACTGGCTTTAGGTGCAGAAGGTGCGTTAGTGACAAGTTGATGTAAAAGAGGCAGATTAACTTTATTTATTGACACAGCTATATTTATATTTATTCACAGCTAAGAAAAACTCTCCATTCAAAACATGTTTGGTTTGTTTGTTTTTCTTTATTTGTGGCTGTAAAGTGCAATAAGAATACACAAGTGAATAAAAGTTCATTACTAAAGGAATAATCGTCATTATTAATCGTGATAATCATTTTTTCTGTTATCGTGCAGCCCTACTATAGCTTTTAGTTTGTTTGGTTGCCATATAATTTTCACAAGCTAATTTATGGCAGATTCAACATTCAGCAAACACTAAACACAATAAATACAATGATTTTCTAAATTTCAACTAAACAGCTTTGAATATAATTACCAATAAAAGATTCTTGAAATTTACTTATCAGAAAATATTTTTAGGGTCAAACTAAGAAAGTGAAAGATTCAATAAAATGATATAAAGTGATTACATCTGGCAAACATTAATCTGACAAAGACTTGTGTCTGCACTGTATCACTTACAACAATGGCTTCTCTCTACTGTGCAGTGCTTGCTCACACAGTCACTATTTCCATACGTTTTCATGTAAAATATTCCCAAACCTTTGATATTTATTTCTGAGACCCTGACTCTGCAATAAATAATGTGTGTTGTGCAATGTAACTGTATTCAAGGATGAAAGCTTTAAATCAATACTATTTTGTAATTGAGTGGCTTGACTAACTCAAGGAATTGTTTCACCCAAATATCGATCTTCAGGAACACAAAGAACAACACATTTTTTAAAGGCAAATTGCAGTGGAGGGCACAAATGTCATTACAACAAATGACCAAGTAATCTTGGACTTGTAATCTTTGAGCAGTACGATAAAATACCGCTTTAATGGAGGCAGCATTTGACTCATACTGTATTTTCATACAGTGAACAAAAATGACTTAAGGATGATTCAGTTCAATATGTCCACATAACAACACCAGTTTACGCAATATGCCAACACGTCAAATAGTCGTTTTTTCAACACCTAAATGCTTTCTAAAATAATTATAGTGCATCACATGCTTCACACTTTTCATTCCAGCACATTCAAGGCAGCAAGGCACTAATGTTCCTCAAATATTTCAGTTAGAGGTTTGTTTTAAAACCTTAACAATTAAACTTCTGCAATGAATTCAGCCCGAATCGCTCAGCGAATTGTTTAGTAGATCATTTTCGCCTTAGGTGTGCAATCTGTTTTTAGATGCTGTAAATTTCATACTTAAACTCCCACTAACTTGCATTAAAGCAGCATTTATAACATAGCCTGCCATGAAGACATTGTTGTAAAATTTGCATACTGATCATGACTGGCTATCTTTCTGAATTATGATTGGTCTAGACTTTTCTGCATATACTGAACCATATATAACCATTTTTTTTTGGTGCTAAGTGTTCCAAGAATGATTATCAGGTCCCCCACTGTGCAACTGACAGGTTAATTGTTATAATTGTTAGCTTAGCAACATGCTAATGTCAAACTCCACCGGAATGAGTGTGCGTGCACTGCACGGAGTCTACGTAGAGCGATCCAAATCATGATATGTTCAAGTCCTCCTGGGAAGTTCCTACTTATGAGCCTGAAAATTGTAATTATGACATGATGTGCATTCAAGTGCTTTTGGTCCGAATAAAATGGATTTGCTAGAAAATTTCATACTACTCCCTCCCTCTTGTACTTCCCAACAAAGACTTGAAGCTTTTTAGTGCTAATGCAACATAATGAAGAGCAAAGGATGCGCGTTAGGTACGTAATTGATGCTTTATCTATGTATTTTATCGTTCCCGTAGCTGCCACAGAGAATGATGGGAAAGGCAGATTGGTTGCACACGTCTGTCTTCTCATAAACCAACTACATGAGTAGTGTTTTATCATTATTCTACATCAATGCGCAAAACATACTGTACTGTCTGAATTTACAGCTTTTGTTATAGGTTTTTAATTGATACTGCCCCAACTCTGAAAGTCAGGGTTCAAAACGAAAGTAAGAAGATCCTCCAACAGCACTCAGCTCACAAATACAATCATTTAAAAATGATTTAAACAGAAGATCATGTCTCTGTTAGGATGATCCCTTGGAAGGCAGCAGGTTTTGGAACAGACCCTGTGTTGATTCATAAAAAAAAAATAAAAAAAATAAAAAACGCAGCCATCTGAAAACAAGACGCCCGCAGAGTGTCATGACAGGAGCTCTGATTCCTGAACGTACATAACTTAAACGCTATTCTTTGTCTGCCTTTCCAGCACTGATGTTTCCTTCTGTAAATGCAGATCTAGTAATTTTCTTGTCCAGAATCTTCAGTTCCAACTCGCATCCCCCCGCTCTGCGCATTTGGTATGTTTCTCTTGTCATTTGTTCTGTTCGAACGTACTGTATGTGCACTGCGAAGTGGACATCACTGAATATTCCACCATGATTCCAGTTCGAAGTGAATTTATACGTTCCATTCAAAGTGCATTTAAGCGTGCGAGACGCAACTTAAATCGTATTCACTTATTTACGGTGCAAATCCGTGAATGAATGTTCCGAAGTGAAGAAAACCTTAACGGACACTGTGTAGGGACCATGTCGATTGGGAACACAGCTCACGCACGGAGCTCTCTTCTAAAGAGCTGATTATCAGAATTAGGTGTGTTAACAAAGAGAGACACGCAAAATATGCAGAGCGGGGGGGGGCGCGAGGACCAGGGTTGAGAACCACTGGTTTAGACAAACTGATTCTTCTGCTTCACACGAGTCGTTTACGAATCATTTAGAAATGGAGTAAAATTAAATCTATTTTTGGAGAAAACTAAAGTGATTTTTGACCTTGTATACATGAACCTGTTTTAAGAGACTCAACAATAAAACAATATAGCAACCTTTAAAATGGCCTAATAGGGGCACTTGTTTTGGGTTTGATATATCTTCTGCCAACTCACTTTGAGTTATGTGTTTCAGTGATATTGAGATTGTAGATACATTGCAACATGGAAACCGTTAGTAAATTCTATTTCTTTTTACAGTTCCAGATTTTTGAGGGTTCCGTTGTCTGTTGCCTCATGGGGAAGACCATGAAGAGCTTTATTAAGACTGTCAGGCATGTTATTAAACGATTGATTTAAGGTATAATGTTACACATAATGTTGCCTTGATGCCATTATTTCATTTCCATTATCAGTGACTGTGATTCAGCTGATCACCCAATCCAGTAGCAACCAATCCAGTTTAAAACATACAGTATATGTTTATTTTGTTTTAGGGAAAATTCACCCATAAAAGTGAAACTTCATAAAAGTCCTCATTTACTCGGTCTATTATCTGTTATTCTAAACCTATTAGGTTTTGCTTTGTCTTCAATGCACAAATGCATACACATTTTTAAATGAAAGAGGTTTTGTGTCCCTCCAATAAAAAGTCTTTTCATCCAAGAAGTTCATCAAGACGTTAAAAAAAAAAGACTTTTGAGCAATTTAATCCAAGTCTTCTGAAAATACACAGTTGCTTCATATGATAGCCTAACAGATTTAATTGAAGCTTTTATTAACAATATTTACATTTAATAAGGGAACATAAACTGATGCTCAACCATACTTCCTTGATCCACGAGAACAAACCACTGTTACTTGCATAAGCTCAAACATGAACCTCACATGTTTATATGTGAATAAAGGCCTATAATGATATCATACATCATGGTAATCATATAGATTGGATCAAACCACTCAATTCACATTGATCTGTTTTCACGAACGTCAGTTTTGAGTGTATACACTATACAGTTTTAATGGGTAATTAATTGTGTAATGTATTAACAATATTAGGTAGACTTTATCTTTTTTGTCATAGCTGTTAAATGTATTTTTTACCCAAATATACAGGATATAATCTAACTGAGTGCAAATAGTTACCTCAATTTTATGGAGTAGATTCTATACTGTAGGTTGTTTTTTTTACAGTGTACGAAAATCTATCCACTAATGGCATAATTGGTGACATTTCCATATTGACTTGGAATTGGGTTTTTTCTTGCATCCGTTTATCCATCAATTCATAACCAACATGTCCTTCGGTCTACATTTGTTATCTACTAAAAGTTTTCTTTGTCATGCAAATATGAAAAAGTTACAGCATTATGTAAAGCACAATACATAATATCTCTTGGTCTATACATTACTGCCTAGCCAGCTGCACAGCATAATTGCAGTGCGACAAAAATAGAACGAGCAGTCAATTTCATTTGTGTTGGCATATCTTCGGGGGGTACGGGACACACATATGCATGTTCAAGAAAGCGACTACAGGCAAGCCAACATAACAGATAACAACAAAGTCAGCCAGTATCACAGTAAAACAAAGACTCGCTGGGAGACGCCACTCCTTTAAGTCAAGCACAGATACGGAGACAACGCACTCCATTGTGTCACACACTCAGATAAGCCGAGCGCATTTGCTAAATTGTCCATGCAAGTTGGCAGATGCCTACATCAGTCGGTCGAGTGATAAATGCGGTTAAGTTAGAAATCTCTATCTTTAGGATATACCGTGTCCCCAGGTTCGCGGGATGAAATTTACGACCCCCTTCAACTCGAAATAAAAAACCTGGAGGGAACAAGGAAGTATCAAAAGACAACATCCCCGGGACACCACCGGACTGCATGTAGCTTTGACTTTGGTTTGTTTCTGACCATTATACTCCTTTATCATCCGTTCACGGTACGGTGTGGCCGAAAACCCCCTCTAGATGCTCCATCATACACGGAGGCATAAAATATCCACCCCACCCGCGCTTTCTGTCTCAGATGATGGACTCATTTGTAATCGCCCTCGACTCTGTTCAAGGTACACCACACCAATAAACGGCAAATATTGCACTCAGATCACGTTTACGGTGCTTAACGGGGAGCGGGCTAATGTAGGAATTAAAGAAAGTAGGAACCCTTTCTTTTTCTCTTAAAGCATAACAAAGGAAAACATGACAGCTTGACAGGGTATTAAAGAGCGTCAGGTTGTGATAGAGCCGCCTCGCCTTTGTCCAGCAACCACGCAGTAGTGTGTGTGGCCAGCTGTCGCCATGGATACAACTCCCCTAAGGACCTCTTTGTGTACATGCAAAGTGTCGTACACGCACACGCTCGCCCATATGCACAGGACCTGTCAACATACACCTGTTCAACTTTTTTTTTAAACGAACATTTCAATTCAGACGTTATAAAGGAACGGCGGAGAGAAAATGTCAACTGCGGGAGAAAAAGAGATGTGTGTGTGGGTGTTGTGCTAGACGGAGCTTCTTTCTCCTTCGCTCTCTGTGAACTCAACCTTGAGAACGTCTCCGCCAAGACAGACCAATCGCGTTCTGACTTGGCGTATTACGAAAAGGGAACTTCCTTTCACCCCGAGTTTTAATCTGCTCCTTACATGTCAAGTATTGGTTTGTGCTGTGAATTGCCCAGGGAGGCTCTTTGCACAAAACAATGACAGTCATCCGCAGTGAAAATACACTGGGGCGAAACTTCGGCACAATTATCAGCGCTGGTTAACTTGACCTGACACGATGGCAACAAAAATAATTTCAAGAGAAAAGAGCAGAAGGAACGAACCATGAGAGCTTTGGCACGGGTTTTGCTATGAGAGCAGCTTAAAATATAGCAAACGTTCTAATAAAAGCTTCTTAAGCAACTTAAGGGTTTATTACTTCCTAAACAAATAATAATAATTTTTTTTTAAATCACTTTTGTCATCCCTTAACCCATGTTGTACAGAACCTGTATGACTTAAAATACTGTCTTTTGTAGGACAGAAAGAAAGATGTTTATACTTTATTTTAAAGGTGCCATAGAATGCTTTGAGAGAATATGTTAAATTGTTCTCTGATATGTACATAGAAGGTATGTAGCTTAGGTAAGAGGAAAAATGCCCAG
>JAUCMU010000125.1:22779409-22803443 GCA_032275025.1 Enteromius treurensis
ACACAAATGGATTGAATAAACATTTAATAAATGAATGAACGAATTGAAAGTTTACTAAACAAATGCATGAGAATTCTATATGCCAGGTGAATTAATGTGGTGTTCTAGCTGGCCAGTGGTTTGGATTGGCAGGCACTATTTGTATGCCAGTTATTTTGTGGTAATTGTATTTGTTTGGATAGTCAGGTCAGATGGAGCACACTGGTCAATAGATGTAAAATAGTTGTGTTTAACTTAGGAGGAAGTAATTGTTTGTGATGAGGTTTTATTAGACAACAAATTACACCACTGAAGTGCAGGGTTTTCTAAAGACTCCTGTGTCGTCTTTCAAGCACAAACGGCCCCATGTGCCTCGGCTCAACAGCTCACATCAATTAAATTCTTTAATTAGGATTTTTCTGTTGTGCTCAGTGGTTGGATGTATGTCACATAAGCACTGTGTTTACGAGGGAAAGGAAGTCGCGCAGATGAGCGAAGCACATGCAAAACCAGTGCCAACCTGTTTAGAGAGTTACCTGAAATCGGTTTGCCTGACCTTCCCAAACATTCCCTGTTCTGACACAACCATTTCTCAGTGAAGAACTGCTATTGATTAATGCATGTAATCAAAAGAAAGGCTTGCAGTTGTGACACGTTACCCGAGTTTCCAAGCACATCTGGGTAATATTTACGACACTGAGCCTTGCGTTATAAAACGCAGAGAGAAAAAAAGGGGCAAAAACGAGTAAACACCATACATGGTTGTTTTCAGTGGTTCTGATCAGCAAATACTGCAGTTTATCGATCACATCTTGAGGCCTATATAATTTAAACAGTGGGTGTTAATAGAGACCGTATTGTTTGTGCATATTGTTGCCGACTACAAACAAACAGCCTATTTTTGTTGATTTTATCACTGAAAACAGTCCAGTCCAAATTTGAAAAGAGGATGCATCTGTAGGCCCGGTGAGATGGAGACGGGGGACATCAGACATCTGCTGAATTCTGAATGTAAATAGATTCATAAACATTTATGGGTTTCCTTTATGTGAAACCACTTGAGTTTTAGGAAAGGAAAAGCTTGCTCATTTTAAATGAGAATGGAAGGTAATTAGTTCTACAGGCTTCGGAACCGCAGCCTTTAAAGTCAAAGGAACATGTTGTGTTTCAAAATAGAGCTAAAATGTCTGTAAATGTATGGCTTCCGATGAAATCCCTGAAAATGAGGGAAAGCTTTTTCTCCACAGGCATGACTTCCTCTACGTTTCTTGACAAACTGTGGATTTAAATGTCTATTATAAGAGATAACATTTTTGCAGTGATTAGAAAGATGCCCTTTTAAAAGTATGGTTTTCTGTCGATTCCTTTTTTTTTTTTCAAACCAGGATTTCCTTTAGTGTCTTAAATTCAAATTCATTCGCCAACCATAATGCTATCAAAACAGCAGCTGGTTGAGAACAAAGGGGACGTCCTTCTTCAGCTCAACTGTATAGTGTTAGTGTGAATGGCAGGCACAATTCCAATGCAAATTGTGGTTTGTAAATTCATGTAAATTGATTTAGATTTAGAAATATTTGAATAGCTTGTGCTTCCTTAAGAGACGTCATAGGAAATCCTATTTTTTCCAGATTTGCATTTTCTTTTGTTTCAATTTGTTTCATTAAAGTGTAATAGGTTCTTGTTCAGGTGGACACCTCAGGTTTTTTGCAGATCTTTTGTCAGCACTGACATCATCTGTAAATCTTTCACAGCTACGTTCATTACACCATGTCTCCATTGCCGTATTCATATTTCTTAATTTTTTCCTGTAATTCATTTTGACCCATTTTGAAAAATTGTCTTTTCTCCTCTCTATCTCCTCCCCGGCTTGTTTACAGGGAATCTGAAGAATGTAGTTTAGCAGTGGGCTCCCAGCTCATGTTTCCAAATCAGGCCCTGCTTCTCTAATGAAGACAGTATGTCGGAGCCATCGCCAGAGGGGAGCTTGGAAAACATTACTTGAATGTTTCCAGGGAACCGTTTTTTAAATGCAGAGATGGGCCAGAGTTGCCACATTTGAATGGTTTTAGTCAATGTTGGATCTGGGGCAAGTGTTTAACGGGTGTACTTTACAAAAATCCATTTTCGCATGAAACACAAAGCGTGAATGCAATATGTTGTGGGTGCAGTATGTCAAAAATAACATGTTTTTGTCTCACTCTTTCCATTTTTAACTATATGGGATAATTCGAAAATGAGATAGGGTTGAAAGGGTTGCATCCCAGAAATATGTCTTACCATGGTTTGAATGGCAAGTCACTCCGATCGTTACGGTTTGGTTTCACCCCTTTAAAGGAAACCATCTTTTATAACTTATTGACTGGATAAGTGAAATTGAATGGCCAGATTAACCAAATTCCAAGTCGTGTTGGCTTCATGATCTGTTTTGTGTTGCATATGGGATGCTTTTTTACCACAATGTTTATTTTCATGTGCTTGAGGAGTAAGTCAAAAATTGCAAATGTTTTCAAGCTGCCTGTCAACTTTTACTTTCTTTTTTTTTGTATAATTGATTTTCTGTTATATATTAAAATGCAAAAAATAAATTGTGTGGCTTTTTCTTTAAGTGAGTGTTGTCCTTGTGTTTCACTGGGGGCTGCCACATGTGGAAGTCCTGCTCTTTTCAGCATGATCTTTATGGATTTCTTGGTTGCAGAGGTTTCTCTGAATGGCACACCAAGTGTGATTCATTAAGTCCTTTATTAGCTTTGAGAGATGGGGCTTATTGCCTTTTTAGCCCAATAAACTGATCCATGCTACCAAAAGAGCGCTGTAAAACTTGCAGAATTAAACCGAAACGGGACTGATTTTCAGAGGCTCGCTCTATTAAAACCCTAAAGCATGTGGAACCAAACAGTCTTCTCAATACTTCATGATCCTGCTTTTGATTTTTCCTCTCTGCTTTCTGGAGCAGGTTGCTTTTGAAAGACTAAATAAATAAGGAATTGAATACATCTATGAGGGGTGGGAACAGTATACTCTTATTTGGTTTCATTTGAAACTTATATGTATACTGAATACTTTCAGTTGTATTTTGAGTACCGATTTTATTTGTTCATTTTTTTTCTGCTGTGCAGATCCATTAGCTTCAAATCAAATGTATAAAAATGCAATACACGAAATGACTAGAATACGGCTCTACAATGTTTTTAATTTTTAAAGTAGCCTAGCCTATTCTTTTACAAAATGGGAAGCATCATTCCCTTTAATATCATATCTGAAAAACTGTTTGACTGTACCTGAGCAATTAAGAAAAATACGTTGCAGGTAATTGTTGCAGACTCAAAGTGTTCAAGCAAGGTAGACTTTCCCCTAGCAGGGGCTGGCGCTCTCTCTGGCATTCCCACTGGCAGCTGCCGGAGTTCCTGGCTATTTTTTATTAATAAACTGTAGATTGATAAAAGGGGCGGAACAAGAACGCATCCGGGGATTTTAACTGTACTTGGCTAGATGTGATCTTTGAATTGGAACAGTACTTGGGCGACTGCTGATGACGTTTCACAAGTTCACAAGGCCGCGAGTAGAGACGAGAGCGCATATTGAGAAACGGCCGTAGTCGTATGTTTGACATCCCAACGAATTTTATGCAAAGTGTTCGTCTGTCTTCCCTGGCGACGTGTTCAACCTTTCACTCTGACTGATCTGCTATTCACTCCATTGATCCCTAACAGATTTATACAGCGTTTTTGTCAGCAGCACTGGACTGAAATGAAGGATTTGAGGAGTGCGATTATTCTATACAAAAGTGTCCTTTATGACACTAGCTCTTGAACTGTGACAAACAAAGGGCATGTCAAAACCGTTTGTCTTCATTTGCATAACGTTCCCCACAGGAGTAAAGCAAATCCCTGCTCCTTTACCCGTCACTTCCCTCCTAATCTCCATGTGAAGTGTCTTCATGAATGACGACAGATGCGGCCTTTAAAGCCGTTAAAACGGAAAAGAAAGCAGCCGTTTGGCTTCATCTCGTTTTTAGTCAACACTGAGATGAGCAGCTCAAATTTTGTTAGACGTAGCTTGCACCGGTTTCGGTCTAAACATGTTTTTTTATTATTATTATTAATGAGGATCAGTTTAACTTCTGATTCCATGAAGAATGACAAATGTGACGACATTCTCCTTTTGTCCGTTCGTTGTAGATAGCAGTGGCTACTGCGCTGTGGGAAATTATCTATAGAATTAATACCATATTGTGTTTAAAAAATATGTACTTATTCTCTCTGCTAAGTTACATTTTTACTGTCTGTGAAGGATAATTATTAAGTGAGCAATTATGGCAGACAGTGATTGAGGTGTATGACTGAATGGTGAGCGTGTCCTCGCACTTTATAAGGGTGAAGAGAAAACACGGAGTAAACTCCACTCTGGCACACGGAGAACGAATTAATTTGTATCGCAAAGGGATACTCGATCAGGATTTTTGCGATATGTAAAACACATTTCCCAATTTCCAGCAAAGCCTTAAAGTAAATGCGTATTGTTATGTTTATTCAAATTAAATATTGTCAGATTCAAAACTCAATTTAAAAAAAGTCTCAGAAAAAGCTTTAACACCAACACCATATTGGAGCTATTTATGGTTTTGTATCCCAAATAAGAAAAACATAGGTTTGGGGAGTAATCCTTAATTATACTGTAAGCTGTTTAAACTGTCATAAGTCGTCGACTTGTCACAGTCCAGTTTCGCAGAAGATCCATGCCATGTTTTGGAGCGGACTCAGATCCCTCTTGAGAGCGTCGAGTGTGTGTATTTAGGCTAATGCCTTTGATTCAGCAACAGTTCATTGAGGGTGCTCTTCTGCAGCAGGACGGGAAACATTTCTGTAACTTCGCGTCCAGAGTCGACAGCGCATCTGTCTTTACCAAATCCAACAGCAGCCTATTTCAACGGCTATTTCAATGCGGTGCATTCTCAACTCATATAGTCATTTCTGTTAATGATAAAAAGTCGTCTTTAGTCATACTGGATTCGCAACACGAACCCAAGTTGACCGTTTCTCCTGTAAAGGTAAGTTATAAAAACTTCGTTTCGTTTGTATATTTACAGTATTGCATTGTATTCATTATTAATTCATTATTAATTAAAAAATACATATATTAACTTTAATATTTCCATTCTGCAAATTCCAGTCTCAGCTATATAACTTTAAACTATATAATTAAAACGCTTTTACTGTTGTTTAAATGGCGCAGGAAAATAATTAGCCTGTACAGAAAGAGGTCCATGAATTTTATGTTTTTTTGTTTATAGAATTTACTACATACTGCACATCCTCTCATGAATACTAAATATGGATATTTATCACGCAACACGTTTATCGCTCTGTTTTGGGTCTAATCCAGTCAGTGGTTGAAATTCAGCTGTGTGTGACCAACTAATGTTTTAATCTTGTTTGTGTCATTGTCTGTTTAACTGACACCACTAACCCACAACATTTCCTTGACTATTGAGAGTAGGAAATAAGAAGTTATCTGTTCTGCACTATACAGATTGTGACACAAGATTGACACTTAAAAAAAAAAGGTCATCGGTTTAAATGGAAACTTCTCAAATAATATTTAATGTGACTAGATCAACATTAGGCTTTTTCACGGGACATTTTAAAGTCGGGATTTGCAGATAACCGCAAAGCTCACTTTTTACATTTGTCTTGGTCTAATTAAGTTGTAGAGCTCATCGTGTTATATGTGACTGCTTCTAGGCCGTGAATAATGAATACAATGAGCTAAACACAAAGATCTCGAGATGAATGCCCTACAGCTGTCAGTTTCTGAGATGAGCCTGTGTGCTGCTCGTTGCTGGAGGTCCACTGCAGCTGCATGCCAGCTTTCAGCAATTATGCCTTTCCCCTAAAGAATGGCTTTAAGTGGGGATTGAGGAGAGTGGAGCAGCACATATGATTAGGTGCCTCATTACTTGTTCTCTGTGTGTGTGAGCACATGTGAGACGCAGGAGGATATGGAGTCACAGGACGCTGTCACATACTCCAAAATTAACCCCACATCTGAGGGATTATGAATGGTTCATCTCTACAAACAGTCTTGGAAAGTCATATGACTTGCTGCCCTTCTGATCCATCGATAGACTCTTGCCTTGTGATCTCAGTTAAAGGCATAGTTCACCCGAAAATCGTCATCATTTTAGGCTGGAATGCACTAAGGGTTTTGCGCCTAGATTTAAAGGAGTCGATGCTAGTTGACAGAATTGAAAGTAAACTGTGTAGTTTAAGATGGACACAGATGTTTTTTAGACTATGAATCTGTAGAGTCAGAGGATATCAAACACGTTTTATCGTTTCTAGGTTCACAATGACTTGAAAGTCTGATAGTGTGTGACCCTCAGTCGTTTGTGATATCTCGTTCAAACATTTTATCAAATGTATGATGCGTAATATTTTTAAAATCGGTTCCGATTCCAAAACGTTATGTAATGTATTCCAGCCATCATTACAAAGCAAGTCCTGCTGTGGAACACAAAAGATGTTTTGAAGAGACTTTCATGCTGTCATCTTCTTTTCCTTCAGGTGTGTCCATCTAATGAGCCTCCTGCGTTCTAGTGCCACCATGAAGGATCGCGACTCTCTCTCTCTGTTGCACTACTCTGGTTCAGGCAAGACGAGCCCTCAGTTCCCCTCTGCAGCCCTCCATCCCAGCTCCCCCGTGCTGGGAAAACCCCAGCCTTTCTGCCTGCAGTCCGGCCCGCACCTCATAGCCTCCATGCAGCTCCAGAAACTCAACAGCCATTATCAGAATCTATCCACCGCAGCCACCACCGGACCCGGCAGAGGGTACGGAGCCACTATGCTGGGCCCGGGACAGATCACCACCCCTGGGGCTTCGCAGGCTCCTGGGATCATTGATTCTGATCCGGTCGATGAGGAAGTTCTGATGTCGCTTGTGGTGGAGCTGGGTTTGGACCGTGCCAATGAGCTTCCAGAGCTATGGCTGGGTCAGAACGAATTTGATTTCATCGCGGACGTGCCTGCTGGCTGCTGACCCATTCAGGCGCTACCAAATATCCCTCAGTCTTTAAAATCAAAGAGTCCAAAAAATGGCAATTAAATGTGCCTATGAAGAGAAAAATGTAACTGTCAGATATGAACTGTCAAGAGCTGTTATTTACAGTTTTGGGGAGCAGACTAATGTTGGTTTGCTCTTATGTGAGCTATAGACATCTGATTGTGGAGGAAGAATTTCAGAAATCAGAGGAATAAACCACAGACCAAAATGGCCATCCTTAAGACTTTTCCCCTTGCCTTTCCAAAGCTCATTCACACCCTAATAAAATCCACATCATGATATGTGGAATGGATTTGAAAGGTTGCCTCGCTGTGAGGTTGGTGGAAGAAGAGATACACATGGTTAGTAGAGAATTTTTTTTTTATGGCTGCCTTTGCTTGCTGGCTGTTGGTTGCTCTGTCTTCCAGCCCGTTTGGACTAACGGTCGGATGGTATTACAAGTGTGTAATGGAAGGGGATTGTGAAATTGGTGCTTTCAGTGGAGCCCCTCCATCATTCAAGAGATTCCCTCGAGAAGCCGTGTCATCGCAAGCTTCGCTGGTCACAGAGGAACTCGACCTGGCCGAACGTTTTCCATGGTTAAATATATTAATGAGACGTGTCTGTTTACCCCACAATTCAGGCTGTGTGGTCTGATAGCCTTATTTTTATGTGTTAGCATTTTTTTCTAGAGATAATTGATTCATGCACTTAAATAAAAAAAGAGTATTGCCTGCTGTCTCTCCCCCCCCCCCCCTCTAAATTTAAATGTACTTATTCAGTTCTGTTCTCTTTTTCTTTTGGGGTCTTGTAGGCTCTATGAATAAAACATGTTACATGTAATTTAGATATGTGCAGGTTTTCTCCAAAGTCCATAAATATGTTAGACATTTTACTTGCTTAAAATGCATTCAATGAATCCATTGAAAGAGGACTTTGTCTGATATGTTCTGCCTTTCTTTTTTTTTTTTGGTCCTGTTTTTGATATTTCTGACTTACTGAAACTTAATCAAAGATTTTTTGTTTAGCACTTTTCTTCCACCCATTTATTTTTCTACATAAGAGAGTTATTACCTATTATATTTAAAAGTGTGTACTTTTTTTTTTTCTTGAATGTGAGAAAATAAAGTTACAAAGCACAAGTCTTTGTCTTTTTCTTTCCAATACAAACACTTCAACTGAATGAGAAACACATCTTATGTTTTTTTTTACCCTTCATGACATAAAGTGAATGAGAGCTGACTTGAAACAAAAAAGGATTTTAATTTAAAAACATACAATTTGAAATTGGTAACAAATAAGCAGATATTATATTGATTATATTAACATATTATATTAACAAAGCTAAACTCAGAAAACCTTTTATTTTATTTTTTTTAATAATTCTATTATTCATAATGTCAGTAAGCAGGTACAGTCCGACCCCGACACTAGACAGCCAACGATTATAAACTGGTTAGTACTGCCATCTAGCGGCCAACTTAATATATACACCATCCCGTCTAGCTGATGTGGAAATATCAAAAAAGATCAGTTAATTTTCAATGCAATGCTAAACCTATGCGTGGAATGCATAAACGTCACTAAGTAAGAAGAGGAAGCAGTTAATTTAATTAGTCTCTAACATGCTACAGGATGGGTTTAGATGTTCACTCAAGTTGACCAGTGACGACTGAGGTAGGATACCTCTGCTAAAAATAACACAGTCCTCTTTTTCCTATTTTAGCAAAGAAAGATAGCATTTATTTATTATTTTTATTTTAAAGTGCACTTTCATCTGAACAACTAACACTGATTTTCCTACTGATGAAGCCTAATATAAAAGTGCTAATAATAATAGGCACATACAAAACATCACGTAATTTATTACATTCACCGCTTATCCCGTCATTCATGCCATCCAGTAGACTAAAAAATAATAATACATTTTAGGTTAAATTAAAATAAATAAATAAATTAATTAATTAATTAATAAAATAAAATAAAAAAAGGCAAGTAATATTGACAAACGTTTAATTTGAACTGTTTTGATAACAGATAGGGGACGAAATAAAGAAACAGCTGTAACATCCTAATAATTTTACATTTTTCATAAGCAGTAAAACTAGTTAAAAATCACCGAGATATTCACTCAATTGTGACGCTGTCATGAAAGACAAACCTGAAGCTATTTTAATAAGCTAAAATAGCAATGTGGCAATACGACAATGCGCGCACCAGGAATGACCCAAAAGCCCCATACATGAAGAAACACGCATTTATAACGTACTTAAAAAAAGGCTCAAGACATTCAGCAAAACCTAGAGCACAAAAGTATTTGAAACGAGGCACGTCTCTCAGTCCTGCTGTTTGAGGTGCGATTACAGACCTCCCCACTTGATGGCAGACGCTCGCGCGGCTGATAGCAGTAGTGTCGATTGTCCCTCGCCGGTGCCGGTAGTTCAGCTTATCTTCCGCTGACAGGAAGTGGATGGTCCTTTTCCGCAGACTCCAACATGGTGAGTGCATTTCATTCGTGATAGCCTCCCAAAATAATCCACAATCATCGACGTTTTAAAAAGCCAAGTCTTCCATTGCTAATCCAAATATTGCGCTTTTACCCCATTAAAGTTGAACAACACACTAATTGTCATGAAATAGAGCAGATGTGATATTTGAAATGGTAACGGAAAATGCTTCGCGGTAAAAGGGACTCGTTGGTGTTTGAAGGTGTGATGTGTTTTTAAACCCGTTTCTTTTGTTCGAATACTTTTTAAATTTATATGGAATGGAATTTCTATGAAGCTGACGTTGTTTAAATACCGCGCTTCGTGTTCTATGTATTTAAATAACAAGTGAACTAAAGGCCTCCTCTGGACGAGCTTGTGTTTTTGGTGCAGAACGTTAGTGCGTGTGTAGACGCTTTGACTGCACTCAAAGAGTTTCTATTATCGAATTGACTTGTTTCTATTCTTATTTAGGCCCGTGGACCGAAGAAGCATCTGAAGCGTGTCGCAGCTCCTAAGCACTGGATGCTGGACAAACTCACTGGAGTTTTCGTAAGTGGAGCTTTCGTAAAGATGCCCTCAGTAACTTTGTTTTTGTTAGAGCACATTTTTGTAAGGAATCATGTTGTTGACCTGTTCAATTCAAAAAAGTGTCATGTGCATTAACTGAGGTATTTCTGCTTAGTAACGTGACATTGTATGGAAGTAAATTGGTTTGGTGTGTTTAGGCTCCTCGTCCCTCCACCGGTCCTCACAAACTGAGGGAGTGCCTGCCCCTCATCATCTTCCTGAGGAACCGTCTCAAGTACGCTCTGACCGGAGATGAGGTCAAGAAGATCTGCATGCAGAGGTTCATTAAGATCGATGGCAAGGTCCGCACTGATATCACCTACCCCACTGGTTTCATGGGTGAGTCGTGCTGCACTTGTTTCTAGTGATGCATTTAAGTGCATTCACTGGACTGGAAGTAATCTACAAACCTACAGATTGATGCAGAATGGAAAAGTTAGCATTATAGTAAAACTACGTTGTTCAAGACTTTTATTTTTATAGTAAAATACCAGTGGTTTTTAATTGCCAGTGTTAAATCTTTTTTGTTTTTTTTGTTTGTTTGTTTTTTTTTGTTGCTAAACTGCATGGGGACTTTATTCAATTTTGAGTTTTCATTACAAATCCAGTGTAATACTGCCAGTCATCTATCCACTAAATGTGGGTAGTTGCACAAAAGTAATGGTGTAACATTACTTTCTTAAATCTGGGAACCTGTGCAGAGATGTTTTGCTGGATTTACTGTGAACTGTTATGCTGAGAAAGTTTGAAGATGAGCTGAATGCATATAAATGAACGCAGTACCATGCCTCACTGTGAAATAAGCAGCACAACAGACTCTACAGTAGTCAACAACGTCTAAAGTGGATCAAAGAAAGTTCATCTCATCTTTGGATGTCTTTCTGTTTTTTAGACAACTTTGGTGAAAGGTTTTGATGCCCTTCAAATGTTGACTACTCTATACTAAACTTCAGATTGCAGCCTTTAGCGATTTGTGTTTGAAAGCCCCATCATGATTTAGCTCAAAATCTAGATAATTTGCTACAGCAACGCTTTCAAACTGTTAAAGACACTGAGGAAAAAGATATTTGGTTAAACTTTCTGTGGTGGGCTGATATGACAGTATAAGCAAGTGGGCATCTTGAGGTCTAAATGTGCTGTTCAAGTCCTCCAGTACAGTAGGTTAGTTTAAGGCAGGCTTTCTAAAGTCTGGTCATCGAGGGTCACTCCTGCAAATTTTAGCTTGGACCCTATTCAAAGACACCTGAACCAGCTAATTAAGTTCTTCAGGATCAGTGTTGCCAATATAGGTACTTTGTCGCAAGTTTTAGCGACTTTCCCATCCCTTATTGAGACTTTTCTTCAAAAGTTTAGGGACAAACCTTATCTAATTGGTCAACTTGCCCGCTGAACTATTCATCTATAAAGATTAGTGAATTGTGATTTCATCTAGTGATGTTTAGCTGCTATCAATTGAAAGCAATTGGCAAAACTGTTCAGGAGTACTAGTAAGCTGCAGGCAGGTGAGTTTGATCAAGATTGGAGCAAAGCTCAAGGACCAAGTTTGGGAACCCCTGCTGTGTTGTAACCTATGAATACCATTTTTTTTTTTTTAAATGTATCTGAAAGTTCTGCTTCAGCGCTCATGTCACTGTAATTATTAGAAATGTAAGGTTAACTGTTCAGCTGCACTCTTAAATATCAGTCACATGGCTGACTTTGTGACGCATTCAATATAATTAGGTGTAGTCGTTCCAAGTCTCTGCACTGGCACTCACAATTGAGTGTGTGAGCTGAATCTTACCAGATGGTTGAACAGCAATCGTCACATTGAGTGACTAATCCCTCAGTGTTGTCATAACACTCTTCTTCTCATAGCATTTCCACTGTGCACCCATACTTGCCTAGTAGGTGCCAACAGGATATTAATCTGCTGTGACTGATTTCCCACCTCAGGTGATCCGGCAGGCTGTTTATCAGGATGTTATAAAACATTAGCTGAGGTGGCAATCTGATGGCCATGTGTTAATAGAATGTGCTGCTGTTCTTTCAGATGTTGTCAGCATTGAAAAGACCGGTGAGAACTTCAGGCTGATCTATGATGTCAAGGGACGCTTTACAGTTCACCGCATCACAAACGAGGAGGCCAAGGTAAGCTTGATATTCCTGTAAAATACATGACAAGTAATGGGTGTATGACAGCATTGCATTTCAAATTGCAGGTGTTTTGAGCTAATCTTTTTCTCCTGCTTTAGTACAAATTGTGCAAGGTGAGGAAAATCCTCATCGGCACAAAGGGAATCCCACATCTGGTGACCCATGACGCCCGCACGATCCGTTACCCTGATCCTATGATCAAGGTCAATGACACCGTCCGCATTGACCTGGACACAGGCAAAATCACAGACTTCATCAAATTTGAGACAGGTTGGTGAGCATATTGTCTTAAACTTTTGTTTAGAGGTGCACGTCACTTATTAACACTTTCTGTGTGTAAATAGGCAACATGTGCATGGTGACCGGAGGTGCTAACTTGGGGCGTATTGGTGTAATCACCAATAGAGAGAAGCATCCTGGCTCATTTGATGTAGTTCATGTTAAAGACAGCTCTGGCAACAGCTTTGCCACCAGGCTCTCAAACATCTTCGTCATCGGCAAGGTGAGTACAGGATTCGAACCATTTTTAAAATGGGCTGTTAGCAAGCAGTGTATGCTCAAACATTCCCTCTTTTGTCACACAGTAACTGACATTTTTTTGATACCAAACAACTTTATTTTAACACGTTCAAAGTTGTAATGCTGTGTCTCTGTCATCAGGGCAACAAGCCATGGGTGTCCCTGCCTCGTGGAAAGGGTATCCGCCTGACCATTGCTGAGGAGAGAGACAAGAGACTGGCTGCCAAACAGAGCAGCAGCTAAGTCAACAGACTAGCAAACACCTTGGTTTCAAATAAAAGGTTATTTACAACTATAGCGAATCTTTTCATTTGTTCAAACGTATGAAGGGGAAAGACTCCACAGACTTTGTTGCAGGTACTCCGGAAAGTTTTTAATATTATAAATATAAATTATTATTTAATTTTTAATTTTTAATCTAGACATGTCTCTCTAAACACACTTGTGGTCTTGCCTACTTGAATGTGTGTGCATGTGACATGTGTGCAGGTCTGTCCCTGGTCTGATAAATGCCAGAGCTAGAAGCACATTAAATCCACAGCGTCACGAATACTGCTTCATAGCGCTATGAGGCTCAGATTCTTAATTGTATACATGTTACACTGGGACATACTGAACAGTCGACAGACATTTAGAATTTTTGAAAATCTAGTTTGTCTCATGTTAGTACATGTGTAGTAGGCGATGGAATAGGCTTTTAGTTTAAGCTAAAGTACATTTTATTGTCCCCAAAGAGAAATGTAACCTTGGCTTAGAGGAGGCCCCTGCATCACACGGCACATTTAAAATGCTTAGTGTAAAAAAAACAAAACTTAAAGACCTTGTGTTGTTGTGAAGTCTTAGTTAGTGGCATTTAATATCTTTATTGAAAATTTTATGAATTACTAAAGTGGCAACAGTAAAACTTTCTAAGTTCAGAATTTTTTTGAATTTTTGTCCATGATCTTAATGTCCCTTACTGCTCTGCAGAAAACTGACGTCGTGGTTGTCTAAACACACACTGACCTAGATATCTTAATATTTCTATATGCACATTTCAGTCCAGGTGTGTCTAGTCCGGTTATTGGAGTTCTACCTTTTTTGCTATAAATAAGTTACTATGTCAATAACGGGATATATCGTTTATGCACACAAACATTTACTCTATCATATATTTATTTACTATTTAGGATTTACTCACACCTGCTATCTTATATACAGGACATATATTAAGACAAGTGCTGTTTTAGCAGGTTCAGGTGTGTTAGGGCTGGAGGAGAATAGATCTCCTAATCTATCTAATCCTAATCTACCTAATCTCTAATTCTAATATTTAGTTTCAATTGCAGTGGGAACATAGATGAGTAAAATCTAGATTTAAAACTTGTTTTTAAGCTGAAGGAGCATAATCTTCGATTAGAGATGAGCTTGCACATGCTCATTAGATTTATCTAAAGTAATTTCAGCTCATATCTTAGCAGTGTATGAATGAGTGGGTGTTTATAAACTAGAGGAAATATTTGTATATACGAATCTTTTGGATTTGGTTCTGTGGTGAGATCGGAGCACACCTGTGTATGTTTTCCTCTTATGCCACATAGCTCAGGCTCGTATCCAGAAGGCCATATGGGTCCTGCTGAGCTTCAGCCTGTTCCTCCTGCAGCCTTTGGCCTGCTGGTCCACAGCAGCACAGCACGGCTCACCTCAACACACATTGCAGGGGCTGTCTGCCAGAACGCAATACAAACTAAAAACACACAGGCTCTGGTGTCCTTGAGTTTAAACATTCTGCTGCATTTGAAAGCATAATCATCCTCAAACCACTCACCCGCCTCCCTGTCCTTATGGACTTCTGCTAGATATTCTGTTATCCATGGAAGTCTGTTTCTGCAACATACGAAAAAACCTCTTTGTCAAGTCATAAGTTAAGAGATAAAGTCACTATTATGGAAATTAAATTAGGACAAAACATTTGGGAGGAGCCTAATTATTCTGTCCTGTCAATCATACGAGCCTATATAAGCAGCTCTTTGCTCTGTCCCAGCGTCAGTTCTTCCAGTACCCCTCCACCTCCCCATCTCCTCATTTACTTCTGTTATTCTCCCTACTGCAAAAGGTTGGTTGAACTTGGCGCTCAAGAAAAATTCACTTGGTTTCACATAATTTTGACCCTTTGTCTCATAATTATGACTTAGTGTGTCCTATTCTTCCATCTCAATTATGACGTTGTCATAACTTTGACTTTTTATGTCATAATTTACCAAAGTGGGATTTTTTTTCACTTCGTGGCAGAAATGGTCTTATCGTCGTCATCACGCATTTAAAGATGCAAATAAAAAGTACAAATGATGACACAAATTGAAATAATGAGATAAAAAGTAAATTATGGCAACATTTCCAGTTTGTAACTTGTTTTCATGACTTACTATCTAATGATTGACATAGAGTATCATATATTTGACATTTCATAATACCTTTTTGGGCTTCCATAGTCAACACACATTTAAAAGATGAAAATAAATCAAACTTCAGGTCAGATTTGAAGCATTTTCTCATTTATCATCCGGTATCTGGTCTGCTATCATAAGTTAATAAGAGTCTGGCTACTGCTATCCCGTGGATCTGATTGCAAAAATATAATATTACGAAAATGAAAAGTGAGCCTTGCCAGGCTACCTCACTCCTTCAAATCCAACTTGGCAGAAACAGTCTATTGCAGGAGACATGAAAAGAAACCAGGAACAGAAGAGTAGAAAATAGTCCTTTCAACGAAGCGAGGGGGAGGAGGTTTGCCGTGAAGAAAAGGTCCACCAGGAGTGGTTCCTGTCATGCACTTGGGCCATGTGGAGTGGGGTGGGGAACCAGGAACAATGAAAACAGTCATATAGTGAAGCAAAACAAGAGCCAGATGTTTCCAATCAATTCCCTGTATGAGATAAGGTTTCATATGAAGCCATGGAGAAACATGCCTGATAAGATTATAAAACATGGAGGACTCTCAGCCTCTTCCTGTCCTCATCATTTTAACTTCACTGTGACTGTATGCTCTCTCTCGCCGTCCAGTGTGGAAAGACTGGATGAACAAAACATCTAGGTGAGCCAAGTTTTGGTTCAGGGTGGGGGAGTGCGCGCACACACACACACACACACTAGACCAGATGTGTATTTGGGGATGGGCAAATGCAAGGTTAGATTATGGGGTTTTATCACTCTTGTTATTCTTAGTCCTTTTGGAATCACTTTTAAAACCTTGTTTTGGTGAGCATGCGCAGAGCAAGGCTATATTCTGAACGCACAGTTGAGTTTTCGTGAAGATTGAGCTCACAGAGTCTTGTTGCACGAGTGGGTGAGGTCTCTCAGGCGCAGTTCATGGGAGTTTGGAGCTGAGATTTGCAGTGATCTAGTGGGAACTGGAGCGCCGCAGAGCTCCTCACAGTGGACACTCAATTACAATGCATAAAATGCCTCCACTGTACGCGCAATTCCGAGCAAGAGTCTCCGCCAACACTCTTCAGCGCTGGCGAAACACGCACTTTTAAAGGGAGTTTACCGTGAAAGAAGAAAAGATGCCCTTCTGCAAGAGGACCACAGTCCCTAAAGATGTGTGCAAGAGCGGCGGCAAGAGTCGCGGTGCGATGTTCACGGATCTGGTGGATGTGTGCGGCTTGACTCTGTGCGCGGTGCTCCGGCAGCTGTCGGATTTATCCCGTCAGTCGGTGAGCATCCTGGAGGAGCTGGAGGGAGAGCTCGCCTCCATCTGCTACCGCTCCGGAGCTCTGGAGAATAAACTTATCAGCCTGCAGAAGCACATCTCAGCGCTGGCCACCAAACCGCCGGCCAAAAGTAGGAACTTTTCCGTACTTTACACGCTCTTGCTAACTTACAGATGTGTGCGGTCGACTTGTTTACTCACTTTGCTAATTGTCAAGTTCAAGGTCTTCTTTACATTCACCGAAAAACAGCGCGCGTATTTTGCAACAACGTCAACAGAAAGTCACTCGACTTTCATACTTGGGCTGCTAAGCGTATTTTGAGAACAAGGACGTCTTTATTAATTGTATAGATATTGTCTCTAAATGTAGCTGTTTATCCTCTCGCTGTAAATATGTAGTGATGGGAGGGATGGTGGTCCTGCTGGAAAGAAGCAACACATGTCTTTTTGTTCAAAACGTGAACCTACTTCTAAAAAGTCACTAAATCAAGTGGTTTCTGCAAATATACTACCATGGTTACAAGTATTGTTCTAGGGGTCCTATGGGGTTTCAAATCTGACTCACGTTGAAAACTACTTAACAGGTCAACAGGTGTGTTATTATTTGGTGCCAAGGAATATGATATGATATTATGATATGGTTTTTTTATTAAAAATATTTATTAATATGAAATATTGATGGAGTCAGCGACACAATTTGACAAATAGAGGCCAAAATAGTAAAGAATGTTGGAACAATTTCTGCCAAAGGTGTCAGGTTTCCTGGTTAATCAATAGCTCACATATTTTATTTCTATATTCTTTTGCTATTAGCTATTAAACATTGTATACAGAGCTGCAGCTTTATGTGCTTTTTATAAATTAACCTCTAGTGGCAAACTTCTCTCTATTGGGACTCATGGCAAACCAGTTTGTTGCAGTGCTGCAGGTGTTCAGGAAAGTGCTATAGTTGTTTTTCTCTTTTTGTTTTTGTTTTTTTTGGCAGAAAATCACAGCTCCATTATATTCTATCATAAAGAACAAGTTTTCATAATGTGTCACCTTCTAAAAAAAAGATAATATTTTTGGGGCAACTTTGATTCTGAATTTTAAACCAAAAGATGTTTCAAATGCATAATGAATTCGACATATAAAAGGCTTACAAAACAGTTCATTTTATTAACCATTTGAATTGCTTTTAGTGTTTAATGCACTTTTATGGCCATTACCATGTTTGTAGCCTACCAACAATAACTGTTGTTACCATGATGCATCTATGCAAGAGAACAGAATCAGCTCTAGTATCTTTTTCTAGATTCATTTGTGACGTGTGTTGTCTGTTTTTATTAATATTACTGCCAGCGTATCTAGGCTGCGTTGGCGAGAGAGAAAGATGGTGTAAAATTGCTTTTGCCACAAATGTATAGTAAACAAAACTATACTGGATGGCCTTGTTTAAACAGAACAAATCAGTGGCACTAGAAGTCATTTGACACCTATTTAAGTATTAGCATAATGACCAACACTTTCACTTCTTAATAAACAGTAAACACATGCATCGTCCGCTCCACAAAGACTGTTTATTACCAGCGCATTCACACTTGGCTTTGTATTTAACTTTCACATTCTAATCTGTTGTTTTTAAATCTTTCCCATTTGCATTTGAGACGCATTTGGCATCTACTCCCCCTGACACCTCCCACACTGCTCTGTGCACTGAAACTAGACAAACCTTGCCAACTTTCACCATCTGAAGATGTGCAGAATATTTCCTCCATCCATTTCCTTTGTCTTATCAGAGAAAGCCTCTCTGTATTGTTTAGCTTAACCCTGAGCGCAGCACGTTTGGCAGAGTGCTGGAGTGCTTCTTTTTCTCCGTCCTTATCAGTTTATACAGTGGCAGACCACAGTCGAAACAAAGCATGGAGATTATCCTCTAAGTTCAGGAGGGGATCATTGGTACTGTGTTTGTTTAATACCGTAATCGTGAAGCATTAGCTGCTTGAACCTCCGCCATGCTTTGACAGGTTGAAGATGAATGATGTGGATCTCTGTAGGCTGCGGATTCTTTGGCTGGGAACTCTTCTCCACTGCGGTGTGGGGACAGAGGTCAGGTCCCTCTGGAGACTGTTTGATGGGGACTGGAGGTGAAGGAGCAGACTGGAGGCTTGTTTTTACAGTGACTGAACCAGGGACAGTTTTGCAACTGCATTAAAACCGACAGTTTATGCAGCTCTTCCTGAGGGTTAGTCAACTCTAGCGAACACTGCTTCATTCCTCAGGCATTCACGTGAAAGTCACAAGACCAAGAGTAGGTACGGTATGTGTGTGTTTAAGCAGAAGAATCAAGTGGGTTATTTAAAGAGTTCTGATCCTTAAACCTTTTCTCTCTCTTTTTAAAGTTAAGTTTTAGGGCTTAATTTGATAGGACATTTGAGGAGAGATTGTGATCGGGAAAGGACGGAAGTCCTGGGACTTAAACTTGCATTGCCTGGAGGATGTGACTTCAGCTCTTTAACCTTTTGTTTTCTACATTGTGGTGTAGCTAGATTTATCTATGGAGATAAAATAATACCTTAAAGATTTGCATGTGAAGAGAAAGTGTTGTGCAAGTGTACATAAGATTGCAAGCGTACATTAAATTTGCGCAAATCGAGATTCAAGCGGGAGGAACTTTTTTTTTCACTTTTTGCAAGAGTAATTCATGTATCGTGAAACTGCAGCTTCATGCTAATGCAAAATAAATATGATCTGTATTCTTCCGATTTCAATTTTTCCGCACTTAGACTTTTGGCACAATTTTTTTCGCCAAAATACGGCCAAATGCATTGCAAGCCTGTAAACAGCCTTTTGCAAGTGAAATGACCTGTTAATGACCTGAGCACCTGTGTCAAGAACTGCAAAATGGATTAATAGCATAAAAACGAATCTGTGTGCATAAAAATAAACTGTTGCAAACTTCCGAAATAACCCGAGATGTACAGTTCCGTCTTTCTTATCCTTTCTTAACTTCTGGCACGATTCTCTCACTCACTTGAGTTTTGCAAGCGCAAGAGGGAAGGCGGGATTACCTTAATCTCTTACCCAATCAAATGAGGTTTCCAGACTGTCGACGTACCCTTATCTGATTGCTTCATTTAACGTGCTCAGGTCATTAACAGGTCATTTCGCTGGCAAAAGGCTGTTTACAGGCTTGCAATGCATTTGGCCGTATTTTGGCGAAAAATTTGTGCCAAAAGTCTAAGCGCAGAAAAATTGAACTCGGAAGAACATATATCATATTTATTTTGCATTAGCATGAAGCTGCAGTTTCACAATACATGAATTACTCTTGCAAAAAAATTAATAGACTGCATCTTGTTTTCCTCACGCTTGAATCTCGATTTGCGCCTTTACAAATCTTTTCTTGCGCTTGCAAATTTAATGTATGCTTGCAATCTTATGTACACTTGCACAACACGTACTCTTCACATGCAAATCTTTATGGCATTGTTTTATTTCCATATTCATCTCTGAGATGCCATATTAGAGATGCATAATTCAATTTCTTTTAATCTATCAGAACTGTAGTAGCTCTTTTTTTGATTTTTACGTTTGGATTACATCTAACTCTTACTTATCTAAAAAAAAAAAAAACTAATACCGAACAACAGGTTAACATGCGTGTAAGGTCATTGTCTTATAATATGCATTTATTTTTACCTTATTTGTTCAACGACTCCCAAACCATTTGCTCAGTTACGTATTTTTCCAAACCCCTCCGGTGATTGGTCGATTTCATTTAAAGCAGTAGTGCGCTTTTAACACTCCACCTAGTGGCAAAGATAGAATATGCTTTTTTTTTTAAACCAACACATTCGTTTAGACACTGCATGAAATTAAGTTTTCAAAAATATATAATTGGAGCACTTTAAGGAAATGAAATTAAATAATTGAAGTGCAGTGAAGTTAAAATTTTAACCATAAAAATAATTATCATGTTATTGGTGTGATTTCATTTATTTATTCATTTTATGTTCATGCATTGCTTTGTATCCCAGCTAGCAAGTTTTTGGTATCTGTAAGCTGATGATATCATTGATGTCCATTAGTGGACAGTTCTTCCCAAACACCACCAATAAGCAAATAGGAAATTCTCACACTTGACATTTAAATGAATAAACTTGATTTATTCTGATCTTTTTGAGTTTGTCTCCTTTCCTGAGAGTTTCGTATATCTGTGAATGGTTATGTGCAAAGTGTCATAAATCCGGTGCAGATTATGGATGTAAATCTTGAAGTGGCTTTCATATTAATTTTTGAAGATTTATATAGAGAATATCCCTCACTTGCCTCACTTTTAGAGGCAAAGTGTGAAGAATGCTCTGAACTGAGCCATGGCTTTTTTTCTGTGGCTTTTATAGTCTGCGAGATTAACTGGAATTTTAATAAGAGTGTGTGAGAGAGCAAGAGAGGATAGATGGAATGACTGAGGCAGAAGATCAGAGAAACGGAGGATGGAAGCAGAAAAGTGAGTGGGCCAGTGTGTTCCAGGACAGAGTGGCAAATATGTATACATCTGAATAGAGAAGAATCTTCAAATTGTCTTATTTTTGGCCTCTTTTACTCCTTCAGCTCTTCTGGTCTGGGCTCCTGAGTTGCCATAGTAATGGTCATATTGGTTTAAATGACTACAAAACCCACACAGACCTTTTTATTGCATCTCAAGTTGGATTATTCTAGATTTGACCTTTTTATCAAAGACAAAACAACAAGCACACATGAATGAATTTGTCTGAAATTAAATGCCAGTTGTGCAACAAGTCCAAGAGCTTCCACCTCCAGAAACTCTATTTCTTTCTACCTTTAATGTGCTTATTTTTTTGGACTAGCGGCTAAGAAGGGTTGACGCATAAATTCTATAACTTTGTGCGTCTGTCTGCCAGATGCCTACAGACGTATCTGGAGAGAAACTCAGCTCCAGAAAGCTCTCTCAAGCCAGAGTTGTGCTGTGCAGACATTTTGTGTGTTTTTATGTTGAACATATGTAAGTCACTGCTCGCCTTTCCTGTCCTGGCGTCCCGTCTCTAGGCAGTTGTGCAACTCTTGGCAAGAAAGGGTTTGGCTCTGTGTCTAGACCCGAAGAGTGTGTGTGTAATACACTACAGCCCATCCAGCTCTTAGTATGACACAATAGTGCTGTAATGTAGCAGAGGTCGACATGCTTTTGGCCCCCAGACACACTGAAACATGACTAAAACAGACACACTTTTGCTTAAAGGAATAGTTCACCCCAAAAGGAAAAGATGTGATGGTTCTAGTATATGTTACAAAATGCATGAGAGTTTATTTTTTCTATTGTTTTGCTTTAAAAAGTACACTTATTTTGATATGCTGACTAACATAATAAAGCACTTTCAGCACTGTAGTGTGTCATTATTACATTTAATGTAAATATATTTTAAATGAACAAAATTGGAACTTCATAATTTTAATTACATCATTACTTCCTAATGGATAGGGAGTTGGACTTGTAAACCAAAGGTTGTTGGTTCGAGTCCCAGGTCCGGCAGGGATTGTGGGTGGGGTTAGTGATTAACCAGTGCTCTCTCCAGTGCTCTCATAACACAACTGAGGTGAGACCCTTGAGCAAGACACCGTTCCCCAAACTGTTCCCCGGGCACCGCAGGACTGGCTGCCCACTGCTCCAGGTGTGTGTGTGAGGGGTTGTTCACTTCTCACTGCTGTGTGTGTGTGTGAACTTGGATGGGTTAAATGCAGAGCACTAATTCCTAGTATGGGCAACCACACCTGGCCATGTCATATCCTTTCCTTTCTGTCTTATGTTCTTAAGTATATTCATATTCATTTCTATTCCTGATTTGATTCAGACTTAAGCTTCTTGTATAGTGCTGTGCGTATACATGTGTATATATAATCTTGTTTTTTAGGAAGTTTTTTGTACCCCAATGCTTTTTCTTGGGAAAACTGAATTCCTAAGTTTGTTTGTTTATAAATGCACTCCATGACAAACCCTAACAGTGCTTAAGACCTACGTATTTTAAGTTAAACTAACTGAATTTGATATACTAATATAAATGTAACTTATAATATATTTTATTTTACTGTAAATAACATACGTAAATGTATTATTAAAAGTATGCTAACGTTTGCCTCTTTTTCGCAAGAGTTTTAGGTATGCTTTTAGTCAAATTCTCCATATTTAAACATTTTTTTTCATTCTTGACATTACTATGTTTTGAAAAGAGGCTGGGAAATGTCAGGCGCGTTCACACACTGTGTGAATATCGTTATGTGTTTACTCTGTCCTCTCCTTTAAGATTCCTATCGAAAGACAGAGCGAGAGAGAGAGGGGAACTACATTTCCTTTGGGCCCTGACAAACATACACGCACACAAACATATCCCACAAACTTAGACCAGCCACTGACGTTTGAAAAGTGTTTGTGTGAAGTTTAGCAGCTGTGTACCGTTTGCATCATACTGTAATGTGTTTCATCATCTTCCTCCTCGTCGTCGCATGATTAAACATAACTATTGTGAACAGCTGTGCAAAAGCAGCTGTTTATGTGAAGGTAGCTGGAGACGCACCAGAAATATCCATACCATCTCAAAAACCATCCACAAGCAGACTGAAACTATTATCCGCTTGTTACCATGGAAACCAGACAACAGGTCTTCTTTTATGAGTGCTGAGCATTAGCTTTGACTGAAGTGACCTCATGTTACCTCAAAGGGGGAATAACTCATGGGTCATGGGACCTGTGATAGATCCATGTAGCAGCTGCCATTACTATGGAGAGATTTCATACTGGGACCTGATTGGAAGAATAAGGCAGGATCTTTCCAAGTAATGCTGCTGTACATGTTGTGCACTTTAAGTCTCAGTCTCTGTGCATGGTCTGAGCACCAGGCAGCCAAAGAAAACAACATTCCTCTGTTTATATTGTATGGACTTCAGTTGACCCACCACTCATAACCATAAAATAATGAGAATGAATAAACATTACGCACCAACTCCAGTTTGTCTGCATCTCCACCCGATGCTGGTACTGTAGTGTTTTATCAGCACACAATTACTTAGCAATAAAAGAATCAATATTTAGCTGGAGAATGGCTCCTTGTCAAGATCAACAAATGGCTCGAGTCTGGCAGTATTGTAATAGGTGAGAAATTATTTCCAGATGTTGGAGAGTAAGTGAAGTGGCTTATAGCAGAGGGAAACAGGCAAGTGCAGAAAAGGCACAAAATCACTGAAAGTTTTAGAATTTGTTTTACACTGATTATTGCTGTACAGTAGGCTGCTGTAAACACCAACGAATTTAATAAAATGCTCAGAGAATGTGAGTTTATTTTTTTTTTGTCTTATTGTAGATTACTGTGGTAATTGGGGTTGGCATTGTGGTAATGGGTGAAGTCTGCGGTTAGGTCAGAAACAAGGTTAGTTAGTAGTTAGTGAAGTAGTTAGTAAAGTTAGTAGATGAAAGTGTTATTATTAGGGGTGGGCATAGATTATTTTTTTAAAATCTAGATTAATCTAGATTAATTTGAAAATTAGATTAGATTAAAATGGCTCATTTGAGATCTGCCGAAGGCATTCAGAATTTGTGTGCTACCTATTATATTTGAGATATCTG
>JAUCMU010000125.1:22803543-22816947 GCA_032275025.1 Enteromius treurensis
ACGTACAGTAGTTTAGAAAACTAGTCCCGTCCGAATAAGGTTACAGTGTAATTCGGCTATACATCCGCGCTAAAGGTAAAGGTCACCATAGCTTGTAGTATAGACTCCAACACAACTTTAAGAATAGATTAACGGAGATATTTTTTTATCGCGCTGCGTTAACGCCGATAACGGCCCACCACTAGTTATTATGTAAGTTAGTTAGAAATCAGGCCCTCCTCCAAAATTGGCTTTCTGTTTCAACTCTAAGAGATCCCAAAGTTTCTAAGAACTTTTTTTGAATAAGTTACCATCTTTGGTGCCTGATTACAATTCCTCCAAAATCATGTTATGGTATGAGGTATGTTACAATAACCATACAAGTAGTTAGCTTATGTACTAGTGTACACGATTAGCCTGATAACAGTTTATCACGGGAAATAATGTATATTGTCCAGTACGCACTATGTAGTATTTTATATATAGAAATATATTAAATTAATGTTTGTGTTAAATGATAGATTATGGAAACATGATTTAGAGAGGATCAGTTTATACAGACCACATCTCCAGTAAACACTGCTAACAACTTAATCATCTAAATGGTATTCCTGCTATATTTAACAATTGGTCTCAAATTCTAGAGTAATTTTTACAAAGCTACAAGAATACAAGAAAACAAAAATAATGACTTCATTCAACAATATATAAATATATATGTGTGTGTGTGTGTGTGTGTCAATATATTGCCATTATGGAGAATATCACAATGCATGGTACTCTTTATAATGGCGAAAGACAATTTGCAGGAGAAGAATTGTTGAATAAATTCATTGTTATTTTTTGTGCAAAAAATTATACTTGTAGCATCATAAAATAATGATTTTAACCTCTGAGCTTAATTTGTGTTTGGAATGACATGAGGATGAGTAATAAATGAAAGAATTTTTATTTTTGGGTGAACTAACCTTTTAAAAGTGGATTTGCAGCATGAACTTTTGGACTAGTGTTAGAACACCTCTAAAGTCAAAAGGGTACAGTGCAAATTAAATTGACCCATAACTATTTAAATTGAACGCACATAATTGTGTGCAAAAACTAGAGTCTTCTTAGTATTGTTTTGGGAGTTATTCCTAATATCTCAACACTGTGCAGTCAGGTGGACCAGTCTGTTCTGGAGGAGAGAGGTGTTAGAGTGCAGTATAAGAACAGACAGTACCAGCGCTGAGGCTCACACTGAGTTTTAATTCTGGTGCCATAATGAGTGCCGTATGTGTGAACGCACCCCTGTGCTGTGCAGCGCTACAGGCCTCTTGCTCCACCCAGTCCACACACACACCTGCCTGTTCGCACTGTGAATACACACAAATATGTGTGAACGTTTCAAAGAATATGTCTTTTAATTATACACTCATCACAGCAGGACAGTATCTGAGCCATCTGATAAATGCATCAGAAATACACTGCATGGCGAGTGCAAACATTGTGTTTAGTGGTTTTTACTCCACTTCTCTAGCCAAATCACCAAACCCACATTCCTCTGGTGGGTCCAGCATGTTTCTTGTAAACGGGATTCCAGCGGCCGCTAATTTCCAGTCTTTGGAGCGCTTCCGACCACAACACAAACACGGGGAACAGAGGCGGATGCCATCACATCACTCAAGGTGTCAAATTCTGCTGTGGATGTAGAGTGAAAGAGAGTAGCTTGCTCTTTACATATCTTTATCCATACACCATCAAGTGTATGAAATTTGAAGTATCTGCCAGAGTAGCAATGAATTAGTTGTGCTCAACCCAGAGAGTAGTTTTTCCCAACATCCAGTGGCTTTTGGATTAACATAGATTTTTGTATTATGTATGTCCAGCAGAAGTGTATGATTCTTACAGGTTTTGTCTATTAACGTAAGCTTCACAAATGAACACATCTTTTATGAAGCCTAAATACTGTTCAAGATATAAAAATGTAAACCTAGGCTATCAACAAATTAAGGTTGATGATAGAGCAACCTTTTTAATTAATTTTGCTCAACTCTCTTTGAGCAACGCTGCTTGGGCACTTTCCCATTGAGAATGGGTAACAAATTTAGATACTTTTCAGTATCTTTCAGAAGGGGCAACTTATATATCTTTTAATTTAATAAAAATACTTGTGGATCTTTATTATTGTAGGGTGGTTGTGTACACACACTCCCAACACACATTTCAGTCCAAACTGCTTGAACAAGTGCATGTACCACCGTATGACCCCTTTAATGTCAACCTTCTCAGACTTTTTCCCCAAAAAACATTCATTTCAATACGTTGGATCAGCAGGAGCACAAATGCAAACTCTTTTCTGTTTTGGGTTCCTGCAGAACATTTATTTCTTATGCTAATGTTTAATTAGTGGGCTGTAACTTTTTCCAGGTGTCTGACTTTGATGAAGATTCATGATTCTTCATGTGCAGTAGATGATATTGATCAGTGATTCCCGACTGGTGGGTTACATAAAAAAATCAGTCACAGGTCTGGTCCGATAGAATCAAACAATGCGGTAATACAATGCAAAGAGGAAATAAGAAAATGCAGTTTACCATAATTAGGATGATAAATCAATAGACAATTGGGATTTAATAGACTTGTATTTTTTGCTGTTGATGTGAAATCGGTCAGTCAAAACAGTCTCACTCCACAGATTTGAATAGTTTGATTTGTCAGTCACTTGGTAGAAGTAGCTGAATTAGGTAGTAGCCAAAATATTGCATGGACAGATTGCATGATATTCTGTCCCTATGAAAAAAAGCAAAAAGCTACCTCACTTTTGGCCCTGTATTGCATCATCAAAGTGAAATCTTCCCTGAAACAAAAGCAGTTGAGAAGCACTAATATAGACGCGGTAGATCCATCAGTATGTGATGTGAGAACAGCAGGTGTTTCATACAGTGTGAATTTGCTGGTTGCTAATTTTCAACAGTGTTGCCCTGTTTGTGTGTGTGTGTAAGCTGTGATTTGAGGCTGACGCCGCAGAATTTGCTGCAGTGAGGATGGAAAGACACAGAACTGATGAGAGAGAGAGCGAGAGGGAGAAAGTGTGAAAGGCAAGCAGCTGCATCCTCTCGTCCTGACTCTCTGTGAACTCCTGTAGGGGTGTGTGTGTGTTTGTTTCTGTGCTCAGAGTACGACTCCATCCACAAGGGAAAATGCACATTCCTGACTTGTCATTTATTCAGCACAGACAACTTTAGGAACAGGATCGGCAGACAGGGTGTCTGTGTTATCGGACTGTACAGTGATGCGCTGGAGGAGGCGGAGGTCTCCGGGACAGGGGAGGCAGGGGGAAGCGAGGGGATCGGAGGCAGCCTTCACCATGCCCTTCTTCAGAGGTAACGGAGCTTTACTTTGCTCATCTATGTGCTGCTCTTTAACACTGTTCGCAGATGGTGTCTGCTCTCTGTAGAGACTGTGCATGGTTTGTAATGTTCGGTATGTTTAAATGTCTTGTATTTTATAGTGCTGTGTACTGATGTGCTGTAGTGTTCACTGGCCACTCATTCATCATGCACTCTATTCCATCACAAACACTGATCACACACTTCCTCAGTGTGCTTACACACACAGTTCAGTCTTCTGCAGAAAGGTTTACTGTTAATTACATGTTACTATCAAAATTTTGTGTTGTGCAATTAGTCACATCCACAAAAAAGTTTTTGTTTACATTACATATTGTATGTGTACAGTCTAATTATTATGTATATATAAATATACAGACATGCATGTATATATTTAAAGGAAATATGTTTATATGTTTATAAATATATTTATATCTAATATAAAATAGAAGAATTTGAATATATAAATGTACAAATATAAACATTTCCAAAATATATACTCTATGTGTGTGTATTTATGTGTACATAATAAATATACTTATACACTAACACAATTATTTTATAATGTTATATTATGTTATTTTGATTTAAAGTATGTTGATTTAATATACCAAAGCAGATAAGTCTGTTTTTTGGACAAAAATCATTATTTATTATGTTATCATGTTTTTTTGCAAATAAACTGTTCATATATTAATTCGATTTAATGATAAAAATAATAATAAAAACATTCTTTATTAAGAATAATTGTATGATTTTATTAAAGAAAGGTATACAATTCTTGGGAGTTTTACACATACTGAAAAAGAATCAGTGATGCAGTATACTTTGAAGCCAGGAAATATTAACACTTATAATTGCACGTGTTTTAAAATGTGAAATGATGATGATTTGCTGGCGTCTTTTTTTGTCACTATGTTAAATCGTGAGGACTGATGTTGGTCTTATGACTGCAGTATCAGTTTACGGTTTATCAAGCAGCCAGGCCTCAGATTTCTGCTCACTGACTCAACATCTGCAATTCTTTTCATACTTGCTTTGTGGACTAAAACAGACAGAAAGCAGCAGAATAAAGCAGAGCATTGAGCTGTTCCCTCTGGGCACGGGGCACAGAGACCTTCAGCTCCAATCATCATATGACACTATCAGATGGGAGCGACATTTACCTCATTGCAGCCAAACCAATTGTTTTGTTTTTCATGTGTGCACTCATTAAAGGACTACAGGTTTCATTCTGGTATTCATCTATGGTGTGTTTACAAGTGAGTATATTTGTTTGTTTCTGTAGTTAAGCCTCAATGGGATGCCTAAGAAAGTGACATAATCAGTTTAGATGTTTGTGTTTTCTTTTTAGATACTAAGAGACGTTTTTGGCTTTCTGGGTGAGATTCTTGCTTTTCATTTGATCCATATTTCATGAAACATGTTTCTCAAAATCTTCTGATTCTGGTCCAGGCAACGGGTCCAGAATGTTGAAGAGCTGAGATGCTTTTTCATTCTTTCAGTTTGTGTTGCTGGATGAGTTTAAAAGAGATCTTTCACGTCTGGTTAGCGCTGTATTGTTTCATTTTTAACTCAAAACAGACGGGTTCATGATTGGTAGGTGAGATGCGAGGAACTTTGGCGATATCCTTGCGATAGCGGTACGATGCACCGCAACAAATTCCCGGGAAACTGCTGCCGCATTCTATTTATGACGTCCTGACACAAATTCCAAATGGTTTTCAATGGTTGCTTTATCGCGTCCAGTGTAGGCAGACAGTGTAGGCCGTTCCGTCTCGCGCAGAGCTGCGTCCACACAGCTTTCAAAGTAAACTCAATCGTGGATTAGTGTGGACGGACGAGGTTGATACATACACAATGCCAATAATTGACTTTCTTCTCACGCATACTCTATTGTACGCGGACAGTCCGTGCTGTCTTAAAAAATTGCCTGTCCACAAGTCCTCCTGATGATGAAAATGACGTAATGCAGATTGCCGAAGTATACTTTGGCCTTTAAGCTGGCACAGCGTTTGCTGTAGGTATTCGTTTGTTTGGGTATTCGGCCCGACACTGTTTTCTGAAGCTTTTTTGAAAAAATAGCTTACCCTGCTTTTAGAGGGATATTTGTATTATTTGTTTTTATTCATTTATACTATTTCAAATTTTTTGTTATTTATTGTTAATTACTTGCCTGTCAGTTTGTGGCTAAATATTTTGTTCATATGTTGTTTATTACTGCGTGTAATTGATTAAAATAGTTTAATTTCAAAAAGCTGTTTCCAAAAAAATGTGGGTGCATTTTATAATGTTTTTGTTGAATAAAAGAAAATTTTTCACATTATATTTTATCATTGAGGATTTATTTTAAAAAGTCTAAAAATGTCGTCTTGTCACGTCACACCCCTAATGATTGGTGGTTTTTACAGAGACCCTTTTTATACATTGATTGGATGTTTTTAATAAAAATGTATTGGACAGGTTTTATTTGAATTTATAGGTTAATACCTTGTGAGTCTGTATGTCTACTGTCATGTGGATTCTGGACCACATAACCACAATTAACTAGAAAGTAAACAGATGTACTGTTCAAATGTCAAAGAATCCTAAAGGAAAGTTTCATGATTTCCAGAAAATTAGCTCATTAGAAGGATTTCCAAAGTATCATGAAGACTAGAGTAATGACTGCTGAAAAGTCAGCTTTGCCATAGGAATACATTAGGTTTTAAACTGTATTACAAAAGAAATAAGATTTTATGGACACACTTTATTTTAAGGTCCAATTCTTGCTATTAACAAAACATTAAAAGTAAAATTTGCCTCAATCAACTCCTAGTTTGTTTCTTGTTGATAGCAAGGTAGATGTTAAGTTTAGGTATTGGGGATGTAGAATATGCTCATGCAGAATATGTGCTTCATAAGTACTAATAAACAGCCAATATGTAATTAATAGGAATGCTAATAAGCAACTAATTAATAATTGGTACCTACAAAATATTACAATATTGCTGATTTGACATAAAAAACATAAAAAAAAAATATATATATAAATATTCCTGACAACAAACTTCTAAACAGTACTTGTGTGTCAATACAGCTCACATTTAAATATGAATTTAAAGTCAACAGATTTTGCAGGGAAAGTAGGTTATGTAGTCTGGGACCATTTCTTTACTCAGTTAAAGTCTTTATAAACACTGAGGTCTGGCCAGATCTGTGGTAATGCTTTGAAAGGGTTTTACAGAGAATAACAGTGTTTTCAATCTCTAAATGTTTCTGGTAGTATTTAAATTAGGGAAATAACAAGGGATGGTTTGGCATTAGATTAAGTATGTGGTCCAGGAATTGCGGTTGTTCGACTTCTTAAATTCCTCCTGCTGTGCTGAGGTAACATATAAGTTGCATTTGTCTTTTTTTGCCCTCCTGACTAATGCCATTAGCTCATATTTGGCAGATGCGACTCAGCGCTAACCCCAGCGTTTGTTTTTGTCGTCGTTGTTATTTATTTTTAGAGGAAACCGCTGAGAATGTCCTGCCTCCTTAGTGCCATGCTACAACATTCACGGGCATGCTGGGATAGCTAAATCCCCAGGCCTGCTGATAAGTCTCAATAGTTTGTGCCCAGTGTGGCTCTTACTGTAGATTTGTGGATTCTGTTCAGTGATTAATATTTAGATAAGAAACACATCCTAACAGGAAGGCAGATCTGAAAACACGTCTACAGAGAGTCTGAATCATCTGCTCTTGGTTGAGGTTTGGTCCGCTAATCATCTCCATGGAAACAGGCAGAATGACTTTGAGAAAGTCAGCAGGATGGGAGCCTGATGTGAAATCACCTGGTGTGAAAAAGTTTTAGCAACCATGTCGTCTAATTACCTTAACGACCGTCTGATGCTCAACACTCATGCTTGTAATTACATCATCTTGCATTTTAAAGCACTTTAATAACCGCCCCCCTTCATTTCTCCTCCGTTTTTATATATGTCATCCCCTCAGTTTTGTTTGCATTGGTTTAACATTTCTCAATGAGTTAAGAAATGTTTTAGGCTACTTTATTCCAGAGGTAAGGCCTCTATAACATCCACTTGAGTTTCTGAAATCTGGGGGATGGGAGGGAAGGTATAGACCAGCGAGATTCAAGAAATGGTGCTGACGGCCCGGCCCCGCTTTCCGAGCAGGAAATGAACATGTGTGGATTGTGTAAATGCGAGCGTGCGTACGTGTGTCTTTTTGCATGTGTGTTTTTAAGACTCCAAGGCGCAAGAGGTGCATGGGCGTCCCCCGGCGGCTCGTAATGCTCAGCAGATGTTTTCCACTTCCCATGTTCGTATTAATCCAGTCATGTGGACAACAAAGAAGCAACGCTTTCCAATACAGCACTCTCTTTTCCAGCACAAAACAACCCATTGCTCCATAGCTCTGATAGTTATCTCAGCTAGGCGGCCATTCCAGAGCAATATTTCTCTCACACCCTCTTTCTTCCCTTTTCGTGATTGTTCCTTTTTCTTAAATACAAGCCTGTTCCAGCTATCGTATTGTAGTTCAGCCCTTTAGATCCTCACTATCTGTATGGTCTGCAATGAATTACGGGTATTTCTTCTTTATAACAAGTCAGTCAGGTTTCTTCGCTGTTTGTTTTGTTTACATTCTCCAAGAGGCTTGAGGAAGAGGGCATCGAATGGCTTTTTCCGCTAAACCCTTTTCATTAAATACTATTCAAAGAACCGTTTTGTTTATTTTGAGAGATTTTCAGGGTTACAAGGAGAGAGCTGAAAAGTTCACGCTCTAGGGGATTTGGATAAGTGTCTTTGTCTTAACACCGTTCATTCTTTAAAACGTTTTCGTCTTTGTGAGGGAATGAAATCATAACCTGTGTTTTTTGCCTCACTACATGCCTTTCATTCTGCTCGTCCTTTGAGTCTGAATCTTCGTGTTGGCTGCTAGTCCTGGCACACGCAGACTCATCTTGGATGCTGCAGGCCCACATTAGGAGCTTTTCCCTGACCACACACACCTCCCAGTGGTGCAGTGAGGCCACGGCCCTATTCTCTTTTGCTGGTTAACCCAACTCCCCTTCTTATACTGTGGAAAGTATCTTTTCACGGCTTCAGGCGAAAACAATGGCATCACTCAGTGAGTCAGTGTATATTGTTAAAGCACTGTGAAGTGTTTATTTACCGTTCTTTTCAGGTGATGCATGATTAAAAATTACATCATGATTGTAACACACACAAACATTATATACACGCATAAAGTTGGAGGTTGGTTTTGTCTCTTATACTCATCAAGGCTGCATATTTTTACTTAAATTAAATGAATGACTACTACCCTGGCCACTTTATAAAAGATGGTTGTTAGAGCTCATGTTAGACTACATCAGGAAGGCACAATTACTTTTTTAAAGTTACCCAAGCTCTGAGTGTGAAATGAGTGTTGTGTGTATTTGTGTCACTCTTGCATGTGTGCAATGTCACTGTCTCAATTATATCCTTATTGTGGAATTTCTGACTCAGTCACACACACACACACACACACCAATGAGTGTCAGATTTAATGGTGGTGACAGAGGGTTATTTGAGTGGGTGTATTGGAAGGGAAGGCCTTTGTCAGTATGCCCTCTGGCCGGTTTGAGGGAGACACACACAATAAGGTCTTTAGAGCATCACTCAGCATGCGCTCCATTAGCTGTAGGTCTGAGTGAAGTGTTTAGTATCATAACATAATCAGTATGGATTGTGTGTGTGTATATAGCCCCATGAGGAACTGTACGTATGTGTTGTTGCTCAGTAATTTAACTGTTAGAATGAGTGTGTCACACCACAGCAAACAATGGACTGACTGGTTTGGATCAATACTAGAGAACCACCAGTGGAATGTAACCTATCATCTTAAATTCCTGAGAATCCGTCTCAAAAAAGTGTGCTCCGGAGATCTTGATCTGGACTGGTTTCCATAACACACAAACCACTGTGTTCACACAACAACATATTTTCTTTGTTCCTTATTTTATGGTATAATCTAGTCATTGACTAATACATGTACTGTGCACATTTTATCTCCCCACTTATGATCCAAAAGTGAGACTGTCCTCTGACTGAATTTGTCCTTTTAATTATAATATTATGGGTTCCAGGGGTCTGAGATATATAGGCATCCACAAAAATGTTCAAAGAGAGAAATTAAGTGTTTCCTTTGATTAAAATAAGTAACTGAAATAATTACAGTTGCAATTTAAATAATTAAACTGAAGAATTCCAGAAGTCTTTTGGGGGTTTTAGTTGTTTTAGATTATTTAAACGCATATTTTGTCTTATTTCAAAATGTGCGACTCTATATGGGACCCCCACCCTCTGGTTGAGAACGACTGACCTAGAAACAGTTTGACCCAGTCCTGCTTAAATACTGAATAATTTCACTCACATGCCTCTGTGTTCAAAATGTGTCTCAAATGTACCAGTGTTTGAATTCTTGCAAAGAGCTGACTAAAATTGCTTAGCTCTGTCTGCCCTTGAGCAGGTCATAATCACTAAAATCAATGTTTCTGAGACCAGATATTTCAGATTTAAAAAAAAATCTGAATAGCACAGAGGTATTAATCAGATTTTGAGTGGGTTTGCTCCTCTGGGTGTGGTGGGCCAAAAAAATTGGGAGGTTGGGAGACGGATATTGGAGGAGGGAGAGTGTCTGACAGACTTAATTGAGTTTATAGGCAGTTGAGAATGGAGATAGTGGCATCTTTATATACCGGAGAACAGATCAGCCCAGTGCTTAACTGAAAGACGGGCCAGCTGGGAGCCTATGCACAGCTCAGTCAAAGAATCACACCACCTCAGTGTGTGTGTGTGTGTGTGTGTGTGTGTGGGTATGTGTAGGCCTAACTCCTCCTCCTGCTCTCTGTAATTCAGTGTGTGTGTGTGTGTGTGCGCAGGCCTCAGTTTCTATATGTGTTTGACATACTGTTGGACTGTTTGTTTAGCTGCGTCTTTTGAGCCTTGTGAAAAGGTTAGTATATTTGCTTGTAAAATTGATATATGTGTATACATTTGCATATGTGTGTGTGTATTCCTTCACTTTCTTCTCTGCGGTATATGGACTCATGCCGCGGTGCGGCTCTGACCTGCTACGATGTGCTGACGCAAATATGCACACATGGGTGTTCTATTAAGATTAAGTGATGTTCGTCCAAGAGTCATTGATTTTGAGACTGACTCAGATTTGTTGATTTTGAGTCAGAAATGGTTTTTGGTTGAGGTGTTGCATAAGTGATGGAGAAATCACTGATGATCTGTCTTTGGTTTTTTGCTTCTTCAGTGCGGTTTACTATGTCTGTCAGTCTGTATGGGTGGGATAAGCAAACACGTCTAGAGGCAAAGGATAATGGGCACGTAAACAGCAGGTGTGTGTACTTGTGTCTAAAGGATAAACACTTTTGAAACCCATGATAAATGCATGTTTTTAAATGACCTACTCTGTTGTAATCCTCCATATACTACCCTTTTGCCTCCCATCCTTTTTGTGTGACCCCTTCAATGGCTGTTTGTCATATTACTCTCTGTAAAGCCCTTCAAATTCACTGATAGTGTTGTGTGTTATTGACTGCTAAGCTTTATGGAGAAAAGAAAGTTCAGTTTGAATCAGTGACAGTGACCAAGTCTTGTGATATGAACAACATCATTCATTCGAGAAATGTAGATCGGAACTGAGTAGAACAATGTTGTTTCCCTGGTTGGATGTACTATTTGTCACAAAAATGTAATCTTCGCTTCCTCCTTCTTTGTTGAAATATTTGCTGTAGTCCAAGTCATTCAGTACACACATACAAATTCTGTTCTATTTTAGAGAACATTTTGCATAGAAAATGTCGAGGAAAATAGATGATATTCAAATATATAGGCTACACAAGAATTTACATCATGAGGAACAAATTTAATGCAATTAATTGTTATAAGCATAAACTGTATCTGTTCTTAAGAAAAGACTCTTTAAATGTATATTTTTTATTTGCGAAGGCGGCAGTATATGCAGTTCCGGTCACATCCACTAGAGGGAAGAACAACACTATTCATCACTGCTTTGAACTGCGTGATCTTCCCGTATCTGCCCTGCTCATGTCCTCTTAATTTTGTTATGGTCTTTATTTTGAATCTCAGCACAATTAAGCACCTGGCGTAATAGATGGATGGTTCACCCTCCTACATTGGTAAAAAGCTCTTATGTACAAAGAGATTGGGGAACAGCAGACTCAGTGGCCCCAGGCCTTGGAGAGAAGCCTTTTTTTTTACAGAGAGAGATTATGTTGTCTACACTGCTGTTTACAGTATGAAGATGAAGACGGAGAGGGAGAAAGAGGCAGGTAGCATTTGCCTTAGTAGGATATAGGTTGAAGCAGATTGAGTATCTGCTTCCTTTTAAGGGATTATAAACCGCAGTGTGGGGTTTTGTGCATGAAATTGTAATGCAAAGTGTATTTGAATACTATTTAATAGTTTTGCCAGGGGTATGCGGAAGGCTGACGTCATGCATGATCACATGCACATGATTACGTATATGCACGAATGAAAAAACGTGTCTGCAAGCATGCATTCACGTTTTGATACCAATAACGTTACAGGAAATGAGAGAGATTATGCTGCTTTTGTACCTTCTTCTATTTCCTCTATTATGACTCTTGGGATCTGAAAAGATAAGACGCAGTTCTACATCAAATGCTGTCCAAGATGCAGCTCCGCCTCCAACTCTTCATATTAACTGTTGTGCTATTTGTAAGGTCTGTGCAAACCAGTGGTGTGCAGTAGTGTGCTGAAATGAGGTGGCAATGTCACCGTTTAAAAAAAAAAAGTAAATTCATAATCCAGTTACAGCTGACATATTTTCAGGTTAAAATAATTAACATTACGTACACATCAAGAAAACAGGGTCAACCACAATCAATAAAATTCTTGATTTTTTTTCAATGTAATCAAGTTATTGTTCTGTTTAATAATTATGGTTTATTAGAATTAAGTAGTTTTTAAGCTTTTTTTTTTATATTCCAAAATAATAACTTTAAGAATGCTGTAACAAGTTTCACATTTCATGAAATATATATGTGTGTGTGTGTGTGTATATGTACATATGTCGTTAACTGATATTCAGCTTCTTTTGAATGGTGAAATTAAGTAATTATGTACATTGGTTAATTATGTACCCTCACAGATTATGTTTTCAAGTCATTTAAAGTTTCAGTGTGACATAAATTGGTAATATATAAGTGGGTGCGTTGTTTACGTATGTATAATTAATTTTTCCTTCAACCATTATTTATTAATTCAGATCAATTTGCAGATGACATTTACTCATTCATTCTCAATTACCCCCTACTAAACCTACAACTCAATGGGCACAGGGGAGGCAAGAGAGATGCTGCTTCCTGCTGTAACTTTAACTGCTGGTGTTGCTGTGGGACAGTCTCACTTTGGAAAAATCAAGTGATTTATAGTTTAATTTCATGTTTTGTGATAATTACATTGTTTTATTTTTATGCTGTGGAGGATGCACTGGAGAAAACCCTCCCGATGCAAACTCCTTTGGACATCTGTGATTCAGAAGTAGTGAGGCAAACTGCTGAGCAAATCAAGATTATCCCACTTTAAACAATACATTTTGGGATTTCAATGACTCTTTCAGCAGATTCTGTTGACTGAAATAACTTGATCTCATCATCACTTTTTGAATGGAGCATAGCTGTATCATTTGCTGCTAATAATATCCATCTATCCTGTGTATGGAGGTCCATGATAGTTGGCATATTAAAGCTGAAAAAGTTAGTTACCAGGCATGTTAATTTTGGTTATTTCTCATTACCGACAACCGATGCTCGTACACCGATTATTAACCGGTAACCAACAACATCCATTAGAAAGGATAAGCGCCTGTGACCCTGTTAACCGACAGCATATTATAAATTGGGGCCGAGAGTGGAGCATTTGAATCGCGCTCAGAACAAACAACTGACGAGCTCTAATAAAACTTTCAGATGACACGCAGCTAATTTCTCCATCACTATAAGTTACCCAAAACACACATAAAAACACGT
>JAUCMU010000125.1:22817047-22827233 GCA_032275025.1 Enteromius treurensis
AGAACGCGGTTGTCACTCCCTGTATTAGGACTCAACAACTGTGTTCTGCTGCTGTGTGAATGTGGCCAATAAAATGCACATTTTTTTAATTTGAAACATTTTTATATAATCTATGAGTGGTGTATTTTGCAGCAAACCTTTTAAAATAATTAGGTAAAATACTGAAATAAATAAATAAAATTACTTTTTAAACCGTTTAACTGATTGAATGTATTAATCGGTCAAAATTCATATCGGTCGGTTAACGGTTAAACGGTTAAAATGAACCTCCCTATTAGTAACTCAATAATAGTGACAACCTTTAAACAAGTCACATCATTACACCAGAAAGTGGCCACAAGTGACTTGAATCATGGACACAAGAAACTTATTGAATCCTTCATTCAGACAATTCATTCTAAAACAGTCATTCAGGAACAGCTGTCTTTAACAGTGATTCACTGAATCATTTTCTAAACTTCTTATTTAAAATAATTTTAAATGGTAAAGGAAGAAAAGATGAAGTAACTAGAAATGCTTTGTCTAAAATGTAAGTTAGTAAATATAAAAGTTTTGTTTTATATTTAAAATTGCAAAACATTGCTCACACTTGTGCTGTCTTTTGCTGTTGTGATTACCTGCTGAATTGCTTCAAGTAGACAAAGGGACTGTTGTTTGTCTCGTTGCTAAAAGGTATAGTTCACCATAGACAGCAAGGGAACTACCATGATTAAGACACGGAAAAGTACCAAGATGATCGACACAATAGTCCATGTGATATCAGTGTTTCAACTGCTATTGTGAATATTGTGCAATCTGAAAGTCTTAAGTTGTGTTCTAAAGAGGGACAAAAGTCTTGGGTTTGAAACTACACAAGGGTGATGATGACAGAATTATTATTTTTGGGTGAACTATCCCACCAGGCACTGGACGTCCATATAACGTCAGATTAACGTTGGACATGACGTCGGGCAGATGTTGCATTTTGGTTAAAAATGAAAATCGCGTTGACGTCAATTTGACATTGACTTAACGTTGTATTTTAATTACACAACCTAAAAACAACAAAATATCAACATCAGGTGACGTCGATATTGGACGTCAATTTAAAATTGACATTAGATGTTGAATTTGCGTTGAATTTTGGTCATCTGATGTCGCAACCAAAATTTTACCAAATATCAACATCTTATGACGTTGTGTGCCTGCTGGGATCAATTTAATGCCTGTGTGGACTGAAAGTTGTCACTAAATTTATTGTTTTTTGTGATATATTTCTGAGTGATATTGAAAGAAAAAATGGATTTTAGCACAACTCTGTCTTTAGCTCATAGCAGACTGATGGATAGAGGAAGTGGTTAAAGATGTTCTGTCGAAGTCATCAAACTGATGTCATCAGAGTAGAAAATGTTCAGATATTGACTGAAGATTGCAAAGACAAACACATTACAAGACTAGGAAGGCATGCCAGCAATTTTATTTAAAATAAAGCTTAAGCTATATATATGTAGCATTTTATTTAGACTGCCCGACAAAATGTGTGGTCACAGAAGAAAGTCACAGGATCATCTGAATTTAGAGGAAGGGGTGTAAAAGTGAAGGAGGTGTAAAGCGATCATATGAGAAAAAGAAGTTCTATCTTTAAGCTCTAGAGCAGTTCTAATCCTCTCAGATGGCTAAGTTGAGGGCATTCTTTCTTTGAGTTTATTCATCCCTCTCTTCTCTCCTCTCGTGTTACTCTGTTTCTTCCTGGCCATTGAGAAACTGAGAGGCTGATTGAAGGGCCAGGTGCCGGGGCTGTAGGGAAGTTGCACGGTATAAAGTCACCCTGATTGCTTCTCTACCCACTGTGCCCACCCAGGACGCTAGTGGCAGCGTTCACAAAGCTGCTGTAATCAGATCAGATGTGCTGCTTTCAGACTGATATTTTAGTCACAAACACATTCAGAATCAGTGCACTGGTCTTGAACTAATTCCCAGCCTTACGTTCTCCTTTCAAATGTGTTTTCTCTTTCTTCCCTCCTTTTCCCACTCCTCCTTCCTGAGCCATACCATTCACTCAGAGGTCATCGTTTTCTGCCACTTTATGCTGTGTTTGTGTTTTGCCTCCAGATGGTGCATGCGTGTTTTTGTGGCTAAGGTTTAAGCACGTGCGAAACTGAGGTCTTCAGAGTTTTGGCAATTCTGCGCTCGCATCTATAAAATGCTCTTTCTCATCTATCATCCGTCCATCTGTGCAGTGCGTGCATCTGCTTCTGATTAAAATACATAGTGCTTTTTCTGATCTGTTTGAGTTTCTATGGTTTCTATGGTCTTCCTCTCGTGACACCCCCACTATTCAAACAATATTATTTTAAGACTTAAAGCTACAAAACTGCAGCCTCCTCCATGTTGGGAATGCGAATGACTGTAGATGTGTGGAGTGAATGATTTATTTACTGCAAACAAATCTTCCAGTAGCTCAGTTTCTTCGCAAAGTCTGGTCCTCCATATTCTTTCTTTCTTTTCTTCAATAACATCTATGTGGTGAGGAGCTTTGGAGGCCTCAACCCCCTCTCCACTAATCTCTCCACAATATTGTTAGGAAATGGCTCCAGAGTGAAAAAGGTGGGAGCAAAACCAGGATAGGAGGGATATAGAAGGCGTTCCCTCCTCCAAGGCCTGGTTCATGGGGTTTTCACAAAGTTTGTCATGAGTTAAATAAGAAGGGGGGGCTCTCTCTCCTGTTTCTTCTTTCATTTTTCTCTTCACTCCACCCTCTCTCCCTCCTCTCTCTAAGCCCCCTAAACGTGACCACGTTCATCTGCACCCCTCACCCTCTGTTGCAGTAGAGCAGAACAGCACAAGCTAGTGCCTTTCTCTATTTTCCTTTAAATTTGTCCTGTAGGAATTGGTAAGCTGGCTCCTTGTCTATGATCCAGGTGAGCGTCAAACAGGTAAACTTTGTTTCGTATTTGCTTCTGAGCCAAACTTGCTCGTCAAAATGAGATAAAACAGTCTAAAAGTTTGGCTTTTGAGTGACTTTTTTTGTTTTGTTGGCTTGCCAATGCATCTTTCGGAAGCTGTGTGGTGAGTCCTTGCAATTACTTCCACAGGTTGGCAAATCCGATTCAGATGAAGTCTGTGGGATTTGCACTGTTTTTTAAGATTATTGATGAGGCCACGGCAGTGAGAGAGAAGCATAGATTCTTACAGTCATGTTTTTATGACTAATGACTGGCTAGCGATAGAAAACTTCGAGCATCTAGGCCTTTGGAGAGGCTTGCGTATGGAGCTGATGATTGACAGCCAGCGTATTGTAAGAGCCAGGGGGAAGAGAGATGTCGTGAGAGATCTCACAAGCTGTTGGAGTAATGAAACCTGCTGTGCTATCAGAGTTTCTCCTCCCTTTACACTTTCTGTTTCCCGTGTAGGAATGAAGTAATGATTTTTGAGCAACTCTGCAGGTTTGGCAGAAGGTGCTGAAACTAAAGATGCTGACATAGCTTTTGCAGTGATTGAGGGAGCAGAATATGTTATGGTCGAAAGACAACCGTGAAGAAGAGCCAAACTTATTGAAACCGTGTCTTATCCTAATATACAGTTTTGTCTCATGGGGAAAATCCAATCATTCTCCTTGTTTTCATTAGCATCGTTCTGCTGGAGTTGTAGCCATTGAAAATCTGCATACAGATGTTCCCTAAAGGATTTTACTCTGTAACTGCATTTCACTCACCGTTAGTGTCAATGTCAGTCAAGCATTTATATGAAGATTAACAATATTGCTGTTGTCACATTTAATCGTGGTAACTGCTGTTTGATGTGCTGCACAGGGTCACATTGTGAGGCCCCCCCCCGCAGGTTCAGTTTCTTGTTATAACTTGTTTAATACCTAAGTATTGGACTTAAGGACAATTAATGTTTCCTCAACTATATCTTAAAGGCATACCCTCCCCCAAACCCCCACCAAATTAAAACATAGATGCTTTAAAAAGTTCCTAAAGCTGTAGTAAATGTAATCTAAATGAATCAAGCAGCATTTGTGTTTTGGAGATCAACAAGTCTTTAAACACACTATTGCTAGTTTAAAAGGTTCTTCTGGTCTATGGTATTGTAAAGCAGCTTTATTTTTAAGTGTGTAGGCTTGAGTTTGAGGCAGGTCTACATGTTTTCAAATGATAGAAGGAATCTATAATTTCTTTAAGCAATACTTATTTTGGCAAATGCATTTCGTACTGCTAGTGGCACAAAACAATTATTGTTGATATATTTAAAGTTTTGAAAGCGTTTTGGCATTGCAGTTCGCAGCCATTTCACGCTTAAGAAAGCTCAAGCCTCAAGCCTGTAAATAATTACAGTAAATATTTATAGATTTAATGAGTGTAAATGAGCTTTATTTTTTGCGGAGGCAATACTAAACATACACAACGATGCTATGACTTGCAGAAATGAAGAAGAGAGCATTCCTGCTAAATCAGCTACATGCTGAAACACACACACACCTGCTCAAACCCAGACGACGTAAGCCTGCAGGCCGACTGACAGACTGTTCTATGAGACTTTTTTTAATGTGTGAAGATGCAGTATTTGGTTTCTTTCAGTTGTAGAACAGTGTGTCTTTTGTGAACGGTTTGATTCTTTCAAACTCTTGTTTGTAACAATGTATGTGTGTGTGCCTCTGTGGCTCAGACATACAGAGAGTGAGAGTGTATCAGTGAGGGTGCATGTCATTCTCTCAGTATACAGATTACACTTACACAAGGGTATGGTTGAGAAAGCAAAGATGTTTATCAGCACTCTGTCACCAACAGGCTTATGTAATAGAGTATGTGAGCGTGTGAGTTGAGGGGACAGATCCAGGGTTCCTCTTACCTAACTAAATGACTGGGGCACCCCAGTGATTGTGCCAGGAGCTTCTATTAGCACACAGATCTTCATGTATGAGCTCCATTCAGATTGGCGAGGAGGATTGCTTCTGGTGGATGAAACATCTGAACATCTTAATCTTTTCAGACTGGTGTCTGGGAAGACTGGGTGGGTGAAAATGAATGAAGTAAAAGAAATAACAGCAACAGTGTTCTGGTAGCTCAAAAATCTGGACATGGGCTTGATTTCCGTGTAAGAACTGATTCGGATAAAATCATCTACAAATGTCAAATTTGTTATCTAAAGACTGGTCAGAATTCATGAGGTTATTCACAATTATATTATTTTGTTAATAGCCATAAGTTTTACATTTAGTGGTTATTTCATACTTGATATAGAGAACAGAAAAAGAGTCTTATCATGCTCACCAAGGCTGCATTTATTTGATCAAAAATCCAGTAAAAACAGTAGCATTGTCAAATATTGTTATATAAAATTATAATTATATAATGATTTATAGTTATAATGATTTATAAGTTGTGGAATATTATTTATAATTTAAAAGTATTTTTTTCTATATATTAAATATTATATTATATAAAATGTATTTTATTCCTGTAATGGCAAGGCTGAATATAAAAACAGTTACTGCTGAATATTTTTGTGGAAACTGTGATATACGATAGCCTACAGCATTTATTTGAGATGTTTTAACATTGTAAATATCTTTTTGTGTTACCTTTGATAAATGTAATACTTTCTTGCTAAATACACTAGTAATTTCTGTAACACTTTACTAAAAGCCTTTGTGTATAATGAACTATAAACTGTTATTAAAGGGTATTAGACATTATAATTAATCATAAAAAGGATTGATATATCATTATATCTATATCTGTGTATAGATATACATAATCACAAAAAAGGTGTCGAGAGTGTGTATGCATTGTTATCTGAATGCATGCATATGTGTAACTCAGTGCAGCTTAAACCACAGGACAAACCACATTAGCAAAAGAATTATAAACTACTCCAAACAGTACCAACATGTCAAAAATAAGGCCGTTGTCTCGGTCAGTGTCATGAACTTCTTGAGGTATGGCCACGGTGACTCCCCCCTCGAGATTCCTCTCCGTCCTCTGCCATCTTTCCAAAAAGTGTTTGCCCAAGCATGTCACGCGTCCGGTGCAAAAGGTGGCGCTAACACCAAAAAGCTCATTGCCAACCGCAGTACGAAGTCACTGACATTATTGCAGCTGCATTGGCCTGTGTATGGTGGTGGCGTCATAGACTGATCTAGGATCAGTGATCCGTAGCATTTGTATTTCTGATTTGTGCTTAAGCGTCAGAAATGCTTGGAAAAATGTAACGTTAGTTTGTCTGGACGCTAGAGCACTACTTGATCAATAAAAGAGCTTCGCTACTGAAAAGCTATTTGATTCGGAAAACAGCAACGCTACCAACACACTACTGAAAAATGTAGTTAAACTAGTGACGCTACTGCCCATCACTGTTAATACACCTGATTTAATACAAACCTCCATCCATTGAACAGAGTCTGCCAGATAAGACAGACATGTGCAGTGGACCAGGATTGAGAATGGACTGGACTGGATAATGGACTGCATGCTGGTCTTATTGTGCAGGATTCATCAGTGCATGTTATTCAAAAGAAGAAAAAAAAAAAAACCTCCAGCGAAGACAGTCCTTTACATTATCCAGGCAAGGATGCCACACCCCCTTTCCATGACACTTTATTTTCCTTTCTTAAATAAATTATGTTCATTTTTTATTTAAAACAAACTGACTTTGCACCCACCGCGTCTGTCCTCAATCACAACGACACACTTGGCTTCCCATCGTTGAACCCCTGAGAAAAACAACTAGTTTGCTCTCAGTGGATTTTCCCAGCAATTAGTATGTTATCACTAAGGGAAAACGCGCCTGCCGTGAAGTTTAAAACAATTTACGACTTCAAGATTTATTTCTTATTTTAATTTTGAGTTTAGGGAGTATTCAGTCAAACACTGCCTTAATAAATCCAATGGGAATGTTTGAGTGTATGAATGTGTTCACACGAATGTGTTGTATATATTTGCTGGCAGGTTCTGTGGGTTATCCGGAACCTTGCCTTAATATCGCTTACAGGAAGTAAAGTCTAGGATATATTTTTTTATATCTCTGCATGAGATTTCCTGTTGCGTCAGGCCTCCGTGGAAGTAAACTGAGCCCTAGGGCTAAAACACAGCAATTCACGTCTCAATTAAAACGAGCAAAGTCTTGCAAATAAACACGTGTTCCCAACAAAGAGGTTAAACATGAACATGTTTGCCCTTCTGTTTTGGACCCACAAAACAAAAGCAGCATGAATGCAGAATGTCACTGATATTTTGCCCGAGCACAGGGCTCGAAACGTGCCAGTGTGGAAGTGCCATGGGGAGCTCTGACTTTGCATCAACAAAATCTTCCCCAACATGGGTGAGGGGGGTGAGAGGGCTGATGGGAAGGCTTATCTGGCCTCTTACTGAGCGCACAGACGTTTCAACATCGCATGACTGGGGAATGAAGAGGATGTAAAGAAAAGCCAGACGATAGTTCTCAGCCTTTTGTGTGCGAAACAGCTTCTGGAAGGAAAAGCTTGGAAGGATTGCACAATCATGCACACAGCAATCAATCCAGCCATAGATGGCTTCTATTGAGATGGTGCTGTTACACAGGCTGGCGAGATGAGAGAATTAAGTGTAGAGATGGTTGTATTTCAGGAGTGAAAAACTGCTACACAACCATTCAACATCACTAATTATGGTTTCTTCTCAGGACAGAATGAACCAATGACATCCAACAATATTCCTGGGAGCATTCGGTGCATGCTGTTCGTTCATGTCTATGTGTTCCTCTAATATGTGAGAATTAGCGCAGTATGGGAAGTCTCTTGTAGAATTAGATTTTCACATTTATGGGAGAATATGAGAGTACTCTTTGTGCATGCTAAGCTTGCTGCCACAATGCTAGTGTTGAGAATGATTTTTATATTTTTAGATTGCTACTAAGCTTGTTCTGGGTGGTCAGTAGGTATTTCTGATCAGTTTATGGTGCTTAGGCTTTGGTGGTTTCACAGGGCTGTTCTGCACAGTTCAGTAAAATTTGGGACAGGACACATTAATACTGCTTGCATTTCCAACACCAGCATGACCCTTGATAGGGTGAAAGATATAGATCTGCTGCATGCTTGTATTTGAGTCCTTTATTTCTTTAAGTTGTACTAACAAAAAGTGTTGTCATGCGTCTAACCACACAAGTTTATTGGACCTACAGAATGATTTCAGGAAATTAATTGCTGAGCTACAAGTAAGTTAGTAAGAACTGTACTTGCAGCCATAGTTGAGTGGTTGTGATTGGTTGCAAAAGACTATGCTTGTAAGACTATGGTTGTTTTTTCCCCACCTGTTTTACCAAAGATGTTTGATTGTAATAATGTCCCCCCAACAAGCCACAAGATTTGAGTTATGACTCATAGCACAAAGCGAGTTCCAGATGAAAGTTTAATATGAGGGGCTGGGAGGTTGTTTAAATCCATAATCCTGAAACGGCGAATAGTAAAACCGATGCTTGCAGACACCTTTAACTACAACCTGTGAACCAGCACGAGCTACAATAATAAAAGAAAGCAGCTGGCTGTAAGCTGCAAATATTCTTGCTTCATCTCCTTAATGTTTCCCTGGCCTCTATCTCTCAGATGAGGAATGCACCCCTGATATGACTCATTTTATCAACCCCTGACACATTCCTTAACATTTTCATCCCACCCTGTTTCTTTTTTCCACAAACTCCAAAGCTCTTTTTCTTTCAGCTTGGCTCAGCCCAAATTTTTGTGCGGTTAATGTATTCCCTATCCTCTCTTCAAAGTTTGGTGACTTTCCTGCCTTTCTCATGTATGTCTGAGGCTATTCCTGCAAACGTATCTGTCCACCAAGACTGCCATGAATAACATGCCATTTGTGCCTGCGCTACTGCATAATGGAATCAGTAACTTGCTCCCGTGTTTGTCAGGATCATTATTAGGCTGAAACACATTAGGTCCTGTGTCAAGCATGCATTAATAGAGCACTGTGTGTGCCTTGTATGCAAAAACAGCTGGAGTTCCATACATTTGTAGGAAGGTGTCAAACTTTTGCTACACACAGAGGCAGAAGGTCAGGTGTTTCTGGTATTGAATGTTTCACTTTCTCTGCTGACGGCCTGAATCAGCAGAATTCATATTTAACGTAAGGCAGACAGGGCACTAATAATACCCTCGCGAGCAGCTCATGTGGCATGCAGTCAGTGAAATATATTTTTACAGTAAAATGAACTGTTATATCAATCCTCACAGTTTGTCTTGTACTGTATTGGAAGCTGAGAAGTGCTGTACTTCCGTCAATTCAGCGTAATATTTCCCGGTTGTTGTTCAGAAATACATTAAAGGGAAAGTTCACCCAAAAATGGAAACTGTCATCTTTGACTTGCTCTCATGTCACTACAAACCTGTGTGGCTTGTTCCTTCTGTGGAACTTAAAAGAGGATATTTTGAGAATAGTTTTTTTTTCCTACACAAAAAAAGAAATCTATATTTACCAAAATATCTTCTTTTGTGTTCCACAGAAGAAAAAAATAATCGTTAAGGTTTAGGAAGACATGAAATGACTAAATAATGATAATTTTCTTTGAATTACTGTGAATACATTTAGTTTCATCACATTTTTTTGATATGTGATACAAACAATAATTGACAAATATTACTTTAAAAATCAATCAGATCTATGATTTGGGGAAGACTGTAACACAGGGTTTGGGTTTTGCTTGGGTGTCCTTGTGTTGTTCATTGTTGTCATGTCTTTTATTTTGTAATCTGATTCTGTCATGCCTCCCTTGCTCCCATGTTTCCCTGCCTTGTCAATGTATCATGTCCTGATTGGTTAATTGTCCAGTCACGTGTCTTGCCCTGTTTGTCTGCTATATGAAGCAATCTTGTTTTCATTGTCTTGTCATGTATTGAAGTTATATCGTTTGTGTCTGTATGTCTGTTGCCATTCCAAGTCAAGTCTGTAACGTTAGTCAAGTCAAGTCTTTATGTTTTGTTTGGGTTATGTTTGAACTGGGTTCACTTGTAAATAAACTGCACTTATGGGTTCTTCTAAACTCGCCTTCAGTGGAGACCATTACAGAGAGTCCAATTCTTCCCATTAATAAACCTTTTAATACTGACTTTTGTCTCAGTAAAAACTTAATTTGCTGCATATTATTAGTTATTATTACACGGCTCTCTGGAATGCTTGATTCTGATTGGTCAGTTGAGACATTTGCAGGTTCGTTCTTTTCGAAT
>JAUCMU010000125.1:22827333-22859071 GCA_032275025.1 Enteromius treurensis
TCAGATAAATAACTTAAAAATGGAGTCAGATTAAAACGAGGTAAAACCTAAAAGTAAATTTAGAACTAAAAGTCTAAAAATCCAAAACAGAAATTACAAGCTTTTTCCTCAGCGTGCTAGAAGCTAAACACAACATCCGCTACGCAAAGTAGGCGGACCTTACATATATATATATATATATATATATATATATATCAACATATAGGCTATAAATCACAATTCTAACTTGTTTAGAATTTTGAATTTATATCACAATTGTTTACTTTTTTTTTCTTAAGATTCTTAGTTTATAGTACTGTGCAAAAGTCTACCTGGAAAGCTACCTGAAAACTATGGGCAGGTGTAGAGAAGAACAGAAGCTGTTTTACCAAAAGCTGTAATACCAAATATTTACTTGATTTAGTTAAAAGAAGTTATTTAATAAATCAAATCTATTTATCTATTTACAAATCTATTTATAAAATATCAAATCTCATTTTACAGCATTTTTAAATGTGTCTAAAACTTTGAACAGTGTTGTCACTTTCCAGGTTATTGTTTTTTGTTTGTTTGTTTTTTTTGTCTTGGAGACATTGCCACAGTTCTTCTGGATTGTGTCTGTCTCAGTTTTTTCATGTGATTCCAGACAGACTGGATGATGATCAGATCAGATCTCTGTGTGGAGCACTGGCTGTTGTGCAGACAATAACCTCACTGCATTATTACAATTAATGACAAAAATAATGTTTGGAAGTTTATATTTTTTTGAGGGTTTGTTTTAGTTTTTATCTCACAATTATGACTTTTCACAATTATAGATTTATGTCACAATTCTGAGTTCATATGAAATCATTCATTTATGATTTTAAATGTTACAATTACCATTTTTATGTATTTCTTCCATGATCCCAAGCATCCATAGATTTGAGATATATTTCATTGCTCTTGTTTCAGCTCTGTTTGTTTTATCACTATTTTATAGATATTTTTGAGTGTGCGGCCTGAGACTTTTAAGCAGTAAGATCCAGAAAAAAACTGGTTACTGTAGTCAGTGAGTTTAGGCACACTTCCCATACTCTATTTTTATCAATCCTTCTTCAAAACCTCAAAATTTTAACTAAAAGAAATATGATCTATCCAAATGAACAGAATAACAGACATGATATGTCTACAGAAATGAATAACAGAGATGATATGTATCTCCCAGAATAGTTTGAATGTTAAAGGAACTAATTTAAATTCTATGGAAAGTGTTTGGATAATAAAGCTCAATACATTTAGCTGAGCCACTAAACCATAGTAGTGTGTGAAATTTGAAGAGGAAAACAGCTTATCTACCATTTACTAATCTACCATTTAGTCAAAATGTATGCTTCTGACTGGAAATATATGTATTTATATAAAATACAATTAGAAATATATATTGGTTTAAATAAATCTTTACATTTTACATTTTTATTAAAAAAATATATTTCATTTTCCTTCATTGTGATTATAACGCATATTTAACATATATTTAAAATACATTTTAGTATATATTTAATTGATTTTGATGAACATTCCTTTCAAATGCTTCCGTAGGCCTGAAGCACACATAATAAACCACTTCAGGATTGCCAGTTATTGGGTTCTTATCCACAAAGAAATTACTTCAGAAATGAAAAGTCGTCCCTGAAGTTCTGGAAGGCTGAGTCCGGCCGTCAAACAATCGTTGTCCATCTCCGCTCAGGAAATGAGCTTTAAATTGTGAGGAAAAGGAAGGCCGTTTTTGACAGTCGACGTACAAATATGAGACGATAGAATCTCAATGAGGCTTGAAAAAGGGAATGCATAAATAGATTAGAGTGAATGTGGCCACGGCGTGAAAGCAAATCTAATTACGAAAGCGCCATATCTCCTGATTTAGAAAAGAGAGCTCCAGACACATGTGTGATATATGATGATTCGGCTCATGCAAGTCAAGAAGTGTAGTCTCAGATTTACATGGAAATAGGATGACCTCCTGATGGAGTTTATAGGAATACTATTCAGCTTTCATAAAACTCAAGGACCTGTTTGACTTCAAAGGGGGTTAAATGAATAGTTCACCCAAAACAGAACATTAATTGAAAATGTGCTCACCCTCATTTCATCCAGATTAGGATGAGATCTGAAAAAATGTGTCTCTGTTTCAGTGTCTCAGTAATAGATGTGAATGGGTGCCATCAAAATGAGAGTCCAAACAGCTGATAAACACATCACAATAATCCACAGCACTCCAGTTCTTCAGGTAACATCTGGAGAAGACAAAAGCTGTTTTTATCAGCTGTTTGGACTCATTCTGATAGCACCCATTCATGCCATTACTGAGATACTGATGCAGAGACACATTTCTCCAGATCTGATAACGAAACAACAAGCAGATTTTAAACCATGCTCTTTCACAGAAGTCTTTCTATAGTTTTGTGGGAGGTTGATGAACTGGAGGTGGAAATATGAACTTATTCATTTTTAGAGGCAGTGCAATGATTACAGCGCGTTTTACAATAATTAACTGGCATTAACTCAAATGAAGTTCATTTGTCTGGCGGCTTTATGAAGGAATCTGCTGGACATGCATAATTAAAGCAGTCCGGCATCTTAATAGGTCATGCAATTAAAATTATATTCATAGTGGCTTGTCACAATTACTACAATTACAACCAAAGGGACGAATCGCTGACCAAGAATGCAAGCAGGTCTCCCATCCCTCTCCTGAAGGTGAGTGTGACCAGGACGGAAGTCCTTTACGGACAAAGTTCAGCTCAACTGAGTCTCGCGCTCAAGGGGAGCTCTCCGTAGTCCATCCATCCCCCCTTGAACGCTCAGGGGACGGTGGGGAATCCACCTCCAGCCCGGTGCTTTCAGTTCTCGCAGTTTCCTCCTCAGTCGAAGCTGATTAAAGCCCCTCCTCTGATGTTACGGCAGACATCTCAACCTCTTCCGGAGTACCAAATGAGACACTGAGGCTCCTACATTCGAAAGCTCTACGAGGTTTGCTTGAGGGATCAGGAGTCCGTGAGGAACTCGTCCAGCGGATTATTCCTGATCGTAATCCTGCCGTCTGCCAAGCCGCTAACCAATGCAGCCGAGGGAGCCATTAAGGCCCGCTGAAATGAAAAGGGTAGTGGAAAGCTAGCCTTCCAGCAAAAGAAAGCCAAGACATAGCATCATAATGAGAGCACGAATAACATCCACAAATGCTGTCTCAGTATGTATCAAGGCCCAGATGAGTGAAACAGTGATGTTGTGATGTTGATGCTGTGAGTTGACCACAAACATTTATTTGGTGAATATTTTTTTCCCCATTTTCATAAACACAACTTCCAGAAGCTGCTTGTTTCATAAGGATCCAGATGAAACTTACACCAGTGATTGCTGCAGTTATAGGATCATGTAAATTTTTCTGACTTTTCTAGCTTTTTTATTAACTTTTTAATATTTGTATTAAATTTGGGCAATGAAAATCTAATGAACTGATATTGTGAAATGTTATATTTTAAACTTTATTATTTCACAACAATTTTACAAAATTAAAGAAAACATTTTAGAGCCCTATTAAAACGTAATAATTAAAAGAAATTATAATTGTTTTATTTATTATTTATGATTTTATTATTCTATTTCAGTTTGTACCTCTTTTTTTTTTACATTGTAGGTCCTATTAATTGTTTAATTCAATTTTAATTATCAAAAAATGTGTGTGCTCAGTTCATTTTATAAGAACAGAAAGGTTTTAACTGTTATTATGCCTTATAATTTAATTATTATTCTTAGTATTAGTATTGTTATTGCTCTGAGATATCTCCGCTGTACAATACTAATATATTTCTGTTACAGTTTCTTGAAGTTAAACTGATTTTGATGGTTTGTACTGAAGATCTGCATGTGTCTGAAGACGATTTCTTTCACTTTCTATGCATTTAAAATAGAAGCCTGTCACTCCGGGTGAGTAAATAATGACTGACTAGTAGTCCTTTTTCTTTTTGAAAGTAAACGTCTTGTGTAAAAAAAATAAAATAAATTTTTTTTTATCCTGTATGAGTGATTCTAGAGCATAATGAGTGTGTGTTTGACTTAAAGAGACGCTGCTCTGATTTCTCTTGTTTTTAGAGCAGGATCCCGCATGGAGACACTCACGGTGGACTAATCCTGTCTTCTGCTTCTATTACTGCCCTCAAATCAAAGTGATCTTTCATAGTCAGAGCTGTTTTCTCTGTGTGCTCCAGTTCATTCTGGGAAGAAAAGAAAAACAGAAAAACAAAATAGAAGTGCATCAGAAGTGAGGATTAGTCTGCAGCAATTAAGTTGCGTTTAACGATACTAAACAGAACCTAAAATTAAGTGTACACTAAAATCAGAATGTCATTCATTACATTTCAAGTGTCACTGATGGAAACATACATGGACTTTAATGGTATTAAAGAACACTATACTATTCATAGTTTTACTGATAAAAAGTTTTCTCTTTTCTAGTTTTTTTTGTTTGCTTTAGAAAGGTTTTATCAAATAATTTCATATATGTATATATATATATATATATATATTTGTTTTTTTTGTTGTTGTTGTTGTTGTTTTTTGTTTTGTTTTTTTCAAAATTTGTTATATTCTAATCCTCATAGCTGTGCTTGGTTGTGTTTTGTGGCTTAAAACTAGTGCTGTCAAAGGATAAATCAAATTCCAAACTATAAGTTTTTGTTTACACAATATATGTGTACACTGTATATATGTATTGTGTATATATATAGTTACAAACACATACAGTATATATTTTGAAAATATTTACATTTTATGTATAAATACATTTAATATATGAACATATTTTGTATACATGCTTGTGTGTATATACTGTGACAGCGAGAAGGAACACACAAGGAGGGCTCAGCTCATACAACCTCGGAGTGTGGCTTTATAAACACAAAAAGCCCCATAGGGGTAAACAGGTTGTCACGCTGTCATCAACTCCTGAACCCAGATCAGTCACCACCGACCACACCCCATCACAATCCACTGTTCCTGAATCAGTCACGTTTACAAGATCACAGTCACCTGATTACTGACACCTTTCCAAATTTCACGTTTCCAATCACTCAGTCACTATAAAAAGGCAGCTCTGCCACACAGTCGACGGCTGAGTTTAAGGTTGGTATGCTCTGATGCACCTCTACCTACCTGTCTACCAGAAAGCCTTTCTGCCTGGATTGGAATCCTTTCAGTCCATAAAAAGACTGAATATCCTTACTGCTTTTATTACTTACCTGTTGAGCAGAGGGTGCCGTCCGGGTTGGAAACCAGAACAATTGCGCTAGACCAGGGACTGTGATGCTTGAACATTTGTTGAATCTCCGTCTCAATAGCCTGCTGATGAGCCCCCGGGATTCGATAGGGCTGCTGCTTGATGACAACTCCTCGGTGCCTGGGCGGACTCATCGGAGAACTGACAAATCAGGCGTTGAAGCTCTGTCTTCTGGGCCGCAGACAGCAGAGGTTTCATGTCCACAAACCACTGGTTTGGAGTCAGCGAGTGCATGACCTGGTCTCTGGTCCCCACCCATTTTTTAAGCAAGTTTACGTGATAAGCTGTTCCGTCCTTCTCCCCGGCTGCCTTATTTCTTTCACGTGTTCATTGACTGACCTCTGCAGGGTGGGCTGTGGTTGTTCCCAGGCCTCTTTTGCCACGTCTAGCGGGCGGGACAGCAACTCAAATAGGTTGAAGCCAGTAGAAGCTTAGGGGACCTCCCGGATGCCAAATAATACATAGGGAATCATAAGATCCCAATCCCGCTTGTCCTCGGCAACCACCATCCGTAGCATCTGTTTCAAAGTCTGGTTAAAGCGTTCTACCAACCACAAGGATATGTTCATGCCCTCGGGCGCACTTCAGCAGCGGCCTCCCGAGATCCATCTCGATGCGCTCGAAGGGCACTTCGATGATGGGCAGTGGAATTAGTGGGCTGGGGGGAGGTGGGCTGTGGGGAGATGGTGTGGGCGAGGTTCTAGCAGGCAGGGCATGCTTGGCAGAACAGTTGGACCTCGGCCTCCAGGCCTGGCCAGTGGAACCAGTCCCAAATCCTCTGAATCGTGTTGGCGGCCCCAAGGTGTCCAGCTTGTGGATGAGCGTGTGCAAGCTCCAAGATTGTCTCCACCTTCGACCTGGAGACTATCAGCAGCCGTTTTTCGTCACCCTACCATTGGGTGATGCAATAGTGCAATCCTTTCTCCACGACAAAGTGGGGGAGTGGATGGGGTCCAGGACAAACCTCCTTGCCACCCATAAAGTGAACCTGGGTCCAAAAGTGCCTGAGGCGATCAAATGAGTCTCCTCCCTGTACCTGCTGGAATACATCAAAGAACACATTAGCATCTTAGGAAGGGGACTTACCATCTCTTCCACTGTCGGATGCTAAGAGAAAGGGTTGGCGGTGGGCCCGTTGGGCTGGCAGGCTGGGTGGCAGCTGCCGGTACCGCATCAAAGGCCGGCCAGTCCGATCCCAACAGCATTGGAGCCAACATATCCTCGATCACTCCCACCTCAACAGGCCATATCCTCACTGCTGTCGAGATGCTTATGCGATGGGCCGGCACTGTATGTGTATCTCCATGCACGCAGGTTATGGGCATAAAAACTTTGGAGTCGCTTTGGGGTAGGAGAAGACAGGACTGGACAAGGCTGACTGCGCTTCCCGTGTCAAGCACGTTCACCTTTACCTATGTCTCAGGAGCTCCCTGGGGGACATCCTGTTGTACGATGCATCCTGCCAACCAGGTTTTCTTCTTCGGCAGTAGCTACGGAGCTTTTACACAGGTATATAAATATACAGGTATATAAATATATACATAATACATATACACATAGTATGTAAAAAAAACTTATTTTGGATGTAATTCATCATGATTAATAATTTGACAGCATTAATATTATATATTAAAATAAATATATATTTTTATTTGTACTTTAAGGCTATTTTTAATGTTTTTGTTTGTTTTGGGTTTTTTGTTGTTGTTGTTTGTTGTTGTTTTGTTGGCCCTTAAAGATATTTTAAACATATTTTAGTATATGAAATTGAAAACTTTTTTCCTTCAGCCATATGGGAATTGAGAGAATTCTGATAAACTCTATTGATTATGACGAGTTCAGTTTCTGAGAGCTCTGTAGATGTGATGAAGTACACATTAAACAGGAGCTAAGTATGTCAGAGGCTCATTAAGAGCTCTGCTGATGACCCTGTGTGTGATCCGGTCCCGTCTGACCCAAGATCAGCTCAGAGTTCAGCGCCTCAAACTTTCACAAGAGCTGTGAATTAATCACTAAAAAGATGAAGAGCGTAAAGAGCTCCTGAATAAATCATTTCCCAGGATGCTCCAGCGACCGATGGTTTCTGTGATGCTCGTTACCGACCAATGCCTGATGAATGTCAATTAAACACTAAACTATAACTTTTCTGGGATTCTACAGACCAAATCAACAGGAATTTCAACAATAACATGTCACACAGACGCTAAATCCTTTATATTGTGTAATATTATAGCGTTATTAATTGATTCAGACAGGAGTGAACTACATTTGCCCCTTAAATATCAAATACTTGGCAATTTTATGTAAAAAGAAAAAAATTGACTAAAATGAAATGGACGGCAAATACATATTTATTTTTATATAAGGCCAGTTACTTTGTTTTTTTTTGTATTGACTGACAAGTCTCCTGACTCCTGACATGTTGGGAGAAATCAGAAATACAGAGGCATTGTGCGCGAATACAGTGTAGTTCTAGACTAAATATGAACGTGCATTAATTCATCTTGCTCTCAAAAAACTGATTTAGTATTCATCAAATATATATTTATTTTTACATACTTATAATAGTTAGAATTATTAATTTTTTTTCATGTATTTGTATTTGTTTCAGGTCTGCTGTATTTATGAAAACTGCTTTATTTAAAAGCTTAAATGCTTTTAGTAAAAAAAAAAAAAATAAAAAAAAAAAAAGAATTTTGATATATTAGATTAATTATTCACAATTCCTTGGAACTTCATGATTACAGAAGTTTCCAGAAGGAGAAGAAATATGATTTCAGTTTATGTGGGTTTAGCTCTGGAGTCCTGCACTTCTTTATTTTATAAAGCACTGAGAAATACTGAGAGTTAGTGTGAGGAGAAAGGTGAAGTAGATAAGATTTGGAGCGGAGTGTAATCTGCTCTTGAACCCTAAATGGGTCACAGGTCGGACGGTAACGTGTCGTGAATACAGAGCAGTCTTATCTCTGACCGTCTGCTGAATAAAACACAGGAAGCTCCCTTATTAGACAGCACTGCAGTGGATCTGAAACGCTGCATGAACACACACTGAATATCAACACACCTATTGAAATATTTTAAATAGTCTGGTATAGATGTTTAACTGACTTTTCTGCAGCTTCAGGGAAAAGAGATTTGCAATGCTACAATAAAATCAGAATTTTTTGTATAATGTTACAAAAGTCATTCATAATATTACAAAATCACTTACAAAGGACCTCAATAATGTTACAAGATATTATGACATTTCATACTTTCAATATTCAGATTTTGTAATGTTGCAAAAAACCTTAAATTACATTTATGTTACAAATCACTTGAGTTTTATTAAAGTTAATGTTGAACAGCCAAGTTGAAGTCTTCGCCTGGTGACTCTTACACAACCATGACAGTACGATCGACCATAACAACAAAAGCCTTCGCAGCATGGAAGCTTTTCTTCAGACCCGCACCCAGGAGGGCCAGCCAATAGATGAGTACATGGAGGAATTTGTCGAGTACTACCAATGGATGCCCTGGAGTGAGTGAAAGATGAGAACTTTGTTTTGGTTAGGACTGGATGAGGGGCTAGCCAAGCAGGTCTCCCTGATGGACAATCCAGGCTTACTTACTCGGCTGATGGATCAGGCTTTGTTGCAGGGAGGTTCCTCGCTGACCGTGGAGGAACCCGCTCACTATGCAGGTAAATCAGTGCCAGCTCCCCAAGTACGGCTCCAGAGTCCAGTCCAGTTCCTGAGTCCCGGCCAGGAGAGCCGATCCCGAATCTAGTTCCTGATTTACGGCCAGGAGGGCCTATCCCGATTCCAGTTTCTGAGTTATGGCCAGGAGAGCCGATTCTAGTTCCTGATCTTCGGCCAGGAGAGCCGATCCCGATTCCAGTTAATATTCTTCGGCCAGGATAGCCGTTCCAGAATCCAGTTCCTGTTTTATGGCCAGATGAGCCTATCCTGATTCAAGTCTCTAGTTTGCGACAGCCGATCCCGATTCCAGTTTCTAAGTCTTGGCCAGGAGTTCCGATCCCAATTCCAGTCCCTAGTTAACGGCCAGAAGTGCCGATCCTGATCCCTTTTCCAGAGTCTCGGCCAGGAGAGCCGATCTTGATTCCAGTCCCTAGATTATGGCCAGAAGTGCCGATCCTGATTCCTTTTCCAGAGTCTCGGTCAGGAGAGCCGATCCCAATTGCAGTCCCTAGTTTACGGCAGTCCCTTTCGGGAGGGGGAGATGATGTCACTACCTTAGTTTCATTAAAGTTAATTTTGAACAGCCAAGTTGAACCAAGTTACTTTTTTATATATGTAACGTAAGACATTTGTAATGTTACAAGAGATTATTACATTTATGATGTTACTTCTTTTACCTTTATAACATTACAAAAAGCATATGTAATCACTTGTTAAATGTTGTATATATAATCTCATAAAAAACATTGATAATGTTACAAGATATTGTGACATGTAAAATGTTACAAAATCAGTTATGTTACTTTTTATATTTATTATGTTAAATAAGACGTTTATAATGTAACACAAGATATTTGTAATGTTACAACAGTATGGCACTTTTAATTATACAAAATCACTGTTGTTACTTGATTGACATTTATAATGTTACAAGACATTTTCATTGTTACAAGACATTCAAAAAGTAAAAAAAAATTACTTGATTAGTTACTACACTCTCAAAAATAATAGTGCAAAAGCTGTCACTGGCTTTTCAAAAGGTACATGTTTGTACTTAATGGGTCCATTTTGGTACTTTTAAGGTACATATTAGAACTTAAAGTGTAAATATTTTAACTAAATTTGAGAATGTACTACCCCTGTGACAGCTTTTGTACCTTTATTTCTAAAATCTTTATTTGTTAATACTAGGCCCTTTGTTTTTACAAATCAGCAGATTTCTGTTGAGGATGCAGGGCTGTTATTAAATATTAAATTGGCAGCAGTATATGGCTGGAGAGAATCATGGGAGATCAACACACAGACACTTAATAGAATCCGGCTCTCTTCACTACTCCTGATTCATTTCCCGTCCCGTCCAGCTTTGATGGATCGGGCCATCAGTGAGAAATAATTAACAGCGCTCCGGAGGCCCTCTGACTGAATGCAGCGTCAGTGAGGGGTTCGAGGTCAGCTGCTCTTAGCAACATTGTTCTTCCACAGTTGTTCAGTTCTAATTGAAGAACATTCAGCCGTTAGAAAAGTGTTTACACCTCAGCAGAGAGTTCAGTCTGGAAGTGTTTTATAGGATATAACTCAATCCTAAACCATTATTCAACACTTCTGTTTATAGGAATTTACATTACATTACTTTTTAGGAACTTACATTAACATTAACCAATAGATATTAAGTGTTGCAATATAGACATTCATGACACAAAATTGCATCCCGTTCAATAAAATTATAATTACCAAAAAAATCTGATATTTAGAATGAAATGAAACATTCTTGCATTTACAATGTTAGAAAAGTTGTTTCTAATGTTACAATTGAAATTGAAATTGTGAAAAATAAATTTTTATGTTAGAAAAGATTTTTTGTAATATTACAAAAACTGTGACATTTATGTTACAAAACAGTCTAAGATGTTAAATCTTAAATGTTAAGATCTCTGAAGTTGCAAAGATTTCAAAACCAAAGAGACATTCTTTATTAAAATTGTGACTTGTCCATACTCCCCTAAAATGGCTCGTTTAAACACCCCCCCACTTCTTTGCATAAAGTGGATTTATTTTCAGACACTGACCAAATGTTTCTACCTCTCCAAGGAAAGGCACTTCTGACTCACAACCTTTAAAACCTAAAAGAATCTGCTACTTACTATTCAAACGCGAGTTTTGAGCAGTTGTTAGGGGAAAAACAGTACAAGACCCTGGGACCAAGTGTGTTGCGTTGAAATGAAAACCCGGAGTCCGAAATGTAATTAATTGAAGAACAATTTACTGAAGAAAATAGTTTGCAGTTTCATCCGCAGAAGTCAGCTTTAATACTCCGCATAGAGTTTGTAGGCTGCTCTGCTCAAAAAGATGATGATTTGTATGCCAGGGCTTCCGGACAACCAAATATGAATCTTCAATAGCAAACAGGGCAATTCAGGGAAAGAGAGAATACACACACACATAGCAAAAGTCTACTTCAAGGCTAACTAGCTCACTCCAAGCGTCTTGTCAGCATGGCTGAAAACAGTCGTAGGCAAAAGTAGTAAAGTAAAATACAGGCTAAAACTGGATTGACAATTTATCTTAAACATAAACACCACAGTTGATTCTTGATTCTCCAGAGCTTCATGACATAAAGAAAGACATAATAAAGACACAGTGTCACGTTGGTGTCTGGAGAAGGAGTACGCCGGAGACATGGAATTCAATAATATATATATCTTTTAATAATAACTCAAAAGACTTTTACACAGACCAAGATTAACACCAAACATAAGCGTTGACGGACAAACTAGAACTCAAAAGACAGGGGTTTTATACAAGGAAGACTAATCACAAGACAAGACACAGCTGGGGAAAACACAGGTGGACGGGAATCAACTCATAATTACATCTAACACAGGAAAGAGCATATAAGGGCAAACAGGAACTAGGACGAGGGAGACTAGACACAGTGAAAATGAAACTAAACTAAGAATACAAAAACACAGACTATAAACGGAACTAAACAGACATAGCATGTTACAATATATAGATAGATAGATACACACACACTATCAGTAAAAAAATTAAAAACAGTAAGATTCGTGACATTTTTTAAACATGTTTCTGCATTTATTTGATCAAAAATACAGGGAAAATGTAATATTGTAAATTATCATTGTGATAAAATAACAATTTTTTATTTAATTATAGGCTACTTTCAAATCTAATGTATTTCTGTGATGCACAGCTGAATTCTCAGCATCACTACTCCAGTTTTCAGTGTCACGTGATCTTTTAGAAATCATAATAATATGCTGGAAATGGTTGTGCTGCTTAATATTTTTTAGGATTCTTGAATGAATAAAACATTAAAGAGAAGAGCATTTATTAGAAATCCTTTCCAAAGTTTTGATTGGTAATATATTTATACAGCATTTATATTAGTTCAATAATTCGCAGGTAATAGCATTTTTAATTGTGTGATGTCTTGTATGTAATATTTAAAGCAGATGTATTCTCTCCTAATGCCCTGTCTCTAAAGTGACCACATCTAATTTACTAACTGGTGTTGGTGCAAGAAAATGAGTTAAAGCTATTTAATGACCGATACGAAGGGACTGAGGGTCGAGTGAGGATCCAAGTGCAAAACTTATTCACACAACGTGGTCAAACAGTTACAGTCAAACACCAGCAAACCGTTCAATCCAGGCAAAGGCAAAAGAATATCTCTGATAACAAAGCGAGGGTCAGGGAAGGCAGCAAAGCATATGAGAGAGGGTGAGGACTTCCTTTATGCTAGACAGAGGGGAACACAAGACAGAACAATGAGAACAAGACATATGCAATCCAAGGAACCAATCAGAACACAACACATTTATAAAGGTAGCAAACCTACATAGGTTAGACATATACATTGGTACATAGGGCCATATTCTACCCCAGTCCACCATGTGCTATGCTTGCCTTCTCAAGCATGAGAAATGTCTACCTTTAATTTAACCTATTTAAATAGAAAACTAATTTGTTTCCTATTACCTATTACATAAGAAACTTGTCCATGTCTCCGACTTTTATGTTGAAAACAATGAAAGCACTAGTGTATTAATACATTATTAAATGTTACTGTTTTACACATTCATAATCCTGTGGTAAGCTTTATACTTTATACGGATTAAAATCAACATCTTTGTTGATCCTGGAACAACATTTCAATCAACCAATCAGAATTGAGGAATAGTTTTTCTGTAAATATCTGTTTTAGGCTTATGCGCGTGTTTTAAGTTTAAAATCGATAGCTCGTAGAGGATGGCAAGATCATATCAGCTTGTAAAAGTCAAGTGTGTTTTGTTTCTTATTCTGAATATTTTTGCGTAGTGTTGAGCTTCTAATGAAACTGGGCTGTGAGCAGCTCCAGCGCTTTTAACTTTTTAAGCATGTGAATAATGAACCTGAATTAGAAATACCCCCTAAAGGCTGCTCTTTTCCCAAAATCGTATTGGCTCTAATTATAATTGGATTGAATTCGGATTTTAATGATTTACAATGTATGCAAATCTTCGAAATGTTACTATTACTAACTATTACTGTCTGCGCGTCTCTTTTCAATAGTCAAAAAATAGTGGTATAAATGAAAATCTTTATAATAAATGGCATTTAAATGGTAGCTTGTGCTTAAAATAGTATTTCGCTGCTTGATCTGGAGTGAATGCGGTCCCGTGCAGCGTTCTTTGTTCTCTAAAGGTTCAAAACGTCCGGTGTGAAAATGAATAAATAAATAAAACTTATTTATGCCGATGTCAATGGGACATTTAAGTTTATCATTGATGAATTTCTAAAGACCCGATAACATTGCTGAATGAATCTTGGTTTTGTTTGCTTATAAATGCAAGAGAACCTCGAGAGAACGTTAGTGGGAGAATGTTGTTAGCTGAGGAACACCAGTCGTAAGTGTTAATTTTCCGAAATGAAGATTGATAGATGATCTCGAAGCTGAATAAATAAGCTTCCCATTGATGTATGATGGATAGGGCAATATTTGACCAAAATACAATTACATGGAAATCTGGAATATGAGGGTACAAAAAAATCTAAATGCTGATTAAAACACCTTTAAAGTTGTTCAAATGAAGATCTTATCAATGCATGTTACTAATCAAAAATTATGTTTTCGGTAAGAAATTGACTAAATCCCTTAATGAAGCATGATCTTTACTAACTATCCTAAGGTTTTTTGGCGAAAAAGAAAAATCTTTAATTTTGACCCATTCAAGGTATTTTTGGCTATTGCTGCGAATATACCCCCGCAACTTAAGACTGGTTTTGGAATCCAGCGTCCCATTTTACCTCCTATACTAACCAGTTTCTATTGATCCATTCCTTCTGAACTCATCCTGTTGTATATAAACATTATTATTATTCATCTTACCTCCTGTGTGTAACGTGCAGTGGTTATAGACACAAGATACTTCAACAAAGGATTCAAATAAAGAACAAAGTTTACTTTTTTTAACACACACTTGACATTAGCATACAATATTCACGGACAAGGAATAACTCAAAAGGACAGGTGTTTAAACACAGGCACTAATGACCAATGACTTGCTAATGACGAACAAACACAGGAAAAAACATATAATGGCATACACGTGGGGAAGAACCAAAAATAAACACAAGGAGACAAGAAAACAAAGCTAAGGCTAGACAGACACATAAAACTGTGTGCAGTCCGCTTCGTTAAAGTTTAAGGGCGGGGAGTGCGTGTCATAGGGGTGGGTGTGTTAACTTTAAACCCTCAATCACACACACACACACGCTCTCATTCATGTGTGTTTCTGATGGCAGGGCTGTTTTTCCCGGGGATCTTCAGGCTCCTGATTATCCTGATCATCTTTCAGGGAGTGTGTTTGATGTTTTATTACACAAGCAACACACACTCATCCAGGTGAACATTTACATTTTTTTTCTTATTTAAATTAGGTTCAATGTTCCATAACTGTTATAAAATCTAAATGTGAAAATCTGAATGTCTAAATGATATGTGATTGTCGTTCTCTGTTTGTTTCCTACATTAATTTAATAAAGGATACTGTCATTGATGTCATACCTTGTTTTCGCTGGGGTTTTATTTGTACATCGTGTTTTAAAAGTCATTTTTAGGTCAAAACATCATAGCAGTTTTAATCAGGAGAAAAATATTTTAGATTTTGTTCACGACTGAGATAAAGAGCAGAGCAGAGTAAAGTTTGTGTGCAGGTGTTTCTGAGTTCTTTTTCATTTCTGGAGTCCTACAGAGTTTAGTTTAACCATGGCATAGTTCAACAGGAGTAAGTGATTATCTGTCTTATTCAATAGAGGAAAAACTTCTGTGTAGCGCACAGATTTTATAATTATAGGGTAAGTCTTGTGTTTATGTTGCACCAGCGGGGGAGTTCACGAAAAACCTGTAACACAGGACCTGTCTTGAGTCTTACAAGCTGACGTCTGAAAATTATATAAATTGAAATGATCCAAATATCCAATTCTGATGGTGAGCTGAAGAAATAAAGGCTCCTAAGAAGATGTGAGATGTTTTGGAGGCTTGTGAAGATCATTGCTCCACTGAGGAACAGCGAAAGTAGAGCTCCTAAAAAAATCCTGATGATCAGATTCTTCTAGAAAATGATTGATGAGCTGCTTCAGTCCAGAAAGACTTCATCTGGACATATATGATCAAAGTTATTCTGACCTTCACTTGATCAAAAGGTATACACACTGGCTTTGAGAACTGTTTCCTTTCAGAGATGTGATGATGGACACGCTTCAGCTGCTGCGCTGCGCTAAACTCAGAGACAGGTTTTCTGTTATCAAACCGGCCAAAAGGTGCGTGAGAATCAAGAACAAGCAGCTCTCCTTCTATTTCAGAGGACTGATTCGGAATTCACTAAATTCATGTGTTTGTTTCCTTCTCAGTATAGACCTGCAGAGTTTCACTCAGGAGCTGTCAGATTTCTTGAGCTGCCCGTACAAATCAAACACCACCGAGCGTGAGCGGAACAGGTTTGAGTGTCTTCTTTTGCCTTTGGTAGATCCTTTTTCCAAAATGAATTGAAATTGTTGTGTTCAGGAATGATGTGACGGTGTAAATGGACAGAAACACCTTGATGGTGCACATTCCTTTGTTATCTTCATCTCCCGGTGAGGTGGAGTTGTGGTTATTAAGAAACACTTTGGTAAATTCACTTGATATTTTAAGATAGTCTGAAGAACGATTTACTCAGAGTTTGTTCTGAAATCTCCTGAAATGTCTGTGATGCAGATTGTTCGGCAGCCGAGAGAGCTTAACCCGCTGCAACTTTAAAAAAAAAAACATGCAAACAGAAAAAAACACATGCAAGCTGCAAATTCTCACAACGCAACCAAACACAGAGAGGCGCTGCAAACAGCACGGACTACAACGGAAATGTTTCAGGGGGACCTCAAAAAGTGACGAACCCATCTGAGAGTAACTCTAGCTTACATAGCATTAAAATAATATTTCACAGTTAAGTGTGTAATTCATCAGATTAGTCTAATAATGTCCAAAAGACCGTATGATCAGATTGTTAAAATAAACACGAAAAACCTCACCTTTTAGTTCAGCGACAACATCTCTGCTCTGACCTAAAGCCACTGAACAAATATGCTGCGTCCGAAATCGCATACTGCTTAAGTAGGTACTACATTTAAAACCGAACGTACTACTCGACCGTTAAAACAGTCATTTTATATAGTATGAATGGGGGTAGTATGAATGGAATTCGGATGTACTACATCCGCCATATTGATGTTGTCACGTGTCATGCGTCGTCACAACAGCGCGACAATTAAACTTTCAATAAGTCATCCGTTTATTTAGATTGTGTTAAACAAGTGTACTTACACTTGAAATGAGCCGCGTCTCCACTTTCTGCCATTTTTCGATTATGACGCCTTCTCTCCTGTAGCCTCATGGGATAGGAAAGTGTTCATGGTATGTCTACTATAGAATTCGGGCAAAAGTAGTGGGTCATCCGGGGTACCTCTCGCCTACTGATTTTCGAATACTATGAATTCGAACATACTACTTGCCTTGCATGCTGTTTTCGCGTACTATATAGTAGGGAAGTAAGCGATTTCGGACGCAGCAACTGTCATTACTGCGGCTGCATTGGCCCGTGTATGGTGGTGGCGTCATATGCTGTACTAGGATCAGTAATCCTTAGCATTTGTATTTCCGAGTTGTGCTTAAGCTTTAGACATGCTTGGGAAATGTAACTTTAGCTTGTGTGGACGCTACTGCACTACTCGATCAATAAAAGCACTTCGTTACTGAAAAGCTATTTGATTCGGAAAACAGCAACGCTACCAACACGCTACTGAAAAATGTAGTTGAACTATTAGCGTCACTACTTGTAGCGACGCTAGTGCCCATCACTGTATATATAGTAAACCATTCGAATTTAAATGCATAGTGTAACAATGAATTAATAAATGTAATTATGAATTGTGATTTCATTGAGATTGTACAATGCGTTGGTGCTGATAGCCTTGTGGGCAGCGTGCCGACATTTAGTGCGATTGCGCATTGACCGTCGCAAGTTTAAGCCCCAGCTCGCAGACCTTTCCCGAAACCGCCCCCTATCTCTCTACTGCTTCACTTCCTGTCCACACTGAAAGGCAAAAAGTACATCTTAAAAAAAAGAGATTGTATAAAGCATTGGTGCATTACAAGCCATAATTGGTGCACTAAAACTAATTTTATAATGCATTATAGATAAAGGCTTTAAGTAAATTGTTACTGTAATTTTTGGGGGTCTGTGGCTTGAAAACCTTTGGGAAACCCTGATCTAGAGAATTGATTTTCTGGGAAGAACTCATGTTTTCCAAAAACATTTGCATTAATTCCTCATTCTTGCTGATGTATCTGCTTTATAAAGTTAGTGTTCTGTATCCCCATTTTGAACATCAGACATGAGACAGAGCCTATATTTCCACTTCCGAGCATCAATCATCAGCCCATAAACAGTAATCAATCCACACATTTGCAGTGTTGTCGGCTGTTTTTTCTTGCAATAAGCAAATTTTGCTGTGCTTCCGTCTCTGGCAGCAGGTTGTCTGTCCTCGTTTGCACAGAGACTTTTGATGTAGGATTTGAGCCGCTCCACCCTGCTCTCTCCATCCTATCATAGCACGAGCTGAACGACAAAACCGAAGCCCCTTTAAACCTCCCCTGCTCTGCAGACAGAACACACTCCTCCTCATTCAGATAAACTGAGCAGTTTAGCTGGAATTACAATCCCCTAATCCAGTGCTGCATGGAGGAGTTTAAAAAGAGACGAACGCACAAAATAATCAAATGAAATGAATAGAATAAAATGAGAGTTTGAAATACATAAATAGATGAAAGACCGTCTGAAAAGCAGATTTAGGCACTAAAGTACGGTTTTATAAACGATTGTCGAGCACAGAGGAGAAGTGAAGCTGAAGCACTGTAGAGGTGTGTGTGTGTGTGTGTGTGTAATCCAGCAGGTGGATGGACAGTTAAGGCTTGTAATCTGCCATGTTTTTGCTTCTCTGTGCTGCCAGCAGTTGAGTCAGATTATTAATCCACAGCCAATTATTCCAAATCTCAATCTGCAGCCAGATGTCCACTGCTCCAGATTCAGCTTCCTGATGATAAAACATGGACCAACAGTAGGACTGATTTTATGCTGTAAAACAGGAACTAGGATTGTGCTGAATGATAGAGTGGATTGACCGTACTGATCTGAACACACTCTGGATCTGCACTAAGGTACTGTAAAACCCGATTTATCCCCCTTGTTCTGTTTCCTGGATCCATCAGCCAGCATTTTTTACTCTATGCTTCCAGCACCGTGTCTGTGATTCGATTTGTGTGGAGAAAGCCACCAATCTAGATATAGCAAGACAGTGGTTTATTTGTTCTGTGGAGTAAATAGGCCTGATTTGGTTTGCTCATTTCATTTGATGGCAGAGGTGCTCGCACACACCGGTGGACTTTACGTGCCGACTACAGTTCACGTTCCAGAGAGGAAATGTGACACCACGCACATCCGCTGATAGACCCCAGGGGATGCTTTTATCATTTTAAAATGATTTTCATTACAGCCGTAATAAAACTCAGTAGGAGAGATATTTAGCAGGTTATGTGCAGTGTTATTTAAATAATATTATAGTATTTGTTATTTTGAATGAGCTTTTATTCAATTTTATTAAATTTGTATAGCATTTTATATATTTAGTTTATTTTATATAATTGTAATATTTTATTTTGTATTCTTTTTTAAATTTTTTAATAAAATCTTTTTATATTTGTATATTTTATTTATTTTTTTATTTAAAGTTTAGCCTTTTAGCACATCAACTTAAGGTTTTTAGATTTTTTGTTAGTTGGCAAGGCAAAATGTCTAATTTGCCAGTTTTTAGGTTTTCGTTTAAAGTTTATATTTTATTTTATTTCAGCTCATGTCAATAAACCCTCATTTTATGGTTTCAATATTTTACTTTTATTATTAGTTATATAACATATAAATAAAACGTATGTTTTAACAAATAAGCTTTGGAAAATGAAAATTAACAATAGTCATGAATATAATAATTAAGAAAAAATAATAAATTCACCCCACCTAAAACCTGACCCATAAGTGTGATCCAGTGGTAAAAGTAGGTACTGAAGAATAACCCTAGTTTTAGTTAGCAATAACAATCCTGGTTTTCTGACTGAGTTACAGTGAAAGTATTTTGCCTGGGTCACTCTTCAATGTGTGTGGTCTGAGAAAAGGCCAACAAGCGATGGCAGCCGCAGAGTGGCTCTGATCTCATCTTACTCGCAATCTCTCTCCAGTCCAGAACCAGTTGAAAAACAAAAGGACCAGTGCAGCTGTGAAGCCAGCTGTCACTTTCAGCTCAAGAACAGGACAACCCCCTGTAGTACAGTGATAAGTCATAGACAGCTGTTACTGTATACACTCCAATCATCCTTACTGTTTCTCAACGTCTGTATAATATATGAGTCTTGCTTTCGCTCTTCTTATACAAGCACTTGTCCACTTGGACATAAAAATCAATAGATGGCAGGAAGCAGTTTTGACTTTTGACATCGAACGATTTTGACCCTTTTATAAAATGTTGCTCATTTGCCTATCTTTGGATTCAGAAATGTATCTGCTTTCATGTGATAAAATGAGGTGAAAAGAACAGAAAATGAGAGCTGTAATCAGTAAGATGCGAAAGCGTTTTTTGTGTGATAATTCAGCTTCACATATCTTTTCTCATAGCAGTAGGATGTGCTGATTAATGTTGTAGGTACTGCAGTTAGTGTTGCTTTATTCCTATTTAGTCACATCATTGCAAGCACACACAAAAACTGTTTGTTTGTGCAATTTAAAGGAATAGTTCACCCCAAGTTTTAAATTCTGTTGTCATCATTTACTCACCGTCGTTTAGTTTTAATAGAAAGAAGCCATTTTTTAAAACACAGTTGCATATTTTTCCTTTGTTTACTGCCGCTTACTGCATCAAAACAGTCTGCTCATAAATGCCACCAAGCCTTTGTTTTATGTGCCAGAATTGGTTCTGGGCATGTGACTAAAAGCTCAAATATTATTGGTTGACCAGATGTATTTATAGGGCAATGGAGAAAAGGAAAGGAGGTGAATTGTGGCCGAGTATGGTGACCCACACTTGGAATTTGTGCTCTGCAATATTCCTGTCGTACCTCTCTATCTATAGAATCTCTATCTATTAGATGACAACACCTCTCCATAAAACAATTTGTCACACTGACAGTATGCAAATGTTCGTGTTAGACTGAACAGACAAAAGCATAATTTATTTTGTTACGTGTAAAACATGATGCATATCATTCAGTGTGGTCTCGATAGTGAAATTGATATAAACATATGTTGTGTCACCCCCATGTCGTTCCAAACCCGTAAAAGCTTCGTTCATCCTCAGAACATAAAATATTATAGATGAAAATCAGGAGGCTGTCCCATTGACTGCTAAGTAAATACCACTGTCAAGGTGCAGAACAGTATGAAAGACATCATCAGAATACTCCATCTGCCATCAGCGCTTCAACCTTAGTGTTACGAAGCGACAAAAATACTTTTTGTAAGAAAAGAACACCAAAATAATGGCTTCATTCAACAAAATCGCCAGATGTGTTAAATAGTTGTCATTTTTGTTTTCTTTCTTTGCAAAACGTATTCTTGTAGCTTCATAACATTACGGTTGAACCGCAGATGGCTGTTCTGACGATGTTTATCATTTCACTTTTTATTACTTGGCAGTCAATGGGACAGTCACAGGCCACCTGGTTTTCATCCAAAATATCTTAAATCGTGCTCTGAAGACAAACTAAGCTTTTATGGGTTTGGAACAACATGTGTTAATGAGTAAGTGATTAATGACAAAATCTGAATTTTGGGGTAGCGTGACATTTTAATTGTAGCAGCACTCAAGCTGCATGAACTCTATAAGTTAGTGTCAAACCTCATGATCGTGTTCTCCAGCATCATCCAAAACGCATCTTGACGTTTTTAATCTCATTGTATGTGACAAAGAGATCAATCTGATTCGATTATTTGATTATGTGTGAATTAATGTGAATGTTTTTTAGCTTTAAATGTTTCAAAATCCTTAAAGATTCTGTTGAATTCCAGGCTAAAAATGCAATCACAGACCTTCAATGTGGTCTCAGTCTTTTGAACTCCGCTGTATAACAGCAGCATAAGTATTCATGAGTGGGTATGAATGTGCATGAATAGTACATGAACAGTCTTTTGTTTGTGTAATGGTGCAGTGTGTGTTTACTCAGGTAATGTTTTTGTCATTGTGTGTGTGTTTGACCTCAGATTGCCCCGTGCAGAGCGCTCAACAACTGAGCCAGTCTTTGCCGGAGCACTTCCTCTGCCCCTTCCTTCCTCGCTCTCCTGTTTTTAAAGGCAGGCTGTTTGATCACTGCAGATGGTCCTGGAAACCTTGACATGGTATTTGAGGTGAAAGAGTAAACCCTGTCTGTGTTTGGGTTTGAGGGGGAGAGTGCCTACAGGGATGAGTGGGTGTTTTATAAATGTTTGAGATTAGAATTTTGAATCCAGTGGAAGGTGTTGTTTTATATATGGAAAAATGCAGTGGAAAAGTGAGCTCCACAAATCTCATATCTACAAATATCACATCCTTATTATAATTTTAATTAAGTTTTAAAGATCCATGTTAAATGTACACATGCTTCTTTGATATCTTAGTGTCCAACTTGATCTCCTCTGCACTCAATGTACATTACTGACACTAGATCCCACCCTTTAGCAACTGCAAGTTAATCAATAGAAACTGTGTCGTGATTGGCTTCCTTGATTAGACAAGTCTTGTGTTTCAGAAGACTACTACTTGCGCTGTCACTCAGCAATAAAGAAATTAGAGCTGAAATACTGGACTGTCCTGGGACGCCTGCCTGGTCACCCAAAGTTTCCGCTGTCCCAAGTAGATGTAATATTCACTGTGTGCTATATGAAAATTTAGTGAGTTTATTATGTCAATATATCATTCCCAGTGATTTACCAGATTATTGAGTACACGTTTACTTCCTTTTTATTCATGTCTTTATTTTTGAAAATATGCCATAATATGACATTTTAGAAGTAACATAAGTTGAAAAATGTTCTATGAGATATTATGTAAAATATGTAAAAAATGAATTACTGTAAGTATGCTTGTGCTATTAATTATCTTAATTCACCATAAAATATACCACAAATTTGTAATTTACAATTTCAATGAAGTGTAGAATGTCACACTGCCAGACATGTCAGCTACCCGTGTTTGTGTACAGGTTTGGTTATACTCTCAAGCGACAAATGACCTCACTAATACTGTGAAATTTCATCAAATTTCCTGAATATTTTGTTACAAATGCTCATCAATTTGCTGAATCATATTTATATTTCAGTCTGATGATGTTACAGTAGGTTAGATTTAAGGGTATGGGTTAGGACATAGAAAATATAATTCAACCTAATGTATAAAACAATACATATATAGATTTGTGTGTGTTTTATCAACATGCACAAGGCAGGTTCTGCTCACTGGAGTGTCTAGTCTGCTCATTGTGCTGCTGTGTGCAAATGTGTATGTGTGTGTGTAGACCTGCCTTTTTATTTTATAAATGTATGTGTAGATTTTCACTGTATGTTCATTTACAGTACACATGCTGTTGTGTGTGATGTTGTTATACATATGCACTTAAAAACTTCTTCGCTCCCTCTGTTCTTAATCTATTTTGTAAGAAGGCAGTTGCATCTCTGTGTGTGTGTTAAAATGTGCAAACATGACGGCATGAGAGTGTGTATCGATCTCACTGCATCTTTTGGTCTGTGTGAGCAGGTGATTGTACATATTTACTGATGTGACCTCCGTGTGAGTGTGTGTATGTGTGTGTGAAGGGGCGGGGCACGTGATGTTTACCAGACAGATGTCTGTGATGAATTGATAATGGAGAACAGTGTTGTGGCTTTGAATGCTAAACCTTCAGTCTGCAGTAGAGGGAGGGACCTGCCCTCTCCACTGCAGTGTGAGTGTGTGTGTGTTCAGCCAGTCAGCAGCTCGGACAGCAAGCCGCTCTCACACACAGCCTATGCTCATAACAGGATTTTACACTCGTTTATTATCCTCTCCTATTTATTACTCCATCCTTCAGTTCCTATCTCATCCTTTTCAGGACAAAGTGGGCTGACAGTCATCTGTCCTTGGGAAGCATCCTTCCTCTACCAATCACAAATTTTTCCAGTAAACACACACACACACACACCCTAGCTCCTACATAACAGAACTCTGCATTGGTGTGTTTGTATTTAGTGGTGATCCATCACTGCTGTTGTCTTACAACACCTTTCTCACCGAGAGCCACCCTTTTTCTCAATTCGCTTTCTCACCTATAGCGTCTGTTTTTACTTACCGCGTCTGCGCTCTCCTTCCACCTCCCCTCCTCTCAATATTCCTCTCCAGCCTCTTGTGATTCTCATCTCTCTCTCCCTCTCTTTTCCCTCACTCTCTCCCTGTTTGCCGCATCTTTGCTCCTTACTCTTTCCTCCTCTCGATCATGCCCACCCTCATCTCTCTCTCTTTCACTCTCTCACAGTCTTCATTGGCATGACTGTGGCAAAGTGTTGTGAAAGCAGACCAAACTAAAACAATGAGGTCTCACAAAATTCCCGAAAAATGAAAACAATGTTAAAGTCAACATTAATGGAAGTTCACCATATTTCTTAAAAGCATGCTATTGATTTTAATGGGAACAATTCATCCATGCATAATGTGTTTGTAAATATTTTTGACCTTGTAATTGTAATTAATCAAAATGTCGTAACCTGATCTTCTGCTGAAACAACAGCATTCTCTCTGGTGACGTATGCCAGACCCTGTTTCTTTCCTGTCTCTTTGCATGATGGCACTTAGATCTGCCTCCATCCAATGAATATCCTTCCATTTTCAGTATCATTCAGTTGTATTTCACAATGCAGAAGGGCAGATTTGCTACAAATCATGCTACTTTCATTGCACCCTGACCTGAGGACATGATTGAGCATAACACATTGCATTTTTACATTTTCATTACCACATTATTTTGCATAATTATTCAAGTTTTTACACTCATATATACAACTTCATATAATTTACTTTATATTTTGGGACGATATAAACAAGCAGTTGGGATTTTGCTTTAGAAGGTACAGAGCTGAAGAACTGTTTTGTCCATGTAATGAAACCAAACAACATTGAATTTAATTGTATGGAAAATAAAACACTTAGACATTTTTCAAAATATCTCCTTTTTAGTTCATAGAGGAAAGTCATTCAGGTCATTCAGCATTCCCTTTTTTGGGTGAACTATCCCTCCTTTCCTGTTTTGTGGCTCAGTTTTGTTTAGTTTGGTTGCCATAAAATGCAGTGTTATTTTTTCACATCCTTGGGAAGAAAACATTGAATGGTTTGATGACGGTTGGTCAGAGTACAGCATGTGAAAATGTCTCTCCTCTGTCGCCCCTTTCTCTATGTGTTTCTCTTTTCCCCTCCAACCGCAGCGGCTCCACCTCTCCTCAGAATCATTTAGCAGTGATAAAGCATCCACCTCCCTCCTCTATCTACACCCTCCCTCTTTCTCTCTCCCTCTTCATCCCTCTCCTCGTTTCGGTATTCCCTACATCCATACGTTCAGCCTTCCCAGGCTCTCAATGAAATGAGCGCAGAGCCATACTCTGACTGGCTGGAACTGAACTGGATTGGGCGCATGCTCTCTCTCTCTCTTTCACACACTCACACACGCACCCTCACACACTCACGTTCACGCAAACAAACAGACTCAGTCTCGCCGACTGCTCCGTGTCAGGCGGGCACACGCACATGCATGCGCTGCCGTGCTCACACACATAGACGCACCAACACACTCTCAGTCATTGTCAATCCGGTGGCTTCAACCTTGGGATGAGGTGATGTTTTGGGACAGGAAACACGGAGCAATGGGCAATTCCCAACGCCGGGCCAAAGGGAGGCACAAAACCAAGGGGGCAACAGGTAAAGCGCACACACACGCACACACATGTACCTGTGTGACACCTAGACGTTGCACGGATTTACTTGCACTACATCACACACTATAATGCCACGCTCTTATTGTAACATCACTTCAGGTGTTGTACATGTCATTGTGTGTGTGTGCACGTGTGAGAGGATATCAATTTCAGTGACTGGTTTCATGTGGCTAATCAGTGTTGCTGCTGTAGTCAGGGTCACCGCTGGGTTTAAATCACTGTTCGCTCTCTCGTTATCGCTGTGAGCTCTTTGAAACCTCTTGCGCTTTCTTCCCTTTATCCGAAAAAGAGAGAAAAGGAAAGGACCTAAGAAGTGACAAGCTTTAAAAAGCATGTACCCACAAAGACACTGAAGACAGCCAGAGTCGGAGAGGATCAGAGAGAGCAAGGAACAAAATAAAAGATGAGAGGAGAGGGGAAAGGGGTGGCAAGAAATAGATTGGGAGGAGAAAGGTTTACGACAGACGAGGAGTGATGGCAGTTGGAGCAGACGATTGGGATGGGGAGATGAGAGAGACAGAGGAGGAGGGAAGTGTGGAGATGGGGAGCTGTCACTCTGTCTCTTATCTGCAAATTAGAGAGGACACACACACATGCACGCTAAACGGGTACAACAAACATACGTCTTCTTTAACACTATCACACTCTCTACAAAAGGTCCTAGAGGTAAGAATGCAGATAAATTCCAGTGCTTTGGAGACACAAAAGCATATACGTCTTAAGTAGAGATGAACCTATTCATGGCAACAGAGCTCCCTAGCTGAGCCTGTATGGCGACAACAAGACAGCTTCATGGTATTTTTACGGAGCAGAATCAAGCACACGTCTCTTTGTCTTTCAGCGTTGGCTTGTTAAATGCTGCTTGGATCTCTTTCAGAATTTCCCATGCAATGTATTGTGACGGTTTTTCTGAATCGGTTTGGTTTTCCAAATCGGCCTGATTCTGTTACGTCTTCTCATTTCTGAATCCAGCATCAAATCGTCAGAATGAATGAACCCAGTGTTTCCTGCACAGTGTGTTTTTCAGTGTACTTGAAGTCTCTGAATTAGTAAATCAGTAAAAGTGGTTTTGATTTGGTTTGAGATTCTGATTAATAATACTAACTTCTGGTTCTGTATACAGCATTTTTTCTCTGCGTTTTGTGTTTTACACCAGCTATTCAGAAAAAAGTGATTTTTATTCTATTTTTAAGAATCTGATTCTGAATCCAGTGTACTTTAAGATTCTGAATCAGTGGGGGAAAAAAATTGAATTAGAATTCTGATTCATATTTCTTATTCTGATTCATGCCTCTAGCTCTGAGTGTGCAGTCTCTAGCCCTCAAATATTGCAACTGGTGATGTATGCGTGCGCTTGTGTAATGTCTGGAGTGCACAGCACTCTGTACACACATTGCTTTCTATACACACATTGTTTTCATTCATACTTTTCTCTCCCAGTCTGACGTCATGCTCTCAGAGAAGGGCTGTACCCCGACATGAACAGAGAGAGAGAGAGAGCTGTGTTACTGTGTGAGACCGGGCAGCTGTTGTCATGGCAACGGACAGGTGGTATTGCCAGTCAATTGAAAGCCTGTTCGATGCTGCTTGTGTGTGCCTGTGTGTTCCTGGGTGTCAACCTATGAGATGTCTTAGCTCTCTGTACCTCATAGAACTGAATATAAGTGATCTTCAGTATATAAATAGAAATAGTCAACATTCAAACAGATGATACATGAACAATAAGACATGCCTGTTTTGAAACAGAAGATTGTGAAAATGCTTGAAACCGTATTTGACCATTACAACGTGTGCCATACTTGATGAAAGAGTGTTTTTCTCACCACTGGTTCAGTGGCTCTAATTGTTTGGTACAAAAACACAGATAAATCTGGTGTGAATATTTGTGCTTTTTTGGTTTTGTGTATGTGAGATAGTGGTTCTAATCTGTGTGTCTTTAACCTTGGATGTTACGGGAGCTTTGGTCACATAAATGCAGCTGTTTGTTAGATGGCAGTCATATAATGAAACGTTATGTTATGGATTAGTTATCTATTTAGGTTTGTTGATGTTGTATATGTATTTTTGTGAACAAAATCGCACCCTTTTATTTAGCTGAAATCATATGTTCAGGGTCTAAAATTCTCTTCACATTACTAAAACTGCCAGTGCAGAATGAACTTACCTTATTGAACTTCAGTTATTTTAAAAAATAAAATACACTGCATTTGTCTTTTTCACAATCATATTATTTGGCTGTCTCCATCTCTCAGTTAAGCGAAAGACACTTTATGATTTTACTCTTTCATATATATTTTTTTTTTGGTAGCTAGGCTATATAGACTGCAACTATAAAAGCCTATGGTCCACAAGGCTGCATTTATTTGATCAAAACAAATACCGTAAAAATAAGAATATTGTTAAATACTATTACATTTTAAAATATCAGTTTTCTATAATAATACTTTTAAAAAATGTATTTACTTCTGATGGCAAAGTTGAAAAGTTGTGTTTTGTTGCTTATCATAAGCGTTGAAAACAGTACTGCCTAATGTTTTTGTGGAAACCACAATAAATATTTAGGATTTCTAAATGAATATAAATAATTAAATTTATATTTTAAATTTACTGTCATTTTGATCAACTTCAATTAAAAGTAACCTATTGATTTAAAGAAATCAGACCACAAACTTTTGAAAAGTAATGCAAATGTCACGATATTAAAGCCATGTTATTTTCTTTAAACGTCTGACATAAGTTTTTTGCTTTAAAAGACCTTGAAAAGATGGACGTTCCACCACAGATGTAGACATTATGTACATTTTATCCTATATTTAAGTCAATGGGGACCATCAATTGTTTGAAAAAAATATCTTATTTTATGTTCAACATAAGAAAGAAACATACACAAGTTTGGAACGACGTGAGAGGGTTTAAATTGTGACAAAATGTTTATTTTTGGGTAAACTATCCCTTTAATTGTTTTTCTTCATAGTTACAGTAGTTTCCATCCATGGGCATTAAACTCACCAGCTTGGCAAGCTTTAATTTTGACACTGCTAAGTGTTCTGCTTGAGCAGTTGGTTAATGTTCAGTGTGGCTGTGTCCTGTTGGACTTTGTGGTCTTTATAGCTGGTGTGATCTCCTGTTAGCATTTCTAGACATCTTATTGGTTGTTTTGCTGTCACCTCCAGCAGGACAGGAAGGCACTCATGAGCATGGGAAGGAAAAAGCAGTGCTGCGTTGACAATAGACTGGGGAGGGGGGGACAAGCTAAAACACTGCGTCCTCATGTATCCTGCCTCTTTCTCTCCTTCCCTCCCTTTCTCTCTCTCCCAGTGTCTCACTCCCACCTCACATTTTGGTAACTCTAGTTCTGTGCTGCTAGAGCTTTTCTTTCACTTACTCTCCCTCCATCTATGGCTGTAATTATGGAGAGGCTAGATGTCTTCAGAGGAAAACCAGGTAGGCTTAGCGATCCTGTGTGTTCTGTATGTTCTGTGTAGACCGCATGAGCCATGACTGAAACAGAGTCCGTAATAGGATAGTTTCTTAAATCAGAGACCCACCATGACTGCTTGAAGCATAAAGACGCTCTATAGAGAGACTTTGAGGTCAGACAGTAATGCAGGAGGACGTCTGTCAGAGGGTTTCTGTGAGATGGGAGATCATCTTCTTTCCTGAAGCGGGATTTTTAAGCTTATGCTGTCAGCATTTGTGTTGTAAAGGTTGTAGTCTGTCATATTTAATAATGAGTTTGAGATTTGAGAGTGTATGCTTTTAGTCTGCGCTGAATAGTCTGTTGATGATTTTAAAATAATATGTTTAGGTTGATAAAGTTAATGGGATTGATATAATATGAGTGCTGCACGCAAATGGACCGTTTTGTGTGCTACTGAATGTGTGCGCGCAGTAGTGTGTGTTTACCTTTCTCATGGAATCATAACACACCTCTGTGAAAGTGATCCTGGGTCACAGAGATTCATAACAGTCTCACACACGCAAAACATGAAGCTCAAGACACGGGACTGCTGCCCATTTGCCATTCCAGTTTTCACTCTGCCTTGGGTTCATATTTCAACCCACTAACTCAGAATAATAACAGTGGCAAACATACTGTAATTTAGCCACACACACAAGGTTTGAATATAGATCTGCAAATGTGCTGATCACATATATTCATGACAACACACACTTTCTCTGCTCATACATTACATGCGCACTCTTACGGAAGGCTTCTAGGGCTCACTGGCTAATTATGCATGTAAAATGAATGGGAGAGAAAATTAAGCCTCATAGAATTTTTATGCAAACGAGTTTCTAAATGAAGCTTTTGAGTCCAGGCGGCCACACAGTTGACTGACAGTCTAAATGCCTGAGAGGAAAGATCTGCAGCGAGGGTTAACCCAGTGTCTGTGTGTGCAGCACTTATGTTTGTTCACACATGGTTTTTAAAAACTTCTGCCAAACCTCTGTCTTTATCAATCATCTATTGATCCTGCCACTGACACATACGCTCGAGCAAAAACCAGCTGCTCACAAACACAAACTCCTTCTCTCTTTCTATCTAGTTACACTTTCACACAAACACATTCTATTCTTTGTGACTTTTGACACTGTGCTTCTTTGCACTTGGCTTGTCTTGCTTGTGATCTTTCCATTTCTGTCTCTCATTGCACCTTCCCTCTGTTCTGAGGCTTTGTACCATTCTGGAAAAGAACCATAATTGAGCAGTCACAAGTTTATAAATGATACCTGTTTGTCTAGCGTGACAGACAGGAGAAGCACTTAATAAGAAATTAAATTAAGAGTTGATCAATTATCGGATTATCTGTTATGGTATTGGTCATTTTCAAAACCAATTTGCTGATAAAATAATTTAAAAGCGCTAATAGTTTTTTTTGCCAGAGGAAAATATTGGTTATCTGTGTACTTCATTTGTATTTAATTTGTAAATAACTGATATCGGCATCAACCCTGAAAAAACTGGTTAGGCCCTAAATTAAACTAAATTACAAAAACTACATTACCAGTTCAGCAGACATACAGTGGGTACAGAAAGTATTCAGACCCCCTTAAATGTTTCATTTTTTGTTATATTGCAGCCATTCGCTAAAATCATTTAAGTTCATTTTTTTCCTCATTAATGTACACACAGCACCCCATATTGATAGAAAAACACAGAATTGTTGACATTTTTGCAGATTTATTAACAAAGAAAAACTGTTTTTCACACCTGGATTTGGGGATCCTCTGCAATTCCTCCTTGCAGATCCTCTCCAGTTCTGTCAGGTTGGATGGTAAACGTTGGTGGACAGCCATTTTTAGGTCTTTCCAGAGATGCTCAATTGGGTTTAAGTCAGTGCTCTGGCTAGGCCTTATGAGAACAGTCATGGATTTGTTGTGAAGCCACTCCTTGGTTATTTTAGCTGTGTGCTCAGGGTCATTGTCTTGTTGGAAGGTAAACCTTCAGCCCAGTCTGAAGTCCTGAGCACTGCAGCTGAAAAACACCCCAACAGGATGATGGTGCCACCACTATGCTTCACTGTTAGGACTGTATTGGACAGGTGATGAGCAGTGCCTAGTTTTCTCCACACATACCGCTTAGAAATAGGGCCAAAAAGTTCTATCTTTTTCTCTCAGACCAGAGAATCTTATTTCTCACCATCTTGGAGTCCTTCATGTGATTTTTAGGAACCTCCATGCAGGCTTTCATGTGTTTTACACTGAGGAAAGGCTTCTATCGGGCCACTCTGCCATAAAGCCCAGACTGGCGGAGGGCTGCAGTGATGGTTGACCTTTTACAACTTTCTCCCATCTCCCGACTGCATCTCTGGAGCTCAGCCACAGTAATATTTGGTTTCTTCTTCACCTCTCTCACCAAGGCTCTTCTGCTCCAATAGCTCAGTTTGTCTGGACGGCCAGGAAGGGTCATCCCAAACATCTTCCATTTAAGGATTATGGAGGCCACTGTGCTCTTAGGAACCTTAACAACCTGGAGCTCAACACGCTCAAAACAGTGGAGATGATTGTGAACTTCAGGAGGAACCCCCCTGCTCTCCCCTCACTCACCAATGACCTTCCACAAGACCATGGCAGTAAAGACTTTATGCAATATTTTACTTCCAAGTTTAATATTATTAGATATAAAATAGAAACTGTGCAGCTGTCAGCTACAGTATCCAGTCAGGTGCAATGTAGATCCCCTGAGGATA